>VDFB02075321.1:144325956-144510644 GCA_007258455.2 Sequoia sempervirens | reverse complement strand
AATTGGAGTAACAAGCTTATTAATTCTTTTTTACTACAAATGTTTATTTCTCCTTTTACTAGATGACATCAAATAAAGGATATGAAGATCTATGCAAAGTATACTTACAATTCATAGGGACTAAATGGGATGACAATGATAGTTGTAAAGTCATATCTTGGTCTCATTGCATACAACCTAAATCCAAAGGTGGACTTGGAATTATAAATCCTTGAACTAAAGGAATATGTTTAGTTGATAATTGGACCACCCAAGTTGTTAAAGGTGACAACCATTAAATTTTTAATTCAAAAATAGACAATAATAATGCAAAAAGGAAATGAATTTTTTTTAATGGCTACATACAATTCTCCTCCTACCATACCTTTAAATACGAGCCTCTTTTTTTATTCAATCCATTTGGAAAGTATATATTTTTTTAAATTAGAATAAATATACACTACTGTTGTCAATCAAGATTACACCCTAGCTAAGATTGGACTTAACTGTCCTATTGAAACATGGAAACACTCTCAGGTTGTGTGTGAAATATGGCAAGAATGAATCTCCATATAGGGTTGGTTCCCTTGGCAGATCACCTGAACTACAAAATTTTCTAAGGAAAAGGGTTTAGAAAGATAACTTGAAAATGAAAATCCTAAATGTAATGGCAATGCACTAGAACTTTAACTTATTTCATCAATTTCACTCACAAAAAGTTTACAATAACTTTCACAATCTCATCTAAAACATACAACTCAACAATGATACACATGAAGACTTGAACTGAACACAACACACAACCTGAATCATATGAATTATTGCACATAGCTTCACAATAATGAGACATAATAAAAGACCTAATATTTATGATCACAATGAAACATCAAATCAATATTGCAAATATGAGACAAAATATGAGATAGGAATGTTGTGTTGTTTTTATTAAAACTAAAGGAGTTTGCAAAAATGAAAATCTGGGTACAAATATCAAGCTTACAAAGCTTTCTGCAAGTGAGCAAGAAATTAAGAAGCAAATCTAAACTCAAACTAAGAAAAAACTATTTTTCTCCAACTCATAACTCCAAAGTGCCTCCAATAGTAAGAATGGAAAAATCTGTCTAAACTACATCTAGAAATAGCAACTTGAATGCCATTTTCGATCTCCAAAGAAAAGCCTCAAAATTAGCACCCAAACTGCCTCCAAACTAGATGAAAATGATGGAAACTTTCTATCTCAAGTGAGTCGACCCAAAAGACTAAAAAATCAACTTCGAATTGACTGAAAACTAAATAGAAACTTCAATATGCCCATTTTTTTCCCATTTTGCCCAAAAGGCTCAAACTGAAACGAGAAAGTTCTATCAACACTTGCTTTCATTTGACTGCATTTTGATAACAATTATTAAAGCAATTTATAGGGATATTACTTTTAATAAATGTTTTACAATATTGCATTTTTGATAATTACAAAACATAAAAGCTCGACTTGGATTCTAATTTGATTTTTTGACACTTTGCAAAACATAAAGAAACACATATATTCCCGAATCAAAGTTTTCAAAGAGTATATCATTTCCCTTTGGTATTTTCTTTTCTCTAATAAAATAAGGCACAACCCTATGATTTTCTCAAAAATGATAAAAAGAAAGAAAGTCATGACAAAAGGGCTTGACCAAATAAAAGAGGGACCAAGGCATTAGTTGATTATGATATTTTAAAAGCAATGTGAAAAAATACTAAAACCGAACTTAGGGAAAAATGAGAACCCTAGAACAAAACTAATGAACCCTAAACTTTAGCATCATTTTCATTTTGATTTTTTGGAGAAACTTTGCTCTGCAAGGCCACCATCAGGGTTCTTGAGTGCTTGAGCTCTTCAATTTTTTTCTTTCATGTCAAATTATGAAGCCTTTAAGAGTTTTTATTACAAGACAATTTATGAGTAAGTTCTCCTTGTTTCAAAACCAAGCAATCATTTCTATATTCTCCATTTTTGGAAACATATTTGGGATTTTAAGCTGCGACCATCACTATATTTTTGATGTATTTTGCTTGCTTCATTTTTCCAATACTTTCTCACTATTTTGAGGCTGCATTTGAAGCATTTCTAAAGCTTGTATTGTCATGACATTTCAACGTATCTCTCCATAGAAAATGAGGTAAGCTCTTCTCAAACTTTTAACCCTTGCATTATCTTTTTCCTTTGGCCAATAAAATGCTTAGTTGAGCTTCAAAATAATGACTATGGTTGTTCATTTTTCATGCATTCTGGGTTTTGTTAATTTCTATAAAATGGAACTTTCTTGTTTCCCCATGGTTGTGGCCTCTTAAAACCCCATGTTACTTTTCTTATTTTCTTGCAAAAACTCAAAGGTACCCTTTTACAGCAAAAAAATGAGAGAAGTTCTACATTTTAAATTCATTGTTTTCTTAAGTTCTATGGCTTTGCTATGTTTTCATGGCTGAGGCCTCTTTACTTTATGGGTACTTTTAATTTTGCAAAAATGAAACTCCCCACACTCTTTCACTGCAGGCTTGACCCGTTTTGTGGCTTCTCTCCTTAAAATTCTTGTATATGCTGGGTGCTCTTCCATTTTTCTTCAAAAAGATGATGGTCTTGATTATTTCAATAAGGTTTTATTTCAGTTTCACAAGCATTATGTGGAAACAACTATCTAACAACACCATTATTTACTTAATTTAATGCAAACAACCCCTTTTAATTATTACATATGTTCTTGAAAACACTTTTACATGGGAAAGAATGTCCACTCTTCCATCCCTCATATGGGTTATTCCAAACCCATGGCTTAAATACTCTCTTGCTTTGCATTTAGTAGGGGTCTCCTACTGTTGAAGAACATAATTGTATCTCTTATTTTCATTCAAGCTCGACCCTTCAACAAGGAATACATCATTTCACTGTAAAACAATTGGCATCACTACCCTCAATGACTTGAATACCATTTGCAATGAATGAATAATACCACTGCATAGTGCACTGTAGAAAATATGATTCTTCACTCTTGAAAGGTTCCCCTCACTGTTTTCCTTGCTATATGGGCTGCAACTATATATTTGCACCTATTTTTTTTTTTAAATTACTATAGCATAAATAAAGCTTTTCCTTTGTATTTTCCTCTTGTGCATGGACTGTTATGTACTTATTTTGTCATATGACTATTAATACAACCTTCTTATGATGTTTGATGGCTGTCCCACTATAGACATGGTATTTCTTTGTTGTACATACTTGATGATTGTGCTTGCATTTAAATATGATGCTTCTTTTTCCACTTAATGGATGACTATACCAACAATATATACACTCCAAACAACATGAACAATAGGAAATATGATGTGAGGAAACAATAAAAGATATGAAACAAGATGAAAAATTTCTTACAAACAGGACTCCTTCAATGAAAAGATGATGCATTTAAATTATGTTTTGCAGTTTGTTTAAGCATTCAAATTAGCCATTGTCCATTTATGATTTTCAGTTCATTGCACCTTGAGTTGATTGTCATGAATGAGCAATGAGCTTGATACTCTTGCAATCACTTTCTGAGTTACTCCTTCAGCTGAAAATGTTTCTATTTAAGCATTATGAATATGTTTTTCCTATCTCATTCCCCTCTTGAAACTTAGGAATATTTGTTGATCTGATGCATCATAAACATGTGCTATATTTCTATTGATAGGGCACATAGGAAGATTTATATTTGGAGTTCTAACAACCCTCTTATCATGATGCAATTTTACTTAAGGATCAGGAGTGAGGAGGAGCTAGCAGCAGTGAAGAGAAACTCAAGACTTTAATCAGGCAATAACGGATATGTCTTTTCTTATATGCTTCTTTTCACTTCTTTCATCTTTAGATGTATAGCAATATGTTTATGTTGCTTTGGTTCAGCTATTCCCATGGCTTGTGTGGTACATTTGATTACTCCTTTCTTTCCAATGAATAGAAAATTAATGCTTATTCAGTCTTGTGTATATTTCTCTTGCAAAATGAATGAAAGTAGTCACTTCTTATAAGTCTCCTTTATGTTGCAAAGCATTGAATGCCAAACTGAATTCTTCATTTTCTGTTGAAGCACATTGCACAATAAAAATTAACTTTTTATTTTTACTTTGATATGAAATGGTTAAGCATGTCAGAAATAAGTTAGAATCTTTTCACCTTAAAATGGAAGTAAACTACCTCAACTCTGCCAAATCGAGCTATAGTTGAAAATTTGGAAACATTTCTAATGATTTTTGTTGAATGCTTGGCTGCTAATCATAAAGACTAGTTTCCTTAAACAATTCATTGGGCATGGAGTCAAATCTACCCCTTCTCAAACTCAAAAACCTATGAAACCCAATATGCAAATACTCCAAACAATAATAAAACAACAAACATAACCGAACTGAAAGCAAACTAAAAGGCCCTGGTGGCTAGAAAACATGTGCAACAACACTTAGGGAAAAAAATTGTAATAAATGTGCCTTAAGCACTTATTAGCAACAAACACTAATATACTATGATACAAATGAATAGGCCTTCTAGATGAAACCATTAACTAGATTTGTATAATAGTTTCCTTTCTTGATCAAGTGAATATTCCTTTCCTACTTGTCAGTAGCCAACAAGGGTTGTGAAAAAGGTGGTCATTTAATGAACTTAGGTAATACTTCTTTAAGAAATGGAACAAACACACATACCCACTGGTTTTGACTGAAAGTGCAGCCCTTCTGAGGAGGACTGATTATTTCTCCCTCATTTCCTTGTTTCTCATCTAATGCTTTCTCCTTGCTATTTTCCAATTGGGATAGATGTCGAATGAGACATCCTCTCAACAAACTGATGTGCAAACAATCAAGGTTGATTTGTTGGTCTGCTGCCTTATTACCCTTGTTGTCCTCATCATTCACTGGATTGGGATTTTGTTCACTACAAGAATTCAACAAAGTAGCAAGTTCTCTACAAGCTGAATAGGTAGGATCTTGACACTCAATAATTGAGGTGTCTTGGAAGGATTAATTCTCTTCAACTAGTTTTCTTAACTGCTCTTCAAGGGAGGTTACCTGCAATGTTTCTATGTTAGCTTCAACTTTGTCAATTGACTCTTCAACCATCACTCCCTTTTGCTCTATTTGAACCATGCCTTCAATCTCCTAATTATGCTACATTTTACATAGATTATCATGCATACCACACTCTTAAACCTCCACAACAATGTTTCCTTCACTAATTTGTTCACGAATCAACTTTCTATCAATGTGATTTTTGTGCTCTTGCTGATCACAACTTGTCAATTTTGTTAGCTTACATACATCTTATTCATCAATAGCAACAAATAAAGGAAGTTCCTCAAATAAATTAGTTAAAATAGACACCTCAACATTCTTCTCCATCTCTACAACCAACTATTCCTGATTTTCTAAATCTTCCTCATCAATGTACCAGCTGGATACCTCAAAATAGTTGTCAATATCCTGTTGTTCCAGCTAGTCTTGGTTCTCCAAAATCTACTCTTTCCCATGAATTCTAGCTACCGTGGGTATGATTATGCTTTCTTCTTCTTGGTTCACAAAAGAAGGCAGTTCATCAAACCAAAAGGTGGAGTTGTCCTCTTGAACAACCTCCTTTACCTCTTCATCCTGTTGCCCCGATTGATCTTCTGAAATAAATGCTAAAACATTTTCATACTCTTCAATGAAATGATGAAGCTCATTAGTCAAAAAATTGAAATATTCATTAGGAGAAGCCTTTCCTTTCTCATTTTTTTGTTGCTCTAAATGATAAACCTCCAAAGCTGAACACAATGGATTTAAGTTCCTAAGCTTCTCTATGAGGAGTAGGGTATCCTAATCAATGGGTTCAACCTTGGATTCATTAGGTAAGGAAACTAGGGGAGATTTTTGGATTGTCAGGGAACAAACAGGCTCTTCAAGAAGCTACTCTTGAGGAATTGTAGACTGAAATTGCTCAAGAATAGGTTCATCCTGTACAAAGCATAGCATTTTGAATCTAGGAATGTCTTTTTCAAAAAATGGGTTTGGAAAATTAGCACCTGGGCTAGCTTCTTGCTCAAAAACAAGCTCTTGAAATGAAGGGAAGCTCCTAAAATTGGATTTTTACCTTGGGAAGATCTAGGAGACTCACCTTGTCTGAAACTTGGAAATTTATACTTATGAACCTCCTCTTGAGCAGGTTGATTGGAATTGCAGGAGCTACTTGGACTTCGTGTCTTTGTGTTTGGGAAAACACAAGCCTCATCTGCTCCTCTTTTGTAGCTAACTATCTTTCAAGGTTCTCCTCAAATTTTATCTTTTGTGTCTCCAACTCTTGCTCATAGAGATTGACTTGATAAGCCATCTATTCCTGTTGCTGGTTATACTCATGCTACCTCTTGATCTCCTCTATCTTCTTTGTGAAGTCAAGCAACATACTCTTTATGCTTGCAATCTCCTCCTTTTCATTGTCAGTGAGCTAGAATCTCCTCCTTTTCACTGTTAGTGAGTTGGAATATCCTCCTTTTCACTATCAGTGAGCTGGTTTTGAGTGTATGAAGGCTGATATGGATATTGGGAAGGGGTGGGTATGTAGTAAGCATCCTAAGTATCTAGACTAAAACCAACATTATAGCTACTTGGGTATGGCTGATAAGGAGCCCTATGGACAACATTCTCATAGTATGGTGGTGGATATTCATACTGACTATGAAAATTTGATATTTTTACTCATATATAAGCTAGAAAATGGAGTGAATAGATGATTTTTGTAACATACAAACACTTAGATTTGCATGCAAAATTAGAGAATGGAGTCACTAGGTATAATTTAAAACCTCTAAAGGTTGGACACATTGCTGCCTATACCAGAACAACAACTTTAAACTTGAAAAACTTCTCTAAAAACAAGTTTCAAAGTCCCATAGGGCATGCCAAAATTGTTGTCAAATAGGATTTCACCTTAGCTAAGATTGGACTTAATTGTCCTATTGAAACATGGAAACACTCTCAGGTTGTGGGTTCCTTATGGTGAGAATGAATCTCTAGATAGGGTTGGTTCCCTTGGAAGATCACTTAAACTACAAAATTTTCTGAGAAAAAGGGTTTAGAAAGATAACTTGAAAATGAAAATCCTAAACCTAATGGCGATGCAATAAAACTTTAACTTATTTCATCAATTTCTCTCACAAATAATTTCTCAAAACATTAACTTTCACAATCTCATCTAAAACATACAACTCAATAGTGATTTGCATGAAGGCTCGAACTGAATACAAAACACAACTTGAATCATATGAAATTCTTGCACATAGATTCACAATAATGAGACATAATAAAGGACCTAATATTTATGATCACAATGTAACATCAAATCAATACTGCAAATATGAGACAAAATATGAGATAGGAATGCTCTGCTGTTTTTATTAAAACTAAAGGAGAATGCAAAAATAAAAATCTGGGTACAAATATCAAGCTTACAAAGTTTTTTGCAAGTGAGCAAGAAAGTAAGAAGCAAATCTAAACTCAAACTGAGAAAAAACTAAGTTTTTCTCCAACTTATAACTCCAAAGTGTCTCCAATAGTGAGAATGGAAAAATCTGTATGAATTGACCTCAAAATAGAAACCTAAATGGAATTTTTGAGCTCAAAAGAAAAGCCTCAATAACAGTGCCCAAATTGTCTCCAAACTGGATGAAAATGATGGAAACTTTCCATCTCAAGTGAGTCAACCCAAAAGACTCAAAAAATCAGGCTCCGACTAACTAGAAACTTAATAGAATCTTCAGTACACCCAATTTTTTCCCATTTCGCCCAAAAGACTCAAACTGAAATGGGAAAGTTCTATCAACACTTGCTTTCATTTGACTACATTTTGATAACAATTATTAAAGCAATTTATAGGGACATTTCTTTTAATAAATGTTTTAGAATTTTGCAGCTTTGATAATTACAAAACATAAAAGCTCACCTTGGATTCTGATTTGGTTTTTTGACACTTTGCAAAACACAAAGAAGGACATATATACTTGACTCAAATTTTGCAAAGTGTATATCATTTCCCTTTGGTATTTGATTTTATATAATAAAATAAGGCACAACCCTATGATTTTCTCAAAAATCATAAAAAGAAAGAAAGTCATGAAAAAAGGGCTTGACCTAAGAAAAGAGGGACCAAGGCATTAGATGATTAGGATATTTTAAAAACAATGTGAAAAAATACCAAAGCTGAATTTAGGGAAAAATGAGAACCCTAGAACAAAACTAACAAACCCTAAACTTTAGCATCCTTTTCCTTTTGATTTTTTGGAGAAACTTTGCTCTGCAAGGCTACCATCAAGGTTCTTGGGTGCTCGAGCTCTTCAATTTTTTGCTTTCATGTCAAATTCTGAAGCCTTTGACAATTTTTATTGCAGAAAAAATTATGAGTAACTTCTCCTTGTTTCAAAACCAAGCAATCATTTCTGTATTCTCCATTTTTGGAAGCATATTGATTAGGTAAAAATAACCTCATCATGATAATACCATAAAGACTTGGTTCATACATGCAAATCTCTATCCTCTGCCAATTAATTAAACTTTAGGAGAAATAATTGCTTAATTTTAGTAAGAACTTGTATACACTTTATTTCTTTTGATTTCTTAAAGTAATTTGCCAATACAGATTTAATGGGTTGTTTTAAGTGTTTTGTAGATAATAATTGTTCAATCAAAGTTACAGATTG
This sequence comes from Sequoia sempervirens, assembly GCA_007258455.2. Lineage (NCBI taxonomy): Eukaryota > Viridiplantae > Streptophyta > Pinopsida > Cupressales > Cupressaceae > Sequoia > Sequoia sempervirens. The sequence continues at coordinate 144,501,933 of VDFB02075321.1, read as the reverse complement.
AAGCATCCAGCTGGCACGTGCTCCAGAATAGTTAGAGATATATGCTGGAAATATGCTCTAGAACTTCAGGATGATGGACTGAAAATGTTGTTCTTAAAGTTGTTATTTCTGTTATCCTTTGAATTAAAGACTATGGCTCAACTTGAGCCTCTTAAATGCTGTGTAATAGGATTAAAGATATACGAGTTATATGTAGATCTGTTTAGATATTTTTCAATGGTTATCCATACCATCTGAAATATAGCATGTAGTTACAGTTTCTCTATAAAAGATACGGTCTCTGGAAGTAAGATATACATAGTGAAAAGTAATGTTATACTGTCAGAATGTTTCCAAGGTTTATGAATAAAGAGATTGTTATCTGAAGTTCTAAGTTATGAGTTATGGATGATAACTCTGATTGATAGAAGTGTTCCTGAAATAGCTGTGAATGTGAGCTGAGAACGAATTTGTTGTCCCATGAGCTGGACGCTCGACAGGAGTAGATAAGTTTTTTTCTTTTATTATACTGTTGTTCTGCAGAGAGTTATTTAAATTTACTGTTATGAAATCTTAGCTCTAAAGTATTTGATATATTTCCAACTTCCATATTTTCTGTTATTCACTATTAGAATTTTTACTGTTAAGAAAATGTTTTATGGATTGCTACAACTTTTCTGCTCTTATAATTTGTCAGCTTCTTAGTTTAATTGATTCTATGCTTTTTAATTTAGTTATTATGCTCTTTCAAATTAGTATACTTATGCTTACAGTTCAAGCATTTTCTGTTTTCCTAGGAATAGATTAATTTACAGTTTGATAGTTAATCAATTTGAAGTCATAATTAATCTTAAGTTGTTCTTAAAAGTTAGGAAACTTGAGGGAAATACTCCGGACCTCTTCTATTGCAGATTGCCTTGAACACTACCCGGTCAAAAAATTGAATATTATATTCGAAAGTAATGGGACCTAACAACAGCCTATCACTTTTTTGCGCCATTGTCGGGGACCCCTTAGCTTCTTTTGCTTAAGTGTTAATAGAAGATGCCTAAAATACCTCTTGTAGGACAAAATATTATCTGTGGCTTCCTTTTCTACATGGTTAGGAAAAGAGGCCCTCACAGACGGTTTATACCAAAGACCCCCCCAAAATAAATTCTAGTTATACAAAGGGAGGCCCAAGGCTCAAAAGATCATTCTACTGACAAATTACTTGAGCCTAATCCACCAAAGGCTTTCCACTATCTCCTAGAAGATCATCCTGTAGTACAACCTTTTGTTGATGAAATTATTGTCAAAGAGAATATTCCTCTAAACATCATGGGAGATCGAAGGACAAAAGCCAACTATAATGGTGCAAACCGTAATAATAATGATCCTCCACTACCTATAATGTTCACTTATCCTATTGCTCTAGATGCAAATGATGATACAACAATGAAAAACATCTCTCCAGCTTTCCTTCCAACCTTTCTTGGTTTATCTTCGGAAGACCCAGACCAATTTCTTTTGGAATTTAAGGTCCTTTGTCAAACCTATGACTATAAAAATGACAACCAGAAACTGAAGTTGTTTCCTTCTACTTTGAAGGATTCATCCATGCGCTGGTTTATGGGACTACCATCTGGAAGTATTACAACTTGGGCAGAAATGGAGATTGTGTTTTTGAATAAATACCAGAGTTATTGTAGGGTGAGTGATCGTAAGGAAGAGTTGTTTAAACTTCAACAAAATGAGGATGAGAGTCTAGAAGACTATTTGGATAGGTTTCTTTTCTTATCTAAACGATGTGGGGAAACAACCATTAGTGTTGAGATTCTCAAGACTATATTTCTTAAAGGACTCGATGATGATGCAAGAAGAAGTCTTGATTTAATGGGAAAAGGTGATGTGTCTTAGTTAAACCTTGAAGACATATGTGATTTGTGTCACAATTTTTCACGCACTTGTGGAGGAATCCGAACAAAAAATATTTTCAAAGGGAATAACGAGATAGGTAAACTTCAAGAAGAAATAGAAAATCTAAAGACAACCATACTGGTCCAATTGAATACTATGTTGGATGGTATACAAGCAAAGACACGTAATCTTGAGACTTTGTCAATCTATTGTCCTAGGTGTTGAAATAAACATCTTTTATGGGAGTGCCCTTTAGACAAGGTTAATGTTTGTCAACTCTGTGAGGAAAGCCACCCTACCAATCAATGCGAGCTTCTTACTGGTCTTAAGAATACTAAGAAAAAAATTGCTTAGGTTGAAGAAGAAATAAATGTGCTAAATCAACGCTAGGGAGGTAATTTTTCTTATGGGAAGAATTCCAATCCTGCATGGAGACCCTAGAATAATTGGGCTGGTAATCAAATGGCCTCCATCTTGGAATCAACCCTACCCTCCACAGCCTACTTGGGGAACTCCTTATTGGGGATCTCCTGAATGGGCAAGTCAATCATGGGGAACTCAGCAATGGCCAAACCAGTCACAACAACAATGGTACCCACAACATATTGCTCCCCAATGGAATTAGGGACAAAATCAATTTTATACTGGTCCTAGGAGGAATCAACATCAAAATTTTTGCCACCACCTCAGAATCTTCCTCAGACTGAGCAGGTGAATCAATCTCAACTTCTGGCACAACCACTTCCCAATCCAAAGAATAGTAGACAAAATACTCCTGTATATACTATAGAGCAAGATCATGTCACATGCCTTAATGCAATTCATTGTGGGAATGTTCAGTTACGTTTCAGTAGGACACTTCAATCGCCCACTATTGAGGAAATAGTGGACGAACCTATTTCTCAAAATTTTGAGAAAGATACTATACTACCTATGAATATTACTGAGTTTTCAGCAATAGGAGTTGTTGGTTTACCTTAGGAGGAGGAAGGTTATATTTGACTGAGTCTAGTAAAGATATTCCTCCAAAGGAGAAAAGAGATATCCTTTCAAAAGAGAAAACTCAAGCACCATTTCTGGAGCGCCTGAAATCAACAATTCTGAAAGATACTCTAGAAATGTCATTAGCTTTTGAAACTGTATTAATTCAGGAAATTAAACAATTGCAAATAGAAGTTCCTTTGCTACAGGAAATAAAGGAAATTCCTAAGTTAAATTAGTTGATCAAACAACTGTGTATTAGAACTCTAGGAAGGAAACCAAAGAAAATAAACACTATGCACATTGATGGTTATCTAGCTGAATTTTTGTCTAGAAATACTGTTGCTCCAAAATATGATGATCCTGGGAGTCCACTGATTACTATTACAATTAATGAGGTAGCAATACCTAATGCATTGGTGGATTTGGGAGTAGCTATTAATGTAATGATGGTGGATGCAATGGAGAAATTAAGTCTTATAGATTTAAGTCCTACAACTACACTCTTGCAGATGGAAAATTAGTCTATAGCCATTCCAAAATGTGTTATAAAAAATGTTCTTGTTAAAGTTAATGGATGGGAATATCTAGTTGACTTTCAAATAATTCAATCACTTACACCTAAAGATAGTCATCCAATAATTTTGGGAAGACCATGGTTGGCTACTGTCGTTGCTAAAATTGATTGTCGAGAAGGAGGTATGACCATTTCACATGGTCCAGATAGTAAACATTTATTTTTATATCCTCTTGCTAAACCTACCAAATATAATAAAGTCTGGGTTGATGAACCAGAAGAATTTAGTGGGAAAGATAGTCTGGCCTCTTTGGCCATGGTAGTGATTAAACAACATGGAGAAGACTTAGATGATGAGTTCGTGAATGAGGTAGCACATTTGGCTATAAGTTCTAGTGAAGAAGTGATAGAGCATGTACCAAAATTTTTGGGACAACCAATTGATATAAGTGGGATGGAACAAAATTATGTTACCATGGGGATGCCTTGTCCCTTGGCTAATATGATTCCTAGAATGAGTTATTTCTTTGATGATATTACAAGATTTCACCGACTTATACCTCATAGTTGTCCTCTCAACACTTTGTTACAACCAATACACATGATCACTTTGGCTTATCTAGGAACAAAAACAATTATGTTGTTACCAGGAAAAACTGTGAATATCAATAGTTGGTTGACAAAAATACAAGAGGATAAATTATTTAATGTGCTGGTAAAAAGGTCTAAAGATTTTTCTTGGGATTATACAAACATGAGGGGGATTCACCTGAGTGTTTGTACTCATCACATTTATACTGATCCTAATATAAGACTTGTTCGTCAACCACAAAGGAGAGTCAACCCTGCATTAAAGGATCTTGTTAAAGCAAAGATTGAGAAACTCCTCTGTGCAGGATTTATTTATCCTATCTCAAATAGTAAGTGGGTGTCACCTATGGTAGTAGTACCAAAGAAAAATGACAAGTGGAGAATTTGCGTGGATTATAGAGAACTTAATAAAGCCAACTTTAGAGATTATTTTCCCTTACCATTTTTTGACCAGGTTTTGGACAATTTAGCTGGGAGGAAATATTTTTCTTTCTTAGATGGATTTAGTGGTTACAACCAAATTCAGGTAGCACCAGAAGACCAAGACAAGACAACGTTTACTTGTCCTTGGGGTACATATGCATACTGAGTTCTTCCTTTTGGACTTTGTAATGCTCCGGCTACTTTTCAGAGGGCCATTTTGGCTATATTTGCAGCACTTGTTAATGATTGTGTAGAGGTTTATATGGATGATTTCACAGTATATGGGTCAACCTATGATGAAGCTCTTCAAAACCTGGATAGGGTTTTGGAGGTTTGTGAGGAAAATCAACTGTCCCTTAGCCACGAAAAGTGTTTAATAATGGTGGAACAAGGAATAGTCTTAGGCCATCACATTTACTCAGAAGGAATAAAAGTTGATCCTAAAAAAATTGAAGTCATACAACAATTAACTGTACCTCAAACATAGACAGATGTTTGAAGTTTTCTTGGACATGCTGGATATTATAGAAGGTTCATAGAAAGCTTCAGTAAGTTGGTGGCCCCTATGTTTTCTCTCCTCCAAAAAGATGTGGAGTTTAATTGGACGTCTGAGTGTCAACAATCATTTGAAATAATAAAAGAAAAGCTTTTCTTTTCTCTTGTACTACGTGGACCAAATTGGAGTCTTCCTTTCCACATTTATGTTGATGCTTCGAATGATGCAATTGGTGCAGTATTAGGGCAAGAAGATGAGGATGGGGGTAAATATGCCATATATTTTATTAGTAAAAACTTAACGTCTGCTGTGAGAAATTACATGACAACATAAAAAGAATTCTTAGCAGTGGTTCATGCCATTAAAAAGTTCCGCCATTATATTATAGGATATAAAGTTATAGTTTACACAGATCACTCAGCTGTAAAGTATTTAATGAGTAAACCTGTAGTTAATGGTCGAATAATGAGATGGTTACTACTTCTTCAGGAGTTCAATGTGACAATACTTGACAAGCCAAGAAAATTTAATGAGGTGGCATAATTTTTATCTCGAATTAAATAAGAAGAGGGTGATCGAGCACCTATACAAGATGAGTTCCTTGATGAAAATTTGTTTGCTATCTCTATAAAGGTTCCTTGGTTTGCTAATATTTCCAACTATTTGGCTACTTTTAAAGTACCTCCTCAATTTACATTAAAACAAAGGAAGCAATTTATTTGAGAGTGTGCACCATTTAAATGCATTAATGGGATTTTATTTTGTTGTGAACCTGATATGGTTTTGAGAAGATGTGTCAAAGATGATGAAACTTATAGTATTCTGAGGGTCTGCCACGATGATCCTTCAGGGGGTCATTATTTTGCAAAAAGAACTTCCCATAAAATTTTAGGTACTGGATATTATTGGCCTTCAATGCATAAAGATGTTAAAAATTATGTTTGTCATTGTGATCAATGTCAAAGAGTAGGAAGACCATCTGCTTCGACAGAGATGCCTTTGCAACCCTAGGTAATTAGATTTTATCGGCCCCATAGATCCTTCCTCACAAGGGAAAAAATATATATTAGTTTGTACTGATTATCTAACAAAATGGGCTGAATTTCAAGCTTTATGAGTTGCTAGAGAAGAGCAAGTTGCTAATTTTCTCTATAACAAAATTTTTCTTCGATTTGGAGCCCCTCAAACTATTGTTACAGATCAAGGACTCCAATTTATGTGCAAATTTCTCCTAGCATTTATGGACCATTTTTCAGGTGAGCCATAAGAAGTCATCCCCCTATCACCCTCAAGAAAATGGTCAAGTAGAGGTGACTAATAGGGAGTTAGAAAACATACTGACAAAAAATGTCTCTTCAGGAAGAAAAGATTGGGCCAGGAAATTGCCTGAAGCCATTTGGGCATTTATACATGGAAATCTACAACTAGATTCAGTCCCTATGATCTTGTTTTTGGAAAGAAACCTCTTCTTCCCATTGAATTTGAACTTTAGACCCTACAAACAGCTATGGAATTGGGTCTAGATTTGAAACGAGCTCAAATAGAACGATTTTTACAGTTAAATGAGTTGGATGAGCTTTGTCTAGATGTTCATCAAACAAAATTAGTTCAACATCAACAGAAAGTTTGGCATGACAAATATATTAAAGAGAGAATTTCATAATGGTGACTGGGCCCTGCTATTCGATTCAAGATATAAAGACCATAAGGGAAAACTCAGAACTCATTGGCTGAGGCCATATGAAATTTCTGAGGTTTTCTCAAATGGCACAATTCAGTTAAAACCTATCGATGGCAATTCATGAACTCTCTTAGTTAATGGTCATCGCCTACATATTTATCACAAACCAATTAATAAAGAAGAATTTACAAAGTTGGTAGAAATGCAAGGAGAGATCCAATGTATTGACTCTGCCAAGGCAGAGTCTATTTGATTTAATGTTTATATGTTATGTGAAAAAAATAAAAATAAAATAAAATAAAATAATTTTTTTTTGAAAATGGATGAAAAATTGTAATAAAAAGACATGCTTGCCTAATTTTTTTTCAAAGAATTCTTCATAAATTTTTGGACTTAACACGTATTTTCATTTTGCAAGACCTCTCATAAAGGAATAACAACTTCTGGAGCACTGTTCCAAGATGCTTTGGAACTTGATCATTTAGCTGGTCAGTGCTCCGGAACTTGATGGTCTGAACGCCCGATGCTCTGAAACCTACTCTTCAGCCTACCATGTTGGAAGGATGTTCTTGTGGAATGATATAACTCCTGAAGTTTGAGTTAAGTGGTGTTTGTTATTTTTCTCTTCGATTGCTGCTCTGGTTGCATCTTTCAACGATGCTCCAGAACTTTCATCTGGTTGCTGCTCCGGTTGCATCTTTCGACGATGCTTCAGAATTTTCATCTGGTCGCTGCTCCAATTGCATCTTTTGACGATGCTCTGAAACTTTCATCTGGTCGCTGCTCCAGCTGCATCTTTTGACGATGCTCCAGAACTTTCATTTGGTTGCTGCTTCGGCTACATCTTTCGACGATGCTCCAGAACTTTCATTCGATCACCATTTCGGTTGCATCTTTTAGCGATGCTTCAGAACTTATCCATTTTTCTAGTTCCTAATGCATGCCTTATGCTTGCTCCAAAAATTTAACCACTTCTTTTGTCCGAATGCATGCTTTACGCGTGCTCCAGAACTTATTCATTTTCATTTCATATCATAATAAATCTTTTTCGATGCTTTGATTATCGTACATTGGTACATGTGCCTTCTTCTACCATTATAAATAAAGGCCATCGTAATATCCTATCTTTATTAATGACTTCATCATCCATGAGCCTCTTCATTCATATCATAATAATTATACTGTCACCTTAGCCAATAACCTTGCATCATCCTGTCAAATCGGTAGAGGTATCAGATCTTCAAGCGATCATGGAAGGGAAGTAAGTACAAATTTTTGCTTTAAATAAGTAGTTATTTTTGAATAAAATATGATTGATTGGAAAGAGTTTCCTTTCCCAATTTAGTAAATTGAGCCACTTGGTGGTTAATTTTTAAGTACGCCACTCTTTTTGCGGCCCTGCATGCAAATTGAAATTATTACGCAACAAGCTCCGAGCAAGAGTAGAGTAAATGATTACAGTCTAATCATATTTTCAAAAATATCAGTGCACAAGTCCTTGGCATTATTGAATTTTTCAGCAGGGTGATAAGCAAGATAGACAAAAAAATGGGTGGTACAAAGAAGAAATCTGAGCCGGCTTCTGCAGAAAAGTTGTTGGGGTTAAGTAATATCTCTCAACTGTTTGAAGAAGTGGGCTAGTTGGATTTTATCAAGAAATTTGAAGGGTATAATGAAAAGTTGGTGAATGCATTTGTAGAAAACTACTCTAACTGTCAGGTGATTCTGCATGGGAAGCATTTCAAGGTGAGTTCAAAAATTATCTCTTCTATTTCAGGGTTAGAAGATTCTGGTATTAAAATATCTGAAACCACACAAATTCCATATCAAAAATTATTAGAATTATTCATTAGACAGGGAGATCCTCAACCCATGATAGTTGTTAGTACTAGGGGACAAAATAAAGGGTTTCAGTGAGCTTCTATCTTAGAACCCTGGGGTACTGCTGTTGCATGGATTATTAGATATTTTACTTGTGAAGGTCAACTTACCACTGTGGTAGGACCAACATTCCGCATGTTAACAAATTTGCAACATGGGAAGGAAAACCTTGCTCTAAGGGTTAATTTGCCTCATTTCTTGAATGATTCTATTAATTCTTCAATAGAGAGATACAAAATTGGTTTAGGGCCATTAAAACACCATGGGTTAATTTAATTGATTTGTAAATATCATTTCCGTAAGAAACCTAAAAGCAAATGGGATTTTTTTTTGGGGAAGTTTGATATGCCTACTTTAGGAAGGAATATAGAATTAGGAGAATCTTCAAAACAAGTTGCTTCACCTTCTGGAGCAAATTCCCCTGAAGACCCCAAGGCTCCTGAACCCCAAATTCCCACCATAGTTGGTGAGGAAGTGCCAGAATTTAGAAAAGATGAGTTTGAAACTCCGACCTAGATAGAAGATGTAGAGATAATGAGTCCAAATGTGGATACTCACCTTGTTAAGAAGAGGAAAAGAAGAACTATTCTTCTCAATGTTCCAACTATTTTAAATTATCAGGTTGCTCCTCCTTTAAGGAGGAGTAAAAGATTATCCTCTGGATCTGCAGAAACCCCAACACAGAGTAAAGAGAATAGGTCAAAAGCTAAAAAGAAAAAGAGGAACTTGGAAACTGAGGAGTCAATTCACCAATCCTTAGAAAAAGAAATATCTGTTGAAGAAGTACATTTTCACTTGGTATCTGAAGAGGAAGCCGTAGAACAAGAAAAATAGGAAATAGAAAGGGGAAAATCTCCACTTCCTATGGAGATTGATGACAGTATGTTAGGGAAATTGTCTCCAGTTATTAATAAAGTTGTTGAAATTGTTGAAACTGAAAATATTAACATGGAATTGGAAAAATTGAAATTAGAGATAGAAGAGTTAAGAAGTCAGCTGCATGAAAATAAGGAAAGGATGGAATTACAACAAGAGGAAATAATGGTGTATAAGACAATAATAAATGAAAGGAATCAATAAATTAAGGATTTAAAGTTGGAAATGCAGGGAAAAGATACATCTATTAGTGAGCTGCAAATACAAATTCAGAATTGTGATAAGGAAAATAGGATACATAGGGATGAATTAAATAAAGAAATTCAGAATTTAAAAGGAAATTTTATGCTCATGTTTTCTACCTTTGAAGAGGAAAAGAAAAGACAAAAAGAATAATTAAATACTTCTCTTAGTAAGATTGTAGAATTAGAGCAGGACTTGTAGGAAAGCACAAGTAAACCAAAGATGGAATCCAAAGAAGTTCAAACCAAGCCAATGGTAACTGAATGGTTCCATATTCAAATTCCTCCATTATTAATGAAATGGATGGAATGGTGCTATTTTCTCAGAAATGCACAAGTTGAGAATAACAGATTGAAAATGGAAATGGTGTTATTAAGAGAAGCATTTCATAAAGCTTATAAGGGGAAACATGATGCATGTCAAATAGCTAAATTTCTTTTATCCTATAGAAGGCCATCTAGATTGTATTCTATGTTTTTGAATGAGCAATGTTTTAGATGGAAATTGCTTAGAATTTACAATGATTAGCCCTATGAACCCAATGATAAAGAATTTGTTAAAATATTTGCAGACTCAAAGCCTGAAGAGCAAGATATGCTTTGTGAATTCTTTACCCATGATCTTTTGTTAGAGCAGCATACTGATTTCTTTGTCAATATTTTTGTGGGGGAAGTGCAGTTAAGATCTCTATTGTATACTATGCGAAATCAAATCCATTGGCAAGAATACAATAAATAATATGTTCAAGAAGAGAAAAGTATAGGACTTCAAATGAGATCTCCAAATAGTAGACAAACAACTTTTAAAAAGACATTTGTAGCTCTTTTGCTGGATGAGAAAATGAAAGAAAGGTATGATGACAGCCTTCGAGTTTGCAATAATCATTTCATAGAACAGGGGAAAAAATTAGTTGGCAAGGCTTGGCATGCATGTGAAGAGAGATACACTCCATTGCATATATATCTAAAGAAAAGGGAAGTGATCTCTCCTCTCGGTCTTAGATGGTCCTTCAGAAGGGTAGATGCCTTGGCCAAAATTTTAGAAGATCTCAGAACAAAATGGATAGGAATGAGGTACATACCTCCTTTACTGTTGTACCCAGCCCTTGCTTTTCATATTAATACAGATTAGGATGAATTTTTTTTCAATGAATCGAAATGAGGAGTTGTTTTTCATGCAGGTTTCCATAATTCCCCTATAAACTTTGATGTCACAACAAAAGATTTGTATGATATCAGTGCAAAATATGAAGAAGGGAGTAGAGGGAAGAATTATAATCTGGGGACAGGAGGACTTGCCAAGAACTAGGAAGGGGAGGAAATGATGAGGTAAAAATAACCTCATCATGATAATACCATAAAGACCTGGTTCATAAATGGAAATCTCTATCCTCTACCAATTAATTAAATTTTAGGAGAAATAATTGCTTAATTTTAGTAAGAACTTGTTTAAACTTTATTTCTTTTGATTTCTTAAAGTAATTTTCCAATACAGATTTAATGGGTTGTTTTAAGTGTTTTGTAGATAATAATCGATCAGTCAAAGTTACAGATTGAAGCATCCAGTTGGCACGTGCTCCAGAACAGTTAGAGATATATGCTGGAAATATGCTCCGGAACTTCAGGATGATGGACTGAAAATTTTGTTGTTCTTAAAGTTGTTATTTCGGTGATCCTTTGAATTAAAGACTTTATGGCTTGACTTGAGCCTCTTAAATGTTGTGTAATAGGATTAAAGATATACGAGTTATACGTAGATCTGTTTAGATATTTTTCAATGGTTATCCATACCATCTAAAATATAGCATGTAGTTACAGTTTCTCTATAAAAGATACGGTCTCTAGAAGTAAGATATACATAGTGAAAAGTAATGTTATACTGTTAGAATGTTTCCAAGGTTTATGAATAAAGAGATTTTTATATGAAATTCTGAGTTATGAGTTATGGATGATAACTCTGATTGATAGAAGTGTTCCTGAAATAGTTGTGAATGTGAGCTAAGAATGAATGTGTTGTCCCACGAGCTGGCCACTCGTCGGGAGTAGATAAGTGTTTTTCTTTTATTATACTGTTGTTCTGTAGAGAGTTATTTAAATTTACTGTTATGAAATCTTAGCTCTAAAGTATTTGATATCTTTCCAACTTCCGTATTTTCTGTTATTCACTGTTAAAATTTTTACTGTTAAGAAAATGTTTTATGGATTGCTACAACTTTTCTGCTCTTATAATTTGTTAGCTTCTTAGTTTAATTGATTCTATGCTTTTTAATTTAGTTATTATGCTCTTTTAAATTAGTATAATTATGCTTATAGTTCAAGCATTTTCTGTTTTCCTAGGAATAGATTAATTTACAGTTTGATAGTTAATCAGTTTGAAGTCAGAATTAATCTTAGGTTGTTCTTAAAAGTTAGGAAACCTGAGGGAGATACTCCAGACCTCTTCTATTGTAGATTGCCTTGAACACTACCTAGTCAACAAATTGAATATTATATTCTAAAGTAATGGGACCTAACGACAGCATATCGCATATTTGGGCTTTTCAGCCATGACCGTCACTGTATTTCTGATGTATTTTGCTTGCTTCATTTTGTCAATACCTTCTCACTGTTTTGAGGTCACATTTGAAGCATTTCTAAAGTTGTATTTTCACATTATTTGAATGTATCTCTCCACAGAAAATGAGGTAATCTCTTCTTAAACTTTCGACCCTTGCAATATCTTTTTTCCTTCGGCCAATAAAATGTTAGACGAGCTTCAAAATGATGACTATGGTTGTTCATTTTTCATGCATTTTGGGTTTTTTTAATTTTTGCAAAATGGAACTTTCTCATTTCCCCATGGCTGCGGCCTCTTAAAACCCTTGGTTACTTTTCTAATTTTCTTGCAAAAACTTAAAGGTACGCTTTTGCAGCAAAAAAATGAGAGAAGTTATGCATTTTAAATTCATTATTTTCTCAAGTTTTGTGGCTTTGCTGCATTTTCATGCCCGCAACCTCTTTACTTTATGGGTACTTTTATTTTTACAAAAATGAATCTCCCTACACTCTGTGACGCTAGGCTTGACCCGTTTTGTGGCTTCTCTCCTTAAAATTCTTGTATATGCTGGATGCTCTTCCATTTTTCTACAAAAGATTATGGTCTTGATTCTTTCAATAAGGTTTTATTTTAGTTTCATAGGCATTATGTGGAAACATATATCTAACAACACCATTATTTACTTTGTTTGTTGCAAACAACCCCTTTTAATGATTACATATCTTCTTGAAAATACTTTTACATGGGAAATAATTTCCACTCTTCCATCCCTCATCTACGTTACTCCAAACCCATGGCTTAAAGACTCTCCTACTTTGCATTCAGTAGGGTCTCCTCCTACTATTTAAGAACATAATTGTATCTCTTATTTTCATTTAGGCTCAACCCTTCAACAGGGAATACATCATTACATTGTAAAATAGTTGGCATCACTACCCTCAATGAATTGAAGACCATTTGTAATGAATGAATAATACCACTGCATAGTGCACTATAGAAAAGGAATACCTTGATATGATTCTTCACTCTTGAAAGGTTTCCCTCACTATTTTCTTTGCTCTATGGGCTGCAACTATATATTTTCCACTGCTTTTTTTAAATTACCGCAACATAAATAAAGCTTGTCCTTTGTATTTTCATCTTGCTCATGGACTGTTATGTACTTATTTTTTCATATGACTATCTACACAACCTTCTTATGATGTTTGATGGCTGTCCCACTATAGACATTGTATTTCTTTATTGTTTATACTTGATGACTATGCTTGCATTTAAATATGTTGCTTCTTTCGCCACTTAATGGATGACTGCACCAATAATGTATACACTCCAAACAACATGAACAATAAGAAACATGATGTGAGGAAACAATAAAAGATATGAAACAAGATGAAAACTTGCTTGCAAATAGGACTCCTTCAATGAAAAGATGATGCATTTAAATTCAGTTCAACATTTTGTTTAAGCATTAAAATTAGCCATTTTCCATTTATGATTTTCACTTCATTGCACCTCAAATTGATTGTCATGAATGAGAAATGAGCTTGAGGCTCTTGTAGTCACTTTATGAACTTGGGCTCAATGTCGAATGGGGCATCCTCTCGACAAACTAATGTGCAAAAGATCAAGGCTGATTTGTTGGTTTACTTGCTATCCTCAACATTCACTAGCTTGGGCTTTTGTTCACTACAAGAATTCAACAAAGTAGCAATTTCTCTACACGCTGAAAAGGTAAGATCATGACACTCAATAATTTAGGTGTCTTGGAAGGACTGATTCTCGTCAACCAGTTTTCCTAACTACTCTTCAAGGGAGGTTGCCTCCAATGTTTCTATGTTAGCTTTTCCTTTGTCAATTGACTCTTCAACCATCACCCCCTTATGCTCTATTTGAACCATTCCTTAAATCTCTTGATTATGCTCCATTTTAGGCAAGTTATCATGCATACCACACTCTTGAACCTCCACAACAACATTGCGTTCACTCATTTGTTCATGAATCAACTTTCAGTCAATGTGATTTTCATGCTCTTGTTGATCACAACTTGTCAATTTTTTTAGATGACATACATCTTCCTCATCGATAGAAACAAATAAAGGAAGTTCTTCAAATAAATTAGTTAAAATAGACATTGAAACATTCTTCTCCATCTCTACAACTAGATGTTCCTAATTTTCTAAATCTTCCTCATTGTTGTACCAACTAGATACCTCAAAATAGTTGTCAATATCTTGTTGTTCCAGTTGGTCTTGGTTCTCCAACATCTACTCTTTCCCTTGACTTGTAGCTACTGGGGGTATGATCATGCTTTCTTCTTCTTGGTCCACAAAAGAAGGAAGTTCATAAAACCAAAAGGTGGAGTTGACCTCTTGAACAACCTCCTTTACCTCTTCATCTTGCTACCCCGATTGATCTTCTGAAATGAATGTTGAAACATTTTCATACTCTTCAATGAAATGAGGAAGCTCATTAGTGAAAACATTTAAAGATTCATCAAGAGAATCCTTTTCTTGCTTAATTTTTTGCTGCTCTAAATGATAAACCTCCAAAGATGAACACAATGGATTTACCTACCTAAGCTTCTCTATGAGGAGTAGGGTATCCTAATCAAAGGGTTCAACCTTGGATTCATCAGGTGGGGAAACTTGGAGAGATTTTTGGACTATTGGGGAACAAACAGGTTCTTCAAGAAGCTTCTCTCGAGGGATTGTAGACTGAAATTGTACAAGAATAGGTTCATCCTATATGAAGCATAACGTTTTGAATCTAGGAATGTCTTTTTCAAAAAATGGGTTTGGAAAATTAGTAGCTGGGCTAGCTTATTGCTCAATAATAGGCTCTTGAAATGGAGGGAAGCTCCTAAAACTTGGATTTTCAACTTGGGAAGATCTAGGAGACTCACCTTCTTTGAAACATGGAAATTTATACTTACAGACCTCCTCTTGAGTAGGCTGATCTAGAATTGCATGAGATGCTTCGACTTCGTGCCTTTGTGTTTGGGAAAACACAAGCCTCATATGCTCCTCTTTTATAGCTAACTCTCTTTCAAGGTTCTTCTCGAATTGTATCTTTTGTGTCTCCAACTCTTGCTCATAGACATAGGCTTGATAAGCCATCTCTTCCTGTTGTTGGTTATACTCATGTTGCCTCTTGATCTCCTCTATCTTCTTTGTGAAGTCAAGCAACATACTCTTTATGCTTGTAATCTCCTCCTTTTCACTGTTTGTGAGCTAGTTTTGAGTGTATGAAGGTTGAGATGGATATTGGGAAGGGGTGGGTAAGCGGTAAGCATCCTGAGTATTTGGACTAAAACCAACATTATAGCTACTTAAGTATGGATGATAAGGAGCCCTATGGACAACATTTTCATAGTATGGTGGTGGATATTCATACTGACTATGAAAATTTTATATTTTTACTCATATAAAAGTTGGAAAATGGAGTCAATAGACGATTTTAGTAACATACCAGCATTTAGATCTGTATGCAAAATCAGAGAATGAAGTCACCAGGTATAATTTAAAACCTCTAAAGGCTGGAAACGTTGCTACCTATATTAGAACAATGGCTTTAAACTTGAAAAAAATTCTTTGAAAACAAGTTTCAGAGTCCCACTGTGCATGCCGAAAACTGTTGTCAATTAGGATTGCACCTTACCTAAGATTGGACTTAATTGTCCTATTGAAGCATGGAAACACTCTCAAGTTGTGGGTGACCTATGGCGAGAATGAATCTCTAGATAGGGTTGGTTCCAATGGTAGATCACCTAAACAACAAAATTTTCTTAGGAAAAGGGTTTAGAAATATAACTTGAAAATGAAAGTCCTAAACTTTTTGGCGATGGACCTAAACTTTAACTTATTTCATCAATTTCACTCACAAACAGTTTCTCAAAACATTAACCTTCACAATCTCATCTAAAACATACAACTCAATAGTGATTTGCATCAAGGCTCAAAATGAACACAACACAAAACCTGAATCATATGAAATTCTTGCACACAAATTCACAATAATGAGACATAACAAAGGACCTAATATTTATGATCACAATGAAACATTGAATCAATACTGCAAATATGAGACAAAATATGAGATAGGAATGCTCTGTTGTTTTTATTAAAATTGAAGGAATATGTAAAGATGAAAATATGGGTATAAATATCAAGCTTACAAATATTTCTGCAAGTGAGCAAGAAAGTAAGAAGCAAATCTAAACTCGAACTAAGAAAAAACTATTTTTTTCTCCAACTTATAGCTCCAAAGTGTCTCAAATAGTGAGAATGGAAAAATCTTTCTGAACTGCACCTCAAAATAGCAACCTGAATGGCATTTTTGAGCTCCAAAGAAAAGCCTCAAAATAAATGCCCAAACTGCCTCCAAATTGGATGAAAATGATGGAAACTTTCCATCTCAAGTGAGTCAACCCAAAAGACTCAAAAAATCAGGCTCCAATTGACTGAAAACTGAATAGAAACTTCAGTACGCCTAGTTTTTTCCCATTTCACCCAAAAGACTCAAATTTGAAACGGGAAATTTCTATCAACACTTGCTTTCATTTGACTACATTTTGATAACAATTATTAAAGCAATTTATAGGGATATTTCTTTTAATAAATGTTTTACAATGTGGCAGCTTTGATAATTATAAAACATAAAAGCTCACCTTGGATTTTGATTTGGTTTTTTGACACTTTGCAAAACAAAAAGAAGCAAATATATTCTTGACTCAAATTTTGCAAAGTGTATATCATTTACCTTTGGTATTTGACTTTCTATAATAATATAAGGCACAAACCTATGATTTTCTCAAAAATCATAAAAAGAAAGAAATTCATGACAAAAGGGCTCGACCTAAGAATAGAGGGACCAAGGCATTAGTTGATTATGATATTTTAAAAGCAATGTGAAAAAATACTAAAACCAAATTTAGGGAAAAATGAGAACCCTAGAACAAAACTAACAAACCCTAAACTTTAACATTAGTTTCATTTTGATTTTTTTGAGAAACTTTGCTCTGCAAGGCTGCCATTAGGGTTCCTGAGTGCTAGAGCTCTTCAATTTTTTTCTTTCATGTCAAATTATGAAGCCTCTGGGAGTCTTTATTGCAAGAAAATTTATGAGTAACTTCTTGTTTCAAATCCAAGCAATCATTTCTATATTCTCCAGTTTTGGAAGCATATTTGGGCTTTTCAACCGCGACCATCACTATATTTCTGATGTATTTTGCTTGATTCATTTTGTCAATACCTTCTCACTATTTTGAGGCCGCATTTGAAGCATTTCTGAAGCTTGTATTGTCATGGTATTTGAACGTATCTCTCCACAGAAAATGAGGTAAGCTCTTCTCAAAATTTCAACCCTTGCAATGTCTTTTTCCTCTGACCAATAAAATGCTTAGTCAAGCTTCAAAATGATGACTATGGTTGTTCATGTTTCATGCATTTTGGGTTTTTTTAATTTTTGTAAAATGGAACTTTCTCGTTTCCCCATGGCTGCGGCCTCTTAAAACCCCAGGTTACTTTTCTTATTTTCTTGCAAAAACTCAAAGGTACCCTTTTGAAGCAAAAAAATGAGAGAAGTTTTGTATTTTAAATTCATTATTTTCTTAAGTTTTGTGGTTTTTCTATGTGTTCATGGCCACAACCTCTTTACTTTACGGGTACTTTTAGTTTTACAAAAATGAAACTCCCTACACTCTGTGACACCGGGCTTGACCCATTTTTGTGGCTTCTCTCCTTAAAATTCTTGTTACATATGTTGTGTTCTCTTCCATTTTCCTGCAAAAGATGATGGTCTTGATTCTTTCAATAAGGTTTTATTTCAGTTTCATAGGCATTATGTGGAAACAACTATCCAACAACACCATTATTCACTTTGTTTGCTGCAAACAACCCCTTTTAATTATTACATATGTTCTTGAAAACACTTTTACATGGGAAAGAATGTCCACTCTTTCATTCCTCATCTAGTTTACTCCAAACCCATGGCTTAAAGACTCTCTTGCTTTGCATTCAGTAGGTGTCTCCTCCTGCTGTTGAAGAACAAAATTGTATCTCTTATTTTCATTCAAGCTTGGCCCTTCAATAGGGAATACACCATTTCACTGTAAAAGAATTGGGATCACTACCCTCAATGACTTGAATACCATCCACAATGAATGAATAATACCACTCCATAGTGCACTATAAAAAAGGTAGACCTTGATACAATTCTTCACTCTTGAAAGGTTCCCCTCACTGTTTTCTTTGCTCTATGGGTTGCGACTATATATTTGCACCTATTTTTATTAAATTACTGTATAGACTAAAAATGGTCTGGAGAATATAATTAATTAAATATGATTTATTTGATTAATTAACCTTTATTTCATCTACTATTAAATAAATAGAACTATTTATTTATAGTTCATCTTAAATTTTTCAATCTTTATTCTATTATTTTCATCTTATTTAAATAAATGAATTTCAATTTGTTTTATTTAATTATCATAATTAAATTCATCTACTTAATAAATAAATAGAAATATTTATTTATAGTTCATTCTCTTATTCTTCAATTCTAATTAAATATACAACTTCAATAGTTTGTGTTATTTAATTATCACATTATTCAATCTTAATTAATTAAACAAGGTTAAAAACTTTGTTGTTTAATTATCATATCCCTTCTATATTTATTTAATAAAAAAATTCTATAGTTTGTTTTATTAAATTATTTATTCCCTTTTACGAATTTGAATAAATCAAATTATTCAAATAAAGGCATGAACATAAAGGAAATTTCCTCTATTCACTTACCTACCAAATTAGACATCAAATATCCAATTTAATTCAATTGGTATTCACGGGAAAGTTGTCAAGAAAAATTTGTAGGAAATCCTCTCAATCTCATTCCTTTGATTCTTCCTATCATCTGGCCTGATGTTTTCATGGGGAGAAACCATTCCCATGATCAGCTCAAGCTTCTCAATCTCTTAGCATTCAAATTCTCCAGATTGAATCCAAGCCTTTGTTGTGTTGCCCCGTCACAATGTGCTACCGTAAATCTATATGTACAACCTTCTCAAACATGAAATGCATCCAAAAATCTCTCATCTTTGTGCAAACTTACTATGCAAGAATAGCAATGAAGCAATCACAACAATATCAATATCATCTTAGCATCATAGCAATCATAGCATTAGTAGAATCTATATCATAGTTGCATCGTAGATTATTGTAGCTTCCATCCATCATAGTTTCAATGTAGCATAGTTTACAGTAGCATCAATATCATTTAAAAATCACCATATAGAAGTACATCATTGCATTTAGCATCACTCCATTCTCTAGATTGGCATTTTAATAGTCACACTGCTTACCAAATCTGAGAGCCCTTTGTGATTTGATAAATCTTTGGAGATAGGAAACAATGAGACACTTTCAAGCCTTTTGTGCTTTAAATTAGTTAATTGTTGTTAAATCTTGATATAATGTTTCATTAAGAAATGTTTTTAGTTGTTTTACTTATTACTTATTCCACACTTACAATTTGGGGCCCACCGTGTGGCCTAACCCCATGTTTTTAACATTTTTTTGGAAAAGTATTCGTACAGGATACAAGCGTGTTTTATTTTAGTGTGATCGAAAGATTTTGTAGCACATCTGACACAAACAATAGTGCTTCTGATTGTTTTAGCACTTCCAACAAAAACTATAGCACTTTTGAAGACTGTTTTAGCGCTTTGACTAAAAGCTTTCAGCACAGACAGACAGTTCATGTTCAAATCTGTTTTAGTGCATTCGATAAAAACTATAGTGCTTCAGCCAAATTTTGCAGTGCTTACAACTATTTCTACAACACATTTGAACATTTCTATAGCGCTTTTGACCTCTGTTATTGTCCTTCTATAAACTGTTGTCTGGATCCGACACGACCATGACTAGTAACTTCTTTTTTTCAGTTAGAATAAAATGAACCAATCCTAGGGTAGTCACTTGATTTAAAATATATCAATCCTAGGGTAGTCATCACACATTTCTATTTGGGATTAAAATTGACATCATTTCTTTTGTGAAGCAACATCTTCACATAGATAGAAAATTGTCGTTTGGGCTCTAAAAATTGAACAATTGATTATTGTGATTGTATGGTGATAGGCATATGCTCTCCCCTTAATAGGGTGATCAAAATGCCAGACTCATCCTTTATTTTTATGCATTTCATGCTTTACTAAATCCTTTAGAAGGCCTTCCATAGTGGGAAAAATTACTCACCCTACGGGAACGACCTGAGTGGGAACAACCAAAGCCAGGTTTTCCAACCCACTATAAAATAAAAGTAAATCTGGACAAATCCTCATTTACCGAAAGTACGTAAGGTAACCATCCCTAAGATATTTGTTCTAAAGATTGGGAGGTCTCTTGAGGGAGTTTATCATTTGTCGCTTTGGACAGAAACCCTACTTACGAACCATAGTGTAGTATCCAACTTGTCAGTTTTTGAACATTGTAATACTCAACAGTGTTGGGGAAGGGAAGAATCTACCCCCAAGACACTCACCATATAATTACCAAGGACCGTTTGCTCAAGGGATCGAAAAATCTAACCTTGAGTATGCACCTGGGAAAGACAAAAATATGGGTGCCCTCTAGGGGTGACACGACTGTGTGAGTCGATGCAATTTTAAGATGTGGGATATTTGAGTATAATGATGAATTTTTGTCCTTTAGAGTGAGTCTGTTTGAAGTGTATTTCTTGTCAAAAACCTGTGAAAATCAAGGATTTGTTTGATCCTTGAACATAGACTTAAAAACACATGTTCTATAATTGTTTTCTATGTGTTTGAATCATTAAATCAGATAAAGATCATCCAAAAAAAGAACACAAAAAGTTGACAAGTCAGTCCATGAAAAATTATGATTAGGGATTGGAAGTCTACAAGCTTTGTTAGGAAATCTCTTGCAAAAAGAGTCTGAAAACCAAAAAAACAACTTAGTCACAAGAAATTGTTGGAAAGAAGAAAATTATTCTATCAAAGTAGGAAATTCCTACTTCAACATAGAACTTTTATCCATAGGTTTCAAGATTTTTCTAGGGGATACACAGATGATTATGCCTTAGAGCCCTTATATTCACAATCCCACTTTCAAAGAAGAGTTCTTTCACAGAAACATAATCATAGTCAACCTATTCATCCATCTTCCATTCCACAACCAATGATAGAGTATTTCAACATGCCAAATCAGTTCATACAATAGAAGAAACATTTGAAAACATTAGGCTTGTTATTAGAATCAGAAATTTACCAACAAGAATACCCTATTAAAATACCTCAGATTTCGTCCAAAAATTAGTCCTTTCATAGAGAAGAGAAAAACCAAACACTGATAAGTCCCAAAATAGCACATCCACAGTCTATTTTAGCACTTCTACCCACTGTAATAGCGCATCTACAGTCTGTTATAAACACCCATCAGTGTCAAAAAATACCAGATACTTTAGCGCATATATGGTCTGTCTTAGCGCATATACCCTACTTGTTAGCACATTCACAGTTTGTTTTAGCACTTACACAGTCTATTTTAGTGCATCTAACAAACATCACAATGCACCTACAGTCTGTCAAAACAAAATTTTACCAGTGACAAAAATACCAAAAACTTTAGCTCTTACATAGTCTGTTTTAGTGCATCTACACTGTTTGACAATGCTTTTACCAGATCTTTTAGCGCATACAGTGTTTGTTTTAGCACTTCTTCCCTCTGTAATAGCACTTCCATAGGACAAGTAAACAAAGAGTTGTTAGAAACATCTGTCAAGACTGCAGACATCATAAACTCAAGTTTTTATCAGACAAAAACATTTTCCACAGTCTCAACAGTGTCAAACCTGAAACAATTAGGATCATACAAATCAAACCTTTTCAAATTAAACCTAGATCTTGAAAACTTTCAAGTTTCCACAAATCAAACACAAAATATTGATTATTAGGTTAATTTTCTTCATTATGATATTATCATCCTACCATCACGAAACGAAACATAATAATCATATTTTTAACTTAGTCTCATTAATAGGATATATCATCCTATTTGACTTTGTTAAAATCCATTTGACACTTATCCAAACACAAAAGATCAAAGTTTAGTGTGGAAAAAAAATACTTGTATGCTAATCTTGACAAGGTTACAAAGACAAAAACTTAAAGAAAAGGAACTTGAAACACCAAACATAATGGCTGAAGAAAACCCCTTTTCCTGATTTCATCAAAATGATCCCAATGAGATAACCCAAGAGGATATACAAACCGCCCAACAAGATCCAAATTTCCATAAATTCATGGAAAAAGTCTTGGAACAAGATATGGAAAAATACCTCTTGATGTTAGCAGAATTGGGTGCAAAACTTTCGAAAGATTTCAACATCAATCGATTAAAAGAAACACCTAGAACAACTGAAACATAACCACACAACACACAAGACATGGATCAAGTGGTTGCTCTAACCACTCAAATGAAAACCTTACAACAAAAAATTCAAGATATGCAAAAGGGAACCATAAAGAGGTATTCATTACAAGACATTTGTCCTTATCCCTTTCATCTAAGTGTTGACATGATTCCCTTCCCTAGGTATTGTGAGTTCCCCAAATATGACAAGTACAATGGAAAAACAGATCCAATTGACCATGTAAGGGAATTTAGAACAACGAGCCTCGAGTTTGCACAAGAGGATACTTACCTAATGAGGTTGTTTCCTAAGATTTTAGGAGCACACTGTATGGAATGGTTCTCCAAATTACAACCAGGGATTCGATCCTTTGAAGAACTAGTTAACAAATTTATCACACAGTTCTCCTTCAACATTCAACATAACGTAACCATAAAAGATTTGTACAACATGAAACAAAAGAAGGGAGAAAAATTCCTATCATTCTTAGAACCTTGGCAAAATTTGTTTGCTAGATATCCTCGATCTATACCTGAAGAGGAAAAAATTGAATTATTTATCGAGAACTTAAATGATGACATGAGTTATACATTAGATCTACAATGTCCCCCGAAATTTGAAAAGGCGATTGAAAATGGGCTTAAAATAGAAGAAGCCTTAGTCAAAAGAGGAGTGATTAAACATTACAATGACATATCAAAAAACACAAATTCCTCAAATCACTATGGAAACAATGACAAGCCTAAATTTTGGCAGAAAAACAAGAATACTGGAAACAATGATGCTACAACTGACACGCAAAATACATAACTGGTATTCAATTTAACAACAAAAATTGTGAAAACAAATCAAAATGACAACCAGAACAACAATCAAGGTACCACTCAAAGCAATAACCCAAATAATGGAGAATCTCGACCACCACCATATCAAAGACAATCCAATCGATGAAGATTTACACCATTAGGAAAAACTTTGGAATCAACAATGAGAGAGCTTATTGCAAATAGACTTATTACTCTACCAGAAGCAAGGAATCAGGAGCCGAAAGTAAAACCATCTTGGTGGAACGATGCTGACTATTGTAACTTTCACAAAAATAAAGGACATAAAACAAATGACTATATGCAATTAAAATATTTGATACAAGACTTAATTGAAGCAAAGAAGGTGTTTTTCGAAGGACCTCAAAAAAAAATGATCACACTGCATTTACAAATCCTTTACCCAACTACGAAAAAGGAGAATCTTCTTCAAACGGTAAAGGAAAAAGTGTAAACTATATCTATGACATCATCATTCTTTACATTTCTGAGGTTGAGAAAAATAATGTCATAGATAATCAAACTGATAGCATTAACATCAATGACACTGTATCCCTGAACATGATTCCAAACTTAAACACATCCGACAACCAAATCAACGTCATAAAAATCAGGGAAGCACAAGACTACCAACCAGTCAATGCAATGACAAGGGGGCAGTCCAAAGTGATACTGAAAGGAGTTTCACCTAAAATCAGTACTCCCCCATCACATCAGTACAACATTGTGGATCAACTACAAAAGATACCCGCATAGATATCCATATTGGAACTTCTTAAAATTTCACCATCACATAAAGAGGTTCTCGAACAAGCTCTGGTAGCCACTATGATACCCAATAATTTGGATTTCTATCAATTTCAAGCTATGGTGGGACATCTAACCATGCCTCATTGTTTGTCATTCTCTGAACAAGATGATGTGTCACTAAATCACCCACACAATGTGGCCTTGCATATAGAGGTTCTAATCCATAAACACCATGTCAAGCGTGTCTTAATAGATGGCGAAGTTGGATTAAATATTTTCACTTTAAAACTAATTCGTGCACTGGGCTATTCTGACAATGCCATTGATGCCAAAAGAAAGATCACAATAAAATCGTATGATGAAGAGGAAAGGTCTTCCAAAGGGCTGATTGTACTACCAATTCAAGTAGGATTGATTGTTAAAAATATTGTTTTCCAAGTGTTAGACAAGGAGCTAACATATAACATACTCTTGGGACATCCATGGATCCATGAGATGCAAGTAGTACCTTTGACATATCATCAATGTTTGAAATTTCCTGTCAATGGACAAGAGGTCACAATTTCAGTAGACAACAATAATCCCCAGACTTGTAACATGCTTAAGGAAAACCAAGACACTCTGGTACCTCACAATAGAGAAGCTAGCATGTCTACTTCATCCAATGGTGAAAAGAAACTCAATTTTATATCCAAATGGGTGGAAAGAAAGGACTAGGTAAAGGAAACAACTATTACTGACTCAACTTTATCCAACAACAGTCCCCTGAATACTCTATCACAACAATTTACAGACAAAATCCAATTAAAGGACAAGGGTTTGGGAGAATATACCATTGAGCAATATTTGTTTCTTTCACAATTGCTCCCATCTCCAAAATCATATGGACAACCCATGACCAACAAACAACAATCATCACAACCCATCACGGTTCTTGATGAAAGGTTTGTAAAAGCAAGAACTTTAGAAGATGAATCAAAAGACAAGGCCATTCTAAATTGGCTCTACAAAGACAAAGAAGCTACAACATCAACAAATATCAGCATAGGAACATATCAATATGGAAAAGGAAAGGCTATCTTAGAAAAAATTGGCTATGAGGGGAAAGGACCAATTGGCAAGAGAAAAGATGGTATTATAGAACCTATTCAACCTTTAACACTATAGCCTAAGGACAAAACAGGTTTAGGCTGTACAGGGGAATCAAGAGATGAAGTAACTCAGAAAGTGGTAGAAAGGATTCTACAAATGAGGAATGGGTCTGAAACAAATTCAAATGAATATGAATGGAATCATTTATCTACAACATCATACACTGACAAACAAATTGACATCATCCAAGCGTATACACCCACATGAGAGGAGGGATAGAGTTTAGGAACTAGACCACTTGTTTTGGGATCAACAAACATCGATGACTCAAGCGAGGATGAATAAACATCGAGTGAGATAGACGACTCAGAGGATGGTAATATCATAGACCTCAACCTTCCCATTAACAAATTTGACCACTTGGCTATTGGAACACTTACAACCATCAACCTTACTCAACCTAAACTTATTGATTGGGAACCAACTGAACCTATTGATATACTAGTCTTTTCAAATGATGAGGCCATTGTAAATTTTCTTTGCAGTGAAAAACCCGATACAAGTTCTACCCATAACACTCATAAAAACACTTCAAATCAAGAGGGTGGCAAATCTTCTAGTTGCAAAAATGACAATAGAAAAAAAAGGATCTAATGGTGAAAACCTTTTTGAGGCAGCATTAGATTTTGAAAAAGAAAAAATAAAGAACGTATCTAATAGTGAAAACCTTTCTGAGGCACTGAAATATGGAAGATTTGACACCCTTCCAAAGCATTACCATGAAAGATCATCAGTACTAGTGGAGCCTACGCAGTCCATAAACCTTGGAACAACAGAAAAGAAAAAAAATCTACATCTAGCAGCGTCTATGACAAAATAGGAGAAGCCCACATTCACAAAATTCTTTGAAGAGTGACATATCAATTTTGCTTGGTCTTATTCTGATATGCCAAGATTAGATCCAAATCTCCTAATGCATCATCTATCTCTACCATTTGAAATCAAACCAGTAAAGAAAAAATTGAGAAAAATGCATCCCCACATCCCCTTGATGGTAAAAGCTGAGTTGAAAAAGTTGTTGGATGTAGGATTTATCCAGTCTATCGATTATGCAGAATGGATTTCAAATATTGTGCCACTATCTAAACCGGATAATAGTATCAGGATATGCACAAATTTTAGAGATCTAAATAAGGCATGCCCAAAAGATGATTTTCCTCTATCGAGCATTGACATCATTGTGGATCTAATAGCAGGCCATGCCATGTTGTCATTAATGGATGGTTCCTCAGGGTACAACCAAATAAGGATAGCACCTGAAGATCAGGAAAGCACAACATTCACTTGTCCTTGGGGTACATTCTGTTGGAATGTCATGCCCTTTGGGTTGAAAAATGTAGGTGCAACATATCAAGGGCAATGACCACTATTTATCATGACATGATGCATACTTTCATGGAAGATTATGTGGACGACATCTTAGAAAAATCATACACCAAAGAAGGACATCTGGAGATCCTTGACAAAATATTTACTAGACTAAAAAAATTCAATGTCAAATTGAACCCTAAGAAATGTGTGTTTGGGGTAACATCAGCAAAGATCCTTGGATACATAGTATCAAAAAAAGGAATTGAAGTGGACCCGACTAAGGTGAAAACAATAATGGAGATGCCACCACCTAAAAATATCACTCAATTATGGTCCCTACAAGGCAAGCTACAATCCATCAGGAGATTTATCTCCCAATTGGCTGACAAAATCCATCCATTCAATCATCTACTTCATAAGAATGTTTCATTCAAGTGTGATCATAACTGTGAAACAACTTTTAACCAGATAAAGAAATATTTGATTTTTCCTCCCATACTCATGCCACCTGCAACAGAAAGACCATTGTTACTATATATCACAACAACTAACATTTATTTAGGAGCTCTCTTAGCACAAGAAGATTCTAAAGGAAAAGAACAAGCTATTTACTACATTAGCAGGACTCTCAACGGTTATGAAATAAATTACACATTCATAGAAAAAGATTGTTTGGAAGTTGTATTCGTAACCCAACAATTGCATCACTACATGTTGACTCATACAGTTAGATTCATTACAAAAATAGATCCATTAAAATATCTACTCCGCAAAGCAGCTCTAACAGGGAGACTAGCAAAATGGGTCACGATCTTAAGTGAGTTCGACATCCAGTATGTAGACCGAAAAGCCATCAAAGGATAGATGATAGTTGATCAATTAGCTGAAGCTCCGTTACAGAATAATCATCCAATGAACATTGAATTTCCAGATGCAAAAATTCTCAATATTACCACACAACAATGGAGACTTTATTTTGATGGATCATACACACAAAGAGGGTCTGGTGCGGGAATTCTATTTGTTGCACCTTAGGGACACACCATCCCAAGGTCCTATAGACTAATGTTTCCATGTACCAATAATGTGGCTGAGTATGAGGCATTGATTAGTGAGTATAAGGCATTTATTATCGACATCAAAGTGTATTGAATGGAACATCACATAAATACAAGTGTATGGGAATTCATAGCTTGTCATCTATCAAGTAAATGACGAGTATCAGACAAAGGATGAAAAAATCATGCCATACAAGAAAATGATAGATGATCTTAAAAAGTACTTTATGGAGATCAAGTTCGAACAGATACCAAGGGCAGAGAACAAAGCTACAGATGCTATGGCGACAATTTCTTCCCTCTTGCAATTACCAGAAAAGCAAGGTCATTATGAGTTTATGGTAGAACAAGTATATAACCCTACCTATAATAATCTTGAATCATAGACCATATGTCAAATAGCTGACATTCAAAACTCACTATATGGAGAGATCTCTACTTACCTCAAAGATAATATCCTTCCTCCTGATCTTTGTAGAAACCAAAAGTGTAGCTTCATTTGCCAATTTGCTCGACATACATTAATTACCAACATCATTTACTGTTGAGGTCTAGATGGTACTCTTCTTCGGTGTCTAGAGCACAACAAATCTGAAACAGCCTTGCGCAAGGTTCATGAAGGTATTTGTGGAACTCATTCAAGTGTACCAACCCTAGCGAAGAAACTCCTCTGTTTGGGGTATTACTGGCCAAACATGGAAAATGAGTCTTATCAGTTTGTTAAGAAATGTCAAAAATGTTAGATCCATGGTAATCTAATCCATACACCAGCACAAGAATTACACCCTTTCACATCAACATGGCCCTCTTTTTAGTGGGGACTGGACCTAGTAGGAAAGATAAATCCATCTTCATCAAATGGACACAAGTTCATAATCACAGCAACAAAATAATTTACAAAATGGATAGAAGTGGTTCCTTTAACAACAATCATTGGAAATCAGATCTTGTCTTTCATACTAAACTACATAATCTATCAGTATGGCATACCACAATCCATTGTTACTGACAATGGAAGACCATTTACGAACCAGGACATCCAAGAATTGTGTGAAAAATTTCATATCCAACATCGTTTCTCAACATCATACTATCCTCAGGGAAATGGCCAAGTAGAGGCCTCAAACAAGACAATTATGAAAATATTAAAGAAAACGGTTAACAATGTTTGATGTGATTGGCATGTTAAGCTAAATCCTGCATTATGGGCCTACAAAACCAACATAAAAACACCAACAGGAGCTACATCATATGCCTTGGTATATGAAACAGAGGCTATACTACCTATTGAGTTTGAGATACCATCACTCCGTGTCTCACTAAAGGGTATCATTACTGATGAGGATTTTAGAATATCTAGACTACAAGAACTGGAATTCCTGGATGAACATCATCAACAAGATGTCAACCATCTGACGACATATCAACAAAGGATGTCAAGGAGCTACAATCACAGGGTAAAACCTTGAGTCTTTTAGGTTGGTGACTTGGTCCTAAAGGAAAACCTAGAAATCAGTAGGACAAAGAAAAGAAAGGGAAGTTTGAGCCTAACTGGCTAGGTACCTTTGTCATCATATCAATCTATGGATCTATAGCCTATCGACTATCCACACCTAAAGGGGAATCTGTTCAATGAACCAATCAACAATATCCATCTTAGAAAATTATATGCTTGAATTACCTAGTGCATGGATTAGTTTATGAAAAGGGTTACCTTGATGAAAACCTGGAAAACATACATCTTGGTGATGGAAAAATACAAAAAATTATAAAAAATCAAAAAGACTGAAAAGTGCAATAAAAACATATAGTGAAAACCTAGAAATAGGCACTATTTGTAATTTAACCAACTTTTCCATCTATTGGACGCATGTCATGGTCATTACTTTCACCATCATTTTACATCTATTATCGTATCATTGCAAGTGGTCATGTCTCACCCTAGCTTGGGGGCAACATTTGGACATCATTGGGGGCAATAAACATCAATCTTAATAAAATGGACAAACAACATGAAGACAAACACAAAAAAATAATGATTGAAACATGCCCCAACATGAAACATCAATCACCATTAGGAACACAATGGAAATCCATAATCACAATAGAAAATATGAAAACAAGTTAAAAAGTTAGTCTCAAAAAGCTAGAAAACATAGGGTCTGTGTCAGTCAAACTACATGGTCTCTACATGTATAACATAGGCAAGGCTAATCTTTGATCAGCCCCAGAGGCCCCTAGGATAGGTCTTTAGGTTAGGTTTGATCCAAAATCTCAAAAAATCACAAAAACATCAGAAAATCAAAATCAAAATGGATAATCTAATCTAAATAATGATTGAAATACTTTAAGCAAAATTTGGATAGATGTACTTTGATCATTGTTATCATTTATTTGGAGCAACTCAATGATGTATTGAACTGGAGAAGCTAAGAAGAAGACTGGTATTTTCTTTTTCTACTGTCTGTGAGTTAATCATCATTATTGTGTGAATTGTCGCAAGATGTTCTCTATAAAGTATCACTAATGACATTCCAATTCACATAGGAAAGTGACTGATTCTTGTATGTTTATGCAAGAAATGCTCAGGTCATCATTGGTTTACATTATACCATTGATGCTTGTACTCACATTCAACATTTTAAAATCTCCATGATGATACAAAGCACGATAAAAGGATTGTTAAGATGCCAATTTTTGCATGTAGCTTTGCATGGTCAAATAGATTGCATTCATGATAGTGTTACATCTGTAGAGTATTTTGCTACAAAATTGGTGAATCATTCAATGATGATGACATCTTTTCTCATTAATGTATTGAGTATACTTGACATGTAATGCCCCGTCGAAATAACCTAAGGAATGTTGCAATTGTGTTATAAAGGTGCAATAATTTTTTTTTAAAGTATTAATATTAAGTTAATTAGTTGCATACATTCATTAAGTTACACGGCGTTACACTACTTTGAGTTTCCATAGACGACTTTAGTATTTCACATTGCACATATTTAATTAATCATAAACTTAAAATAAACATCACATAACATTGAATTCCATTCAAGATAATATAAAGTACAAACATGTTTCCTTACATTGCATTTGATAAAATAATACAATTCTCATCCATCTGATGAGGAAGATCAATAATAATTACATTTTACAATGTTCACCTCATAAACAATTGAGGGAAGTTACAATACAAGTTTTACAATAATGCAATAAAGAAAGTACATTTGTATCCAAGTACGAGCTCTCCATCCATGAAGCTCTCGTTGCCATGATCATAAACTGGGGACCCAACGGAGTAAGGTGCACATTCCACCCAACCATGTGGTACCTGTAGGTCCACCCCCTGTGCTAGGAGATAGTAATATGGTTACCTAGACATAATCTACTAACCCTAGACACAAGTACATAACTACTGATGGTTACATTGCTTCCAGATTTTAGATAATCGAATGTACTAAGTATACAAGGTAAACTGTTACTTTAGGTGGAGTGTCATCACAATATTGCAAAGGTTACCCTGGTGTTTCTTCCTAGGTTTTGGCCCCCAACTTGGGTTACCCTGGGAACCTCTTACGAAACCTGGCCCCTATTGCATACTATTGCGGAATCGAATGTCTTTTGAAGAATCAAGACATCGATTTGCCATTCCAGGCCTTCTCATCTTATACTCAAGACTGAACTACCTCAAGAGTCAATAAGTGAGGTATAAACATCTTGTTAAAGATTTTAATCCTAACTACTATGTTCTTTAGTTATCACTAACTTACTAACTCTTTTCAAGTTACCCTGACACCACTTTGTGTGTCGGCCCTTACAAAAAGCCACTCCCCTAAACATAACAAAGGTATACTAGTTTTCTTGACTAAGGTTTATAAGGTGTACAAAAAACTTAACAAGAAATACTACACTTTTCATAATGAACATCAATGACTATGTTCACAAAATCAGGTGTCTAACACCACACAACTACCATGTACACAACCTTAGCTAACTCAAGAATTTAATTTTAACAATCACAATTCCCCACATTTCACAAATGGTCTGGAAGACTTATATATCTAAACTTTCCCAATTTTCCCAATAAGAAACACAATTAAAAGCAAATTGATAAAAATAAATGTCTACTATTCGGATTTACTAAATCCAATCATTCAAAAGAATTTACAAGAAATTATAGTAACTTAAATACAATTCTTTTCTCAAACGGTAAAGAAAATAACATGATTTAATTCTGACTTTAACTTTCACAACTTCACTAATCAATATCCACCAAATTTTCTATTTTAACTTCTTTGTTATAAATCTAACTAATGTTATTCCTAACATATAATTATACTTAAAAGAATTTCTTACTTCATACAAAATAAACCTACATTTTAAAATTATTTTTTTTTTAAATAACATATAAATAATATATATATATATATATACAAAAACCCTATTCGAAATTATTTTCGAATCATAAGCTGTTCGAAATTTCTTTTGTTTTAATTAATAACACAAGTTTTACGGAATATACATTCATCGCTGTATACACATAGCCACGGATGTTTACCAGTCGGCAGCCTTCCCCGTATGGGGAGGCGGCTGTGTGGCAGCTGCGCGCTACCTGTGAGGGTAGCGTCGGCTGCCTCCACAGCAATCGCCCCATATGGGGCGGCTATGGGGGTAGCCCTGCGGCCCCCTCTACCATTCATTGTAAATTTTAAAACAATAAAAAAAAACTAACAAAATTCGCGTGTATGATTCGTGATTTTTAATATTCATTAACTTTTCAAATAAAAAGAATATGAAACCCTCAATTTCGCCCGTACGGCGATACAGTACAATTTTCATATCAATAAAAGTTCCTTTCACAATTCAATTTATCA
Source organism: Sequoia sempervirens (assembly GCA_007258455.2). Classification (NCBI taxonomy): domain Eukaryota; kingdom Viridiplantae; phylum Streptophyta; class Pinopsida; order Cupressales; family Cupressaceae; genus Sequoia; species Sequoia sempervirens. Next base: position 144,469,422 of record VDFB02075321.1, on the reverse strand, counting down.
ATATAATATATATGTTATATATACCTATATATAAACATATATATTTATATATACAATTCCTCAGGGTTTTCTGGAAATTTCAGAGGGGTTTTTTTTTAAAAAAAATAGAGAAGTAAAATAATTTTCTACAGGTTACAATGGGGAAATTGGGGAAATTAACAAATTTCTTCCGGGTACAAAGATTTTCATTCAAAATTTAATTCTACAGAGAAATAATTCTACAGAGAAATAAGCTTTCTGAGATTTAAAGGAAATCTACAAATCCTTCAGAAAATATACAGTTATTAAATTTCCCAAGATTATAAATTTTTTAATAAAATTGGAACTTTCTTTTCTCAGACAATCTTTTTCAAATACAAACAAAATGAAAATCACAAGGAGAATACCTGTGTTCCCTTGCTTCAGAAAACTAACTGGTGATGAGAACCTCTGTTGCCTGTAGCTTCCAAATCCCTTCCCGAGAACCAATTCCCAAAACACGAACCAGAAATCTTCCACAAGTATACAATAATACCAAAAGCATATACAAAATTTTTAACCAAGCACTAATATTTTCCCGTGAAGAGAAAATAGAATAGAATCCCTCTGTGTTTTTCCAGATCCAAATTAACCTCCAGCAAATTCCTTAACAAAAATCAATAAATGCAACTTGCACACATGTCGAGAAGTACAAAATATCTATTAACCACTTCTCGACAAACTTGCCTTCCAAAATTGCATGCATTTAATTAATTTATTTAAATTTAAAATCAATATTCAAATTGCATGCATTTATTTTATTTAATTTTCCCATTTCCAAATACAAAATTTATTTACAATTTAAAATGCCATTTCCACAAAAATATTTAATTTAAATAAAATATATTCACACACAATTTAAAACAATATTAATTTAATTAATTAATTTATTTAATCAAATAAATTTAATCTTTAGGATCAAATTACTTAACTAAACAAACTAATTAATTAATTAATAAATTGTAAAAACCTTATTTAACATTTAAAAATTAATTTAAATAACAGTAATTAAAGCATAATAAACTAACATTAAAAATTTCCTAAATTTTCCTTTCAAGCAATTAAACCAAACAGAAAAATACAAGACAACCTATGACTCTGAACTAAAACAGACGATGTACTATGACCGGGTTATAGACTAGACTAGGATGAACCAAACTACTACCTCCCAATCAACATTTCTGTTGAGTCTTGACACACTCAGACCTGAGTAACAGGGTGGAGTCCTGTCATGTACCTACAATCCAACAACCAAGCAATAACATGTATATATATATATATAACCTATTGAATACACAATGGAGAAAAATCATGTAAACCTCAAAAGAGTGGATACATTGCTTCTCACAGACCAATACACGCCACATCATTTTGACAATTTAAATAATAAGTTAGTCCATCATAACATACACATAGCAATAATCATCTGAAAGTAAACATCTACGCTATATCAAAGCATGTCTGAAATCAGTAATCACCACACAATGTATCATCATGTCACAAAATAAATCCACTGTCGCTCAAAATCAGCATCCAAATATCCAAACAGAGTATCATAGTCTAACAAGTGTGAAACATAATAAAGAGAAAACATAAGCATAAACGTTGGGTACTACATCCTCCCCTAGGATCGCTTGCTCCGAAAGCTAGAACAAATAGGGAAAAATTTCATGCGTGTCGCATCCTCCCAAGTAGCAGAAGCCTCATGGCTCGGATCCCATTGGACCCTCACCTAATCAACGTCTCGACCCCTGAGACCGAGCGTCCGACGCTGTAGAATGGCCACGGGCTCCAAAGCCAACTGCCCGTTCTCTACCTGTAACACATTCCAATCAAGTACATGAGAAATGTTGGGATGATATGGTCTAAAAACTGATACATGAAAAACATCATGAATACGTGACAAACTGGGTGGTAAGGCGAGTCAATACGCCACAGGACCAATTCTCTCTAAGATCTCAAATGGCCCAATGAAATGAGGCGCAAGCTTAGAGCCTTTTCCATAATGGATTGGACTCTTTTGTGGTTGCACTCGAAGAAACACTCTATCACCAACAACAAACTGTCGGTCTATCCTATGCGCATTGGCATACTTCTTTTGCCTATCCTGTGCTGCTATCAGATGTTCTCTAATACGGTCAACCTGTTGCTCCATGTCTCGAAGCATCTCAGGTCCAAGTAATACTCTATCCTCAAGTCAATCCCAACTCAATGGAGTTCAACAAGGATGACTGTATAATGCCTGAAATGGTGGCATACCTATGGAACTTTGATATCCGTTATTGTAAGTGAATTCTACTAAGTATAGATAATCCTCCCAACGTGATTGTTGGTCCATTACGTACATTCTAAGCATATCCTCTAATATTTGATTAACTCTTTCTGTTTGTCCATCAGTTTGAGGATGATACGCTGAACTAAAGTTCAACTGTGTACCTAGAGTGTGTTGTAATGAAGTCCATAGGGTTGAAGTGAATATGGGATCTCTATCAGAAATAATCCTACGAGGAATCCTATGCAATCTAACTATGTCCTCCATGAAAATCCTAGCTACGGATGAAGCATTGTAAGATGAACGTACTGGTGAAAAGTGAGCTACTTTAGTCAATCGGTCAACAGTTACCATAATGGCATCATGTCGACGTGACGATGTGGGTAACCCTACAATAAAGTCAACAGATATAATATCCCATTTCCATTCAGGAATGAGATGTGGCTGCAATAATCCAACGGGATGTTGGTGCTTAGCTTTAACTTGTTGGCATTCAAGACATCTCGATACATAATCAGCAATATCACTTTTCATACTAGGCCAGAAATACAATTGCCGAAGATCGGCATGCATTTTGTTAACTCCTGGATGAGCTGAATATGGAGCTCGATGATCTTAGTCATAATTAATGTACGAAGACCCTCAATATGTGGTACATAAATACTACCTAAATGCCGTAATATACCATCTGATTCTAGGGCATACCCTACAAATCGACCTTCTAAAGGTCTACCAGATTCAATCTCCGACCTCACTTCCTCATATAATCTATCAGTAGGAAGTGCAGCTAATATTTGACCTCTCAAATCTACTTCAAGAATAGTAGCAGAGATCTCATGTCGACAACGACTAAGAGCGTCGGCCACTACATTTTCCTTTCCTTGAACATATCTCACTTCAAAATCATACTCACACAAGAACTCCATCCACCGTCTCTATCTAGCATTCAAAATAGGTTGTGTAAAAATGTATTGTAGACTACGGTGATCAGTGTGAAGTTCGAAACAATGACCTAACAAGAAATGTCTCCACCGAACTAATGCATGCACTACCGCAGCTAGTTCTAAATCATGAGTGGGATAGTTTAATTTGTGATCTTTGAGTTTGCAAGACTCATAAGCAATCACACGCCCATCTTGCATCAGAACTACTCCCAAGCCCTCTAAGGACGCATCCGTGCATACTACAAAATCCTTAGTAGGATCAGGAACAATCAATATAGGCGCATTAGTCAACTTTTCTTTAAGTGTCTGAAATGCCAACTGACACTGCTCGGTCCAAACAAACTTCTTTCCTTTTCTCTAAAGAGAAGTAATAGGATGACCGATTCTAGAAAATCCCTCAACAAACTGCCTATAGTAACCAGCTAGACCCATAAAACTACGAACTTCACCTACATTAGTAGGCACGGGCCAATCTACAATAGCTTGAATCTTTGAAGGATCCACAGCAATACCTTTCCCAGATATCACATGTCCAAGATATTTTATCTCAGATTGAAAGAAATCACACTTCTTCAGGTTTGCATACAATTGATTTTCCCTTAAACATTGCAATACTTGTCTCAAGTGTTCTTCATGTTCCTTCATATTTATCGAATAGATCAAAATATCATCGAGAAATACCAAGACAAAGCGATCAAGGTATGTACGAAAAACACCATTCATTAAACTCATGAATACTGATGGTGTGTTTGTTAACCCAAACAGTACTACTGTGAATTCGTAGTGCCCATAACGAGTTTGAAAGGCAGTTTTATGAATGTCTGCTTCAGCTATTCGCAATTGATGGTAACCAGATTTCAAATCAATTTTAGAGAACACATTAACTCCCTTAATTTGATCGAAAAGATCATCGATTCTAGGTAAAGGATAACGATTCTTAATCGTAACCTTGTTCAATTGACGATAGTCAATGCACAATCTAAGTGATCCATCCTTCTTCTTTACGAAAATGACAGGTGCTCCCCAAGGGGAAACACTTGGACGGATGAAACCCTTTTCTAATAGTTCCTCTAACTGGATACGAAGTTCCTCTAACTCCTGAGTCATCATTCTATATGGAGCTCTAGATATAGGCTCAGCTCCAGGAACTAGGTCAACTCTAAAGTCAATATCCCTCTTTGGTGGCATTCTAGGTATGTCATCGGGAAACACGTCTGCGGATTCCCTAAGAATAGGATGATCATCAAGAGATACCTCTCGACTCTCACCTTCTTCCAAATTAGTAACTATTGTTGCAAACAGTTGACAACCCTAACAAAGACATCTCTTTAATTGCATAGCAGATATCATCCGCAAAGAGATAGGTCTTTGAACACCTAAGATTTCCACTTTCGCACCTAAATCATTAATGCAACCAACTGTCTTAAGTCGACAGTCAATCACAACATGATGAGATGCTAGCCAATCCATACCTAATACTATGTCATACGATCCTAAGGGTGTAACATATAAATCTACTAAGGTAGTTAACGTACCAATTTTAAGTTCACAATTATGTACTAAGTTTTCTACTGCTACTTTCACCCCAGAGGTGAATTCAACCTGCCACTTATCACCTTGCTTTACCGCCACAAGACCACAATGGTCAACGATGGTCAGTGAAATAAAGGAGTCAGTGGCTCCAGAATCAAAAAGAATGGAAACACTAACACCATGTAACTTACCTGAAGTCTCGACCACTGTGTTCTGGTGATCGGCTTGGCGGTCATTAACCACAACATATACTATATGTGATCGTCCTGCATCACCCACTGTAGGCTCTGAAACTGTAGGTCGAGGCCCAAAACCAGTAGAACCTCTCATCGGGCACTGCCTAGCTATGTGTCCCTGCTGCCCACATGAGTAACAACCTGTGCCTCTACCGAATCCTCTGCCACCCGAAGGTGCATTGGATTGCTGGAAACTACCTCTACTGACAGTAGACTAAGCACTCTGTGCAGGTTGATCCTGCCTATTGTGCTTGTTGTGCCACCAGTTGCAACCCTTTCCTGTTTGAGGACTATTACCTTGTGTTTGTGGATTATTATTCTTTTGAGGTGTACGTTGTTGTTGTTGCTACCCACCCTTTGAGGGTGTATGTTGGTTCCTGGAGGAACCTCCTATCTGTGCCTGTCCACCCCGTGGACTAAAACCTGCTGCAGGAGCACTGCCAATCTATACTCTGTGTGACCACCTAATGCCATAACAAGGTTCTCCTCCACTATGCGAGCCTTCTCCACCGAAACTTCCATAGTCTTTGGCTCAAAGACTCTAACACCACCACTAATGCGGGCGTTTAAACCCCTGATGAAGTGATGTACTAGCATAGGCTCATCATCGCCAATACCAGCATACTGCTTGAGTTCATAAAATCTACATTCATATTTCTCAACAGAAAGAGCCAACTGACGTAGATCATGGAACTCGTCAGCCCGTCGCTGCCTCTAGTGTTTTGATAGGAACCATGCTCTAAACCTCTCCAGAAACATCTCCCAAGACACTGACCCAATATCTAAGTGGAGCTTCTGCTCCTCCAGGCGCCACCAAGTAGAGGCGAATCCTCTTAGATGCATAATAGCGCATCTCGCAAGGGTATTGCTACCATAAGGGTGCATGGCGAAGCTTCTACCCAAATCCAGTAGCTAGGTCTCTACCTCTAAGCCACCTCCTGCACCATCAAAGGTAGGAGGGCGTGCCCCCAGTAAATCCCTCATGTGTCCTGCAGTAATAGCATCCTGATGTACTGTATCATCTACTCTCCTAGGAGATCTATCTCTCTGACAACCTCCTGCTCAACTTCCTGTCTAGGTCCAAGACGAGCTATGACCTCCTCTAATAAAGGATGTATCTGTTAACCCTCTACTCCTGACTATTCAGGATTCTGTCCCTCATTCCTCTGATCCAACTACTCTGCTTGATCACTGTGATGAGGGCTCAAAGGGGGAGTAATCTGATGGATTGGCCATCGGCCTCCACCTCGACCTCTACCACAACCTCTTCCACCTCGCCTAGGCATGTTCCTACACATAACAATAACGAGTCTTAGATACTAGTCAACCAAGGCTAACAGATAGCGACACTACGTACTAGGTCAACCTAATGGGCTCGCGATTACCCAGAGCATCCAGTGTTTGTAACCTTGGCTCTGATACCATTCTGTAATGCCCCGTCATAATAACCTAAGGAATGTTGCAATTGTGTTATAAAGGTGCAATAATTTTTTTTTAAAGTATTAATATTAAGTTAATTAGTTGCATACATTCATTAAGTTACACGATGTTACACTACTTTGAGTTTACATAGATGACTTTAGTATTTCGCATTGCACATATTTAATTAATCATAAACTTAAAATAAACATCACATAACATTGAATTCCATTCAAGATAATATAAAGTACAAACATGTTTCCTTACATTGCATTTGATAAAATAATATAATTCTCATCCATCTGATGAGGAAGATCAATAATAATTACATTTTACAATGTTCACCTCATAAACAATGGAGGGAAGTTACAATACAAGTTTTACAATAATGCAATAAAGAAAGTACATTTGTATCCAAGTACGAGCTCTCCATCCATGAAGCTCTCGTTGCCATGATCATAAATTGGGTACCCAACGGAGTAAGGTGCACGTTCCACCCAACCATGTGGTACCCGTAGGTCCACCCCCCGTGCTAGGAGATAGTAATATGGTTACCTAGACATAATCTACTAACCCTAGACACAAGTACATAACTACTAATGGTTACATTGCTTTCAGATTTTAGATAATTGAATGTACTAAGTATACAAGGTAAACTGTTACTTTAGGTGAAGTGTCATCACAATATTACAAAGGTTACCCTAGTGTTTCTTCCTAGGTTCTGGCCCCGAACTTGGGTTACCCTGTGAACCTCTTACAAAACCTGGCCCCTATTGCATACTATTGCGGAATTGAATGTCTTTTGAAGAATCAAGACATCGATTTGCCATTCCAGGCCTTCTCATCTTATACTCAAGACTGAACTACCTCAAGAGTCAATAAGTGAGGCATAAACATCTTGTTAAAGATTTTAATCCTAACTACTGTGTTCTTTAGTTATCACTGACTTACTAACTCTTTGTAAGTTACCCTGACACCACTTTGTGTGTCGGCCCTTACAAAAAGCCACTCCCCTAAACATAACAAAGGTATACTAGTTTTCTTGACTAAGGTTTATAAGGTGTACAAAAAACTTAACAAGAAATACTACACTTTTCATAACGAACATCAATGACTATGTTCACAAAATCAGGTGTCTAACACCACGCAAATACCATGTACACAACCTTAGCTAACTCAAGAATTTAATTTTAACAATCACAATTCCCCACATTTCACAAATGGTCTGGAAGACTTATACATCTAAACTTTCCCAATTTTCCCAATAAGAAACACAATTAAAAGCAAATTGATAAAAATAAATGTCTACTATTCAGGATTTACTAAATCCAATCATTCAAAAGAATTTACAAGAAATTATAGTAACTTAAATACAATTCTTTTCTCAAACGGTAAAGAAAATAACATGATTTAATTCTGACTTTAACTTTCACAACTTCACTAATCAATATCCACCAAATTTTCTATTTTAACTTCTCTGTTATAAATCTAACTAATGTTATTCCTAACATATAATTATACTCAAAAGAATTTCTTACTTCATACAAAATAAACCTACATTTTAAAATATATATATTTTTAAATAACATATAAATAATACACACACACACACACACAGAGACATATATATATAATATTATTATATATATACAAAAACCCTATTCAAAATTATTTTCGAATCGTAAGCTGTTTGAAATTTCTTTTGTTTTAATTAATAACACAAGTTTTACAGAATATACATTCATCGCTATATACACACAGCCACAGATGTTTACAAGTCGGCAGCCTTCCCCGTATGGGGAGGTGACTGTGTGGCAACCACGCGCTACCTGTGAGGGCAGCACCGGTTGCCTCCACAGTCGTCGCCCCATATGGGGCGGCTGTGGGGGTAGCCCCGCGGCCCCCTCTACCATTCATTGTAAATTTTAAAAAAATATAAAAAAATAAACTAACAAAATTCGTGTGTATGATTCACGATTTTTAATATTCATTAACTTTTCAAATAAAAAGAATATGAAACCCTCAATTTCGCCCGTATGGCGATACAGTACAATTTTCATATAAATAAAAAGTTCCTTTCACAATTCAATTTATCAATATAATATATATGTTATATATACCTATATATAAACATATATATTTATATATACAATTCCTCAGGGTTTTCTGGAAATTTCATAGGGGTTTTAAAAAAAAATAAAAATAGAGAAGTAAAATAATTTTCTACAGGTTACAACAGGGAAATTGGGGAAATTAACAAATTTCTTCCGGGTACAGAGATTTTCATTCAAAATTTAATTCTATAGAGAAATAAGCTTTATGGGATTTAAAGGAAATCTACAAATCCTTCAGAAAATATACAGTTATTAAATTTCCCGAGATTATAAAATTTTTAATAAAATTGGAACTTTCTTTTCTCAGACAATCTTTTTCAAATACAAACAAAATGAAAATCACAAGGAGAATACCTGTGTTCCCTTGCTTCAGAAAACTAACTGGTGATGAGAACCTCTGTTGCCTGTAGCTTCCAAATCCCTTCCCGAGAACCAATTCCCAAAACACGAACCATAAATCTTCCACAAGTATACAATAATACCAAAAGCATATACAAAATTTTTAACCAAGCACTGATATTTTTCCCGTGAAGAGAAAATAGAATAGAATCCTTATGTGTTTTTCCAGATCCAAATTAACCTCTGGAAAATTCCTTAACAAAAATCAATAAATGCAACTTGCACACATGTCGAGAAGTACAAAATATCTATTAACCACTTCTCGGAAAACTTGCCTTCCAAAATTGCATGCATTTAATTAATTTATTTAAATTTAAAATCAATATTCAAATTGCATGCATTTATTTTATTTAATTTTCCCATTTCCAAATACAAAATTTATTTACAATTTAAAATGCCATTTCCACAAAAATATTTAATTTAAATAAAATATATTCACACACAATTTAAAACAATATTAATTTAATTAATTAATTTATTTAATCAAATAAATTTAATCTTTAGGATCAAATTACTTAACTAAACAAACTAATTAATTAATTAATAAATTGTAAAAACCTTATTTAACATTTAAAAATTAATTTAAATAACAGTAATTAAAGCATAATAAACTAACATTAAAAATTTCCTAAATTTTCCTTTCAAGCAATTAAACCAAACAGAAAAATACAAGACAACCTATGACTCTGAACTAAAACAGACGATGTACTATGACCGGGTTATAGACTAGACTAGGATGAACCAAACTACTACCTCCCAATGAACATTTTTGTTGAGTCTTGACATGCTCAGACCTAAGTAAGCAGGTGGAGTCGGTGTCATGTACCTGCAATCCTGCAACCAAGGAATAACATGCATATATATATATATATAAACCATTGAACAGGCATACCGTGCAGAGAAAATCACAGACATCACAGGGCACTCGCAAGCGAGTGATGCGATTCCGTTCTCCACACCAATACACGTCACATCAGACCGACGAATTAAATAACAGTTAGTCCATCATAACATACACATAGCAATAATCATCTAAAAGTAAACATCTACGCTATATCAAAGCATGTCTGAAATCAGTAATCACCACACAATGTATCATCATGTCACAAAATAAATCCACTATCGCTCAAAATCAGCGATCCAAATATCCAAACAGAGTATCATAGTCTAACAGTGTGAAAACATAACAGCAGAAAACATAAGCATAAATGGAGGGGTACTACATGACATTAACAAAAACATCATCATTATCATATAGCTGCATAATCATTTTCATTGCATTCATTAGAAAAATTTAATTTATTATCTCAACATTTATCATTTAAATCATATGATTTTCATTAATCATGTCATTTCTTCAATTGTACATCACATCATAAATTGCATAAGAAACCATAAGAAACAAATCACTATGTAGTTTCATATTTATTTATTTATTCACCACATCATATATCATACATTCAAAATAACATCATATATATCATTCATTATTTTCATAATTCATTCATCACATGATAAATTTGCATTTGATATCACAAGAATGAAGTGCACATATCACATTTACATCATATGTCATTTACCATTAAAACATCATATTCATCATCATACATATAGATACATTTTATCAAATAATTTAGAATTTGCAAATCATCATACAACTTTTTCATCCATGCATGCATCTGTACATCATCATAATACACATCATAGATGGAACATCATAAATCATAAAGCATGTCATTATGATTATAATGTGTATCCATAACGTCATAATATAAGGATCATCACATGGCTTATAGAACATAGAAATAAATGCATCCAACATAGAATCATATGGAGCACATGATAGATCGATAAAATCCATTGCATATCATATAGATCTCAAAATCATAAATATCAAGTATACAGTGATGTCTAAAATGAAGAGAGATATATCATAAAAAAAATGGTTGTAATCAGAATGTACATAATCAACTCAAAATTCAATGGAGAAATCACATCACGAAGACTATGTAGTGTTAGCTTCTGATGGTGTAGGAATCTCTGGGCTAGTACCTCCTCCACCACCAGAAGTACCAGGATCTCTTAGGTCTCTGCGAAGAGGCTGAGTCACACCCGCACTGATAGTACAGGAATGAGTCCTGCATAATTGAGACTGCGTGTAGCTAACTCATTGCTCAGAGGGAACTGAATCATGATATTTCCCTCTATAGTACTCAACCTCTCGACCAACACGGACAACCTCTACCATGTAATGTGCTAAAGTGGTACCATCTGCTAAGCTCTGCACTCTCTCAGCCTAACCATGAGCCTGCTCTGCAGCCCATCTGACAATGTCCCTCTCAGCTGTCAATGTTGTGATCTAAGCCTAAGTTACAACCAACTGAGCCTATATTGATGCTAAAGCTTGTGCGTGTGATTGGGCCTATGCCTACATTTGAGCCTAAGTCTATGATAATAAACCCTGAGCCTGAACAAGCTGGGCCTGTACTGTCTCTAACTGCACCTGAAGGCTTGCAATCTACAACTTCTCTATAAGATCTCCCACTGCTTGCCTCTTACGAGGCACTATATGCTCATGCACATCTAAAGCTAGACCCAAACCACCTACAACATCTCCACTGTCAAAACCATACTCATCTCCAATACTCTCATCACCACTATCCCTCTCATCCCCACTGCCTCCTCATCTCCACTATGCTCCTCATCACCGATATCCTCCTCATCACCACCAATCGCGACATCCTCCACCCCAACCTCACCAACCTCCTCTCTCCTCTACCTATGACCATGTGCAACAACAACATCCTCCTCTACAGGTAATGGGGTAGGATCATCAGGAATGGTAATACGTGGGAAAGGATGCAAAGCCACATACTTGGAATAATCTACTGTCACAAGTGTCTCAACAATGTTTGGACAGATATCCCACTCAAACGGTTGCAAATAATGATACTCCTGAACAACAACATCATATGACATAACAGGCCCCTACTCTGTAGAATTTGACTAATGACGGGCGTAATGAGCAACACCCTAGGGCATACCTTTAACCAAACCATACTATCTATGCACTCGTTTGATCAAGAATCTCTCTAACACCCAACAATTTTGACCAATCAGTAACATAGACTAACAGAGAAAAGACACCTGAATATCATCCTCATCCCAATGCTCACAATCTAGGTACGAATGCCATGTCATAGACTCTATATCATCCATCACTCTCCTCCAGTGCTCTAACTTACCTAGTCTGGTCTGAGTAAGGTGACCTACATATTTGTACACATACGATCTCATAACTAGTCTCTATCTCACTAGCAATGGACGTGTGATAGCTATGTGCTCCCATGCCCACACATGTAATAAAGTAGCTCCAGATGACAAACTACAACCTGAAAGGTAAACCATTGAATGAAAATCATGATACAAATGGGTAAGCATGCACATGCCCCAAGCATATCTAGTCCCATGTACAATCATGCCCTCAAGTACATGGCCCCAACCAACAGAAAGTCCCTTTGACCTGCGATCAGGACAAAGGAACCCTCCAATAAACCCAACCAGAACTGCAAGAAGGGTGGCATAGTCATCCACCATCTCACACCATGGAATCCCATACCCAGAAATCTAATCATCCTAGAATACTCTACGAAGAGCCTCAGTACCTCCTTGCTCTGTAGAATAATAGACAACAACCTCTCCAATAATGGGAATCCACAAAATCCACTAGACATCCTCAGGGGTGACTATCATCTCACCAGTGGGAAGGTGGAAGGTGTTATGCCCGCTATGCCACCTCTTGAATAAAGCTGTCAGGAGACCCCGATTAATCCTAATTTGGGGCATGAATAAAAGAGAAGACATTCCACATTGTGTAATGACTGTCATCTTAGGATGCGCTAACTATGGTATCAAATCAAATGTCCATGGGAACCGCTCTCGAACCTAACGGTTCTCCAACGACTCCTATTATCAGGAAATATTCAAAGTCAGTACACTTTGTCAAATCATCAAACATCAATTATCCTATCAAATCTAATAAGCTCTTGGTGAGAATTTTGATGAAATCTCATGAGCAAACATCATTGAACCTCACCTATCATGACGTCAATCATCAATCTTAAAATTGTACCTCGCCTATCATGAGGTCAATCATCAATACATCAAATCAAGCTCGCTTATCATGAGGTACATCAATCAAACTATAATTATTCCTCACCTATCATGAGGATAATTATCATCAATAAAACATTAGACCTCGCCTATCATGAGGTTGAACATCATCTACTTGATTAGGATCATCAAACATATCAAACCAATGACAGTTGACACGATCGAAAATCAAAAATATCAAGGACTAATTTGACAAACTTTATCAATCTAACATGGATGCACTGAAACAGAGTTTCTATGCACCAAAATATCAAAAGTGCCATTAAAACACTTGAAAGCGCTAAAATAGGCGTTCAAAGCGCTATATCACTATATGTGCCATTTCATCAATCAAAAGCGCTATTTCAGGCGGTCAAAGCACCATTTCATCAAAAGCACTATTCTATTAGGTCAATGTGCTAATCTATCGGGTTGATGCGCTAAACTAATCAAAGCGCTAAAACAAAAAGTCAAAGCGCTGAAGTTTATATCCTAAGCGCTAAAACATTGAAGTGCTAATTTATCCTATCTAAGCGCTATTTTTTTTTTCCTAAGCACTAAAGTTTTGGAAGCACTAAAATAGTAATCCTAAGCACTACAACAGAAAGGAAAAGTGCTAAAATAAACAAAATTTTAAAAAATCCAAAAAAAAAGTGAAAAATGAGAAATGCACAAAACACGAGGGACTTAAAGGGTACTTGTTGATGGTCCAAATGACACAACAACATGCAAACAAAATATTGCTACTCTATTTCTCCTGAAAGAGAAAGACAACACATGGATATCTTAGCTCCCAAGGTCTTTATAGTTGGTTCTCAACTGTGCTGATGTTGCTCAGTGGTCAATGTAATAGTAATGTTCAAGGGGCCTGCTGGTGTTGAGCTTCTGGATTGTTTCGAGATCAAACATAAACTTAAACCTACTCTAATTGGGGTTTCTAAAGAAACATAAAAAGATGGATTAGAGCTTTGGAACATAAAAGAATGTTCATTCATCTAACTTAACTAGACTTGTTACCTTTCAAGGAATTCCTAACTAAAACTGCAGAACAAAATTAACTTGTGATTAACACACAATCTCATTCATTCACAGTGCTGATTTCAATAACAGATTGCAAGTTATTATTTAAACAAAACATAGAACCAAACTTCATTCCTTGAAAGCCTCTCAAATCAAAATGATTAAACCAAAATAAACAACATTTTGAAACACAATTTGAAGTAGATTTTAATCTGGTTGCTCCTACTTTTAGTGAAACAGATAAGCAACATTTACAAAGCTGACACAATCACCAATGTACAGGAAATCTATGACTCCAAATTGTTTCCATCTATACTAAGAGAACTGGAAAGATACATTATTGGCTACCACTAAATCCAACTGCTAACCAAGAAGACAAAAGGGAGCTCCCATTACAAAGAACTAGGATGCAGCCCTATTTCCTCTATTTTTGCTAGCTTTTGTGTATCTAATTCCAAAAAAAAACTACTACTTCTAACTATCAATTTTCTAACTTTGTTACTATTTTCTTAGCTACCAGTTCCCCCCTTTACAAAGAGGCAAGAATGCCATATATACATAATGTACCAAAAAGAATGTGATGTCCCCTGCATTAGGGTTTACAAAATATCTGCCTTTAGGAGGGTCAGCTCTCAAATTTTTCTGAAGAGAGTCACTGTTGCATTTAATGTGAAGCCCTGTTGTCCATGCTGATGACGGCTTGACCTTAGGAGAAACCTTCAGATCTTTTGTAGCTGCAACATTTTCTCTCCTATCTCCATGTCCATCTTTGAACTTCAGTGGAGCTGCTTTGAATGCCCTACAATATCATCATTAATGTCGATCTCTCTTTTTCCAATAGACCCCAGTTGTCACTATGACTCATGGTTTAGTCCTCCCTCCTTCGGCCCTCCTCCTCCTCTAGATATTTTTGTGCATTGACCATCTTCTGGAAGCAACACCAGACTTTTCATCAGATCCCCGCACCAGTGTTTGTCGAGTTGCTCCATCGGCTCCTTCATAGAGCGGATCCACACCTGTTGCATTTTGTTGACCTTCCTCTGGTTCGTAGCAGATCGGTCAAACTACCTAGGGTTTACCTTCAGTTTTATCTGATTGGGCGAACATATTCCACGTGGGAGTCCCGGGCGGTCAAAAGTTGTTGACACCAGATCACATGTTGGTGGGACACCATCGGGTCGGTGAGACAACATGGCGGGCTCCTCCGTTCTCCCTAAGCTCGTTCTGTTTCGGCAAGACCCTATCGGGTTCGGTGAGACATTATGCCGAGATCATTCCATGTTAGCGAGACCAACTTCCCTCACCGAGACATTACACCGTAGTCGTGTCCTTTCGCTAAGAGATCATTTCATTTCGGGGAGACTTTGCTTGGTTGGCGAGACGTTACATCGAGCTCAACATGCTATACCTAGGGTATAAAATATGTCGGTGAGACCTTATCGGGTCGGCAAGACCTCTCGCTGAAGTCACCTCCCCTCTTCAAGACTCTCTGAGTCGGCAAGACTTTATTTCTTTGGCCAGACATCATGCCGAACTTACATCCTTTGGCGAAACTTACTTGAGAGACATTTTAAGATAAATAACTCGATCCTGCAAAACATATGCCTCCATTAGTTCTCAAAGGAAAATAAAATATATCATTATTTATCATGCCTTCAATTTTATCAAAAGAAACACAACTCCGGTGGGGGCGGAAGTGGGACCAAGACAACACCTACCTTCAAAACTGGCGGGGACGGAACCAAGACTGAACCGGGACCGAGAGGAAAAATTGGACGAATCCCGATGGAACCAGGATCGGGACAAAATATGACCCCGAAACAACACCCCTCCTTCAAAATTGGCAGGGGCAGGGCCAAACAGAAATCAGAATCGGGACCAAAGTCAGGATGGGAACTAACCATGGAAATAATCAACATTTCCACATGGGAGTCCCAGATCCGCATCCCCGAAAGAAACCCAAATGCGAAGGGAAAAAAGATGGAAACACACACAGGCGGGATTAGAGCAAAAATCAATCCTAGGAGAAACACAATGGGGGCGGGGGCGGAACTAAATCTGGGATTGAAACTTCTTCAAAGTTTCGGTTTCGGATTCCATCCTGATCCTGCCTCTGACAACATACAAAGAGACAACCAAAAGAATGAAAAAGAAAAGGGGAAAGGAAGAAGAAGACCCCGTGACCAAACAAAAGGGGACAAAAAGTGAAAGAACAGGACACGCAAAATCGGGGTCGGAACGGAAAAAAAACCCGAACTTGAAACTTTGAAAGTTTCAGGGTTTGGTTCCAGTTCCGGTTTCGGGTCTGCCAAAACAAAATGAAAAGACGCAAAATAGAAAAAAAAAAGAGGCGGAACTGAGACCGAGGAGGGAATAAAAAAAAACTTATAAGGAATTAAGGCACAGGACACAAAACCAAAGGAAGAAGACCAACGAAGAAGAGAGAGTAGCGGAGTCGGACTCGGGATGGAACCCGAACCAAGAACATCGAAAGAGTTCAAAGTTCAGCTTTAGCTCTGGATCCAGATCCGACAGAGCAAAACAGAAAGACCAAGGAACTGCTGGGACCAGAACCAGGAACGAAAGAAGACCGGAACTTGGATGAAAATACAAGTTTGATATTGGTCCCGGTTCCGCATCCAACAGGACAAAGAAAATGCCCAAGGCAGAAAACTAAAGGCCCAAAATTACAAAAGAACAAAGGGGGACCCATTTTGTTCCAGAATAAAATGGGGTGGTTATGCAAGGCATAACAAATGGCGACTCGGTTGGGAAAATGGTTTAACCATTTTCAAGAAACTGAAGAATTCAACAACCCAGAACTCCTAGTTTATGAACATCACAACTCTAGTTGGGTCAGTTTTTAACAACCAAGGTTGAGCTAGAATATCAAATGTAAATCAACACTAGCTACCCCTGAATCCATGTGTGTGCTTGATTGTGCATCACTCTTTTATAAAGCTTTCTTCATCTTTCAGAAAATAATGTGCAAGATTTGAGCTACATGTGTTGATTCCCATTAGCTGTCGTGCAATGACGTCCTAGGCATTGCTCCGCTGCCAGTCAGGCATCCATAGCCCCGACGGAGATGCCTCTAGTTTTCTCACACAATTTCTCTACTACCAGCCAGGCGTCTATAGCCCTAGTAGAGATACTGGAATCACCCATTCATATTGAGTCCTCTTTTCTCTTCAAATAGTTCTCTTCTTTTTTTTGTTTCCTCATAGAGTTTCAGATATTCCATTCAATTTTCTCTTTTTTCTCAATATGTCAGATGTTTAACATCTAATCTAGGTTGAAAACTACCATGGACTTCATAACAACACCTAAGAATTAGATTTTTCACTCAAATCTTACAACATTGTCACCCTAGGACAAATATACCATTACAAAAGGGGATGATCCTAATAATTTGTGAAAGATTCAGGGGGAGCTAATGGAGGTTATTTACTTTATACCTTGCTTTGAATAATTTCCACAACTCTTATTGACAATGGGCATAAAGCAAAGAATTTAGGACAAAATCACCCAATCAGAAAACCTGAAAATATCTAAACCACTTCTCTCCTAATGACCAAAATATACCCGAGATAACAACCACCATTTTAAGATGGGGAAAGAACAGATAAACCGCAAAGAACAAAACAAAATAGAAACCAAAAGAACAAAGGAAGCAGAAAGACAAAAAGAAAAGGACAAGCAAACAACAATAAAAATATTTACAAACAAACAGAAAAACAAACTTTTTACAAACAGAAAAACAGGAGGACATGGGAAAAAGAAAACAACAGAACAAAAAGAAAACTAACTAAACCAGAAACTAATACTAACCAATCCTAATCCTAAACTAACTACAAAGATAAGCCTTATAAACACAAAACTATAAAAATTTGTAGATTGACTTGATTGATTTTTCATTATGTGCAACAATCTTAACCTACTAGGCACAGTTCTAAACCTAGCAAATTTATCTTTATACTTAGAAATATGAAGCTTATGTGCAATAAGTTCATTCTGAGGGTATAAAGCTTGAAATATTATTAGCTATGGGTTCTCAGTTTTGTCATGTTTTACCCACAAACACGTTTTACTATCCCCAATGCCATAATCAAACTGAAAATCATTGAAAAACAGAGGATAATGAAAGAATACCACCTAATTCAGAAGATTTTCAGTTACTGGTGCAGAATTGTGTTTTATGAACTCCTTCTCCCAAGGTCTCAGCTCATGGAACACCACCGAAGTGAGGTTTGTCTTGTAGTTGGGATATTCACTATCCAACATCTCTATATTCATCTCGGGTATAGAGTCAAAAAATTTCTGGATTTCTTGAGATGAAGTCTCACTTTCAACATTCTCTTGAAACATGTCACCCCCAAGGGTTTGAGAATCTGCGTCTAGTTTATCACCATTAATGCCAGGGATACTGGCACATGGCGAACAAGGATTTCCTTTGAGCTCATTTGAATGCACGGGGTCAAAGTCAGGAAAGCACTTTCTCAATTCATATTCCTCTTGGTCCTTTTCTTGGCATTCCTCTGCTTCATCCAGATGTACCCCGTCATGAATTTCTTCAAGAAACACTGGACTGATCTGTACATCTACTCAAAATCCTTCCCTTAGAATTTCATTTTGGTATTTAAGTTCCTGTCCTTGACCACAAGATTCATCGACAATCTCATCTTGAAGTGTGTTATCTATTTTAATCAGTTCACCACTTAAATCAGCCGAGTCATCTTCTTGTGTTAACCCATCAAAGTGTGTTTCTTCCTCATCCAATGTCATGAAAGAATCTATGAATGCATCGATGAATCCATTCTCCACTTCTATCAAGTCTGTACTAGGTAGAGGAGTTTCATCAGTTGTTGAATCCATCTCAATGCAAGGATCAAGGTCATCAAAAGATAGGGAAGAATTAAACCTCTTCACACAGTTACTCTCATCATTTTGGATGGACTGATTATCATTTTCATGTGTGCTAGTTGTTTCATCCTCATTGAGGGGATACGTACTCCAAGGATCTTCCATAATTATTCCTTCAACAGTGATCAACTGCTTGAAATATAACTCCATCCTTCCTAGGAAGACGTGGCAATCCATCTGAGAGTGTTGATTAGTTCGATGTATCCTACATCCACGTGGCCCAACAAGTTCTGATAGTTTCAGATCTCCCAGCTCTTCTAACTTCTCCTTTATTATATTTTGCACACGAGGGATATCAATCCAACAGGAACCATGTTCCTTTTCCCATTCCTCATCACCCTAATCCTCATCTTGATCAAAAGAGTTGTTCAAATCGCTGGAAAGTATTGTTGATTTTCATAACAACAATCCCATACTAATACCTCATCTCCTTCAAAGCCATTGTTAGTACTAACATTCTCAACAAATCTAGATTCCATCTTAAGATTTGCATTATGCCTTAAATTTACATCCCTTTCATTTTTTTTACCAAACAAGTCATCAAAATTATATACTTGCTCATCAAATGTTTCATCCACAACTTCATTGTGGTGTAATGGACTATGCTTTGGAATATGACTGAAAAGAGATGATATGGTCACAACTTCATTGACAAGTGGAGTACTTAACTTTGTGATTGGATTTTGCCAAGATGAGTTCTCCCAGTGGTCTTGTGCGCGATTGACCTGATATGGGGTGTTGGAAAATGTGGTGCTTGGAACCTTAGGAAGGTCGTAGCTACTTGGTGAGAATGATTGCACCTGGGTAGGGGTGGTGGGTGAAATGGCATAAGGCTGCAGATGATGGTATTTTGCGAGCACCAGAGGATTATAACCCTGAGTTTGGCTATCTGAATTTCTAGTGTCACCCCCAAATTGGGCCAATAAGAGAGCTTTGTGCAATGCATCATGCAAGGATGTAGCCTCACCACAACGTCTGACGTTGGTTGCCAATGAGGGGTTTAAACCCCAATAATAATGTTCTATCAGTACATGATCATCAACAACCAAAGCCAAAGATTGAATCCTTTGATACATGAACAAAAATATGTGATTAAATTGATAAATTTGTTCTAATGGTATCCTTTTTGTAGCTGCAAATTCATGTAATGGGTGTAGAGCATGAGGATGAAACTGGTATGAGAATAATATTTCTAATTCTATCCATGAATAAATAGATTTTGGTGGCAGATTATCATACCATTGCCTTGCTGCACCTTGAAGTGTTTTGACAAATAACTAGCAAATGACATCCTGATGCTGAATCTGGAGAAAAATGAATATACGCCTACAAATTTGGACATGTTCAGAAGCATTTTTCCCACTATTAGGGAAAAATAAAGGAAGCCTATTATATAGATGACCAGGGATTTCATGGGAAAGTCCCAGTGTATACAAAGGGCTACCCATTAGAGTTGGGTTTTCCAAGACCTGACCCACTCCAACTCACAACAATCCAAGATTGCTCAAGGTCCCTCCTTCTAGCGCTAGTCTCTGTTGATGGTCCAAATGACATAGCAACATGCAAACAAAATATTGCTACTCTATTTCTCCTGAAAGAGAAAGACAACACATGGATATCTTAGCTCCCAAGGTCTTTATAGTTGGTTCTCAACTATGCTGATGTTGCTCAGTGGTCAATGTAACAGTAATGTTCGAGGGGCTTGCTGGTGTTGAGCTTTTGGATTGTTCTGAGATCAAACATAAACTTAAACCTACTCTAATTGGGGTTTCTAAAGAACCATAAAAAGATGGATCAGAGCTTTGGAACAAAAAAGAATGTTCATTTATCTAACTTAACTAGACTTGTTACCTTTCAAGGAATTCCTAACTAAAACTATAGAACAAAATTAACTTGTGATTAACAAACAATCTCATTCATTCACAGTGCTGATTTCAATAACAGATTGCAAGTTATTACTTAAACAAAACATAGAACCAAACATCATTCCTTGAAAGCCTCTCAAATCAAAATGATTAAACCAAAATAAACAAAATTATGAAACACAATCTGAAGTAGATTTTAATTTGGTTGCTCCTACTGTTAGTGAAACAGATAAGCAACATTTACAAAGCTGGCGCAATCACCAGTGTACAGGAAATCTATGACTCCAAATTGTTTCCATCTATACTAAGAGAACTGGAAAGATACATTATTGGCTTCCACTGAATCCAACTGCTAACCAAGAAGACAAAAGGGAGCTCCCATTACAAAGAACCAGGATGCAACCCTGTTTCCTCTATTTCTGCTAGCTTCTGTGTATCTAATTCCAAAAAAAAACTACTCTCGCTTCTAACTATCAATTTTCTAACTTTGTTACTATTTTCTTAGCTACTAGTTCCCCCCTTTACAAAGAGGCAAGAATTACATTTATACAGAATGTACCCAAAAGAATGTGATGTCCCCTGCATTAGGGTTACAAAATATCTGCCTTCAGGAGGGTCGGCTCTCAGATTTTTCTGAAGAGAGTCAATGTTGCATTTAATGTGAAGCCTTGCTGTCCATGCTGATGATGGCTTGACCTTAGGAGAAACCTTTAGATCTTTTGCAGCTGCAACATTTACTCTCCTATCTCTGTGTCCATCTTTGAACTTCAGCGGAGCTGCTTTGAATGCCCTAAAATATCATCATTAATGTCGATCTCTCTTTTTCCAGTAGACCTCAGCTATCACTATGACTCACGGTTTAGTCCTCCCTCCTTCAGCCCTCCTATTGCTCTAGATATTTTTGTGCATTGACCATCTTTTGGAAGCAGCACCAGACTTTTCATCAGATCCCTGCACCTGTGTTCGTCGAGTTGCTCCATCAGCTCCTTCATAGAGGGGATCCACACCTGTTGCATTATTGTGACCTTCCTCTAGTTCATAGCCGATCAATCAAACTACCCAGGGTTTACCTTCAGTTCTATCTTATTGGGCGAACATATTCCACGTGGGAGTCCCGAGCGGTCAAAAGTTGTTGACACCAGATCACATGTCGGTGGGACACCATCGGGTCGGTGAGACATCACGACGGGCTCCTCCGTTCTCCCCGAGCTCATTCTATTTCGGCAAGACCCTATCAAGGTCGGCGAGACATTACACTGAGATAATTCCATGTTGGCGAGACTAGCTTCCCTCACTGAGACATTACACTATAGTCACGTCCTTTCACCGAGAGCTCATTTCATTTCATGGAGACTTTGCTTGGTTGGCGAGATGTTACACCAAGCTCAACATGCTATACCGAGGGTACAAAATATGTTGGCGAGACCCTATCGGGTTGGCAAGACCTCTCGCTGAAGTCACCTCCCCTCGTCGAGACTCTCCGAGTCGGCAATAATTTATTTCTTTGGCCAGACATCACGCCGAACTTACATCCTTTGGCGAAACTTACTAGAGAGACATTTTAAGATAAATAACTTGATCCTGCAAAATAGATGCCTCCATTAGTTCTCAAAGGAAAATAAAATATATCATTATTTATCATGCCTTCAATTTTATCAAAAGAAACACAACTCTGGTGGGGGCGGAAGCGGGATGAAGACAACACCTACCTTCAAAATTGGCAGGGACGGAACCAAGACCGAACTAGGACCGAGAGGAAAAATTGGATGAATCCCAGCGGAACTGGGATTGGGACAAAATACGACCCCGAAATGACACCCCTCCTTCAGAACTGGCGGGGGCAGTACCAAACAGAAATCAGAATCGGGACTGAAGTCAGGATGGGAACTAACCATGGAAATAATCAACATTTCCATGTGGGAGTCCCATCTCCGCATCCGCGAAAGAAACCCAAACACGAAGGGAAAAAAGATGGAAACACACACAGGCAGGATCAAAGCAAAAATCGATCCCAGGTGAAACACAATGGGGGCGGGGGCAGAACTAAATCTGGGATTGAAACTTCTTCAAAGTTTTAGTTTTGGATTCCATCTTGATCTCACCTCCGAAAACATATAAAGAGATGACCAAAATAACGAAAAAGAAAAGGGGAAAGGAAGAAGAAGACCCCGCGACCAAACAAAAGGGGACAAAAAGTGAAAGAACAGGACACGCAGAACTGGGGTTAGAATGGAAAAAAAACCCAAACCTGAAACTTTGAAAGTTTCAGGGTTCGGTTCTAGTTCTGGTTCTGGGTCCGCTAGAACAAAACGAAAAGACGTGAAATAGAAAAAAAAGAGAGGTGGAACCGGGACCAGGGAGGGAATAGAAAACAAAACTTAGAAGGAATTCCAAGTTCAGTTTTTGTTCTGGTTTTGGGTCCACCAAAACAAAAGAAAAATGCCTAAGGTCGAAAAGAAAACACCTAAGGCACATGACACAAAACCAAAGGAAGAAGACCAATGAAGAAGAGAGAGTAGCGGAGTTGGACTTGGGATTGAACTTGAACTAGGAACATCGAAAGAGTTCAAAGTTCAGCTTTAGCTCCAGACCCGGATCCGATAGAGCAAAAAGGCAAGACCAAGGAACTACCGGGACCGAAACCAGGAACGAAAGAAGACCGAAACTTTGATGAAAATCCAAGTTCGATATTGGTCCCAGTTTTGCATCCGATAGGACAAAGAAAATTCCCAAGGCAGAAAACCAAAGGCCCAAAATTACAAAAGAACAAAGGGGGACCCATTTTGTTCCAGAATAAAATGGTGTGGTTATGCAAGGCATAACAGTACGTACCGGAGGTCCATAGGTGGTCGGGCGGTTGTCTCATCCAACACGCTCAAATCGGTGAGTGTGATAGTTGATTTGCATCTTGCTCCAAGTTGCTCAAATTGCTCTCTCAAATTTTCAAAACTCAAATGCACAAATGAGTTTGAAAATGGCCTTTTTAACCTTTTATAGGCTATTTTTGGTGGGAATTTTATGGGGTTAATTAATTTTTTTAGAGAGATTAATTCAAATTCATCCATGGGAAACTTTATACATTTTTAATCAGGAGATAAATTATTTCACCATCAAATCTTTATCGAATCATCATCGAAATATCAAAAAATCATAAAAATTTGAATTTTTTTGAAAAATTCTAAAAATTCTAAAATTCATTAATTTATCTCCTGAGGGGGCATATATCCATCGTCACAACAAAATCAATGTCTTAGGCAAGTTAGGGGCATTCTGAATTTTTTTTATTGATATTAGGAACAATAGCACAAAATTTTCTTTGAAGCAATGCATAAACACATCACTTCAAAGAGGGGCAAAATGTATACACCTAAAAATGGTCTGGAGAATATAATTAATTAAATATGATTTATTTGATTAATTAACCTTTATTTCATCTACTATTAAATAAATAGAAATATTTATTTATAGCTCATCTTAAATTCTTCAATCTTTATTCTATTATTTTTGTCTTAATTAAATAAATGAATTTCACTTTGTTTTATTTAATTATCATAATTAAATTCGTCTACTTAATAAATAAATAGAAATATTTATTTATAGTTCATTCTCCTATTCTTCAATTTTAATTAAATATACAACTTCAATAGTTTGTGTTATTTAATTATCACATTATTCAATCTTAATTAAATAAACAAGGTTAAAAACTTTGTTGTTTAATTATCATATCCCTTCTATATTTATTTAATAAACAAATTCTATAGTTTGTTTTATTAAATTATTTATTCCCTTTTACTAATTTGAATCAATAAAATTATTCAAATAAAGACATAAAGACAATTTCCTCTATTCACTCACCTACCAAATTAGACATCAAATATCCAATTTAATTCAACTGGTATTCACGGGAAAGTTGTGGAGACAAATTTGTAGGCAATCCTCTCAATCTCATTCCTTTGATTCTTCCTATCATCTAGCCTGATGTTTTCATGGGGATAAACCATTCCCATGATCAGCTCAAGCTTCTCAATCTCTCAGCATTCAAATTCTCTAGATTGAATCCAAGCCTTTGTTGTGTTGCCCCGTCACAATGTGCTACCATAAATCTATATGTACAACCTTCTCAAACATGAAATGCATCCAAAATCTCTCATCTTTGTGCAAACTTACTATGCAAGAATAGCAATCATAGCAATAGCAATAGCATCTTAGCATCATAGCAATCATAGCATCAGTAGAATCTGTATCATGGCTACATCATAGATTACTGAAGCTTCCATCCATCATAGTTTCATGTCAGCATAGTTTACAGTAGCATCAATATCATTTAAAAATCACCATATAGAAGTACATTGCATTTAGCATCACTCCATTCTCTAGATTGGAATTTTAACATTCACACTGCTTACCAAATCTAAGAACCCTTTGTGATTTGATAAATCTTTGGAGATAGGAAACAATGAGATGCTTTCAAGCCTTCTGTGCTTTAAATTAGTTAATTGATGTTAAATCTGGATATAATGTTTCATTAAGAAGTTTTTTTAGTTGTTTTACTTATTACTTATTCCACACTTACAATTACTGCAACATAAATAAAGCCCGTCCTTTGTATTTTCATCTCGCTCATGGACTATTATGTACTTATTTTGTCATGTGACTATCAACACAAATTTCTTAGGATGTTTGATGGCTATCCCACTATAGACATGGTATTTCTTTGTTGTACATACTTGATGACTGTGCTTGTATTTAAATGTGTTGCTTCTTTTTCCACTTAATGGATGACTGTACCAACAATGTATACACTCCAAACAACATGAACAACAAGAATTATGATGTGAGGTGGAAATAAAAGATATGAAACAAGATGAAAACTTGCTTGCAAACAAGACTCCTTCATTAAAAAGATGATGCATTTAAATTCTATTCTACACTTTGTTTAAGCTTTCAAATCAACCATTTTCCATTTATGATATTCACTTCATTGCACTTCAAATTGATTGTCATGAATGAGAAATGAGGTTGAGGCTCTTGCAATCACTTTATGAGTTACTCCTTTAGCTGAAAATGTTTCTATTTGAGCATTATGAATATGTTTTTCCTATGTCATTCCCCTCTTGAAACTTAGGGGCAGCATGTCGGGATCAACCCTTGTGGGAGACCATTTTCGTACCACATGCTATGATGTCTTCAAAATTGAATCAACAGCATGATTTCACCTATACCCGCACAGTGAACAAACATGTTAGAT
Organism: Sequoia sempervirens; assembly: GCA_007258455.2. Lineage (NCBI taxonomy): Eukaryota > Viridiplantae > Streptophyta > Pinopsida > Cupressales > Cupressaceae > Sequoia > Sequoia sempervirens. The sequence continues at coordinate 144,443,279 of VDFB02075321.1, read as the reverse complement.
AAAAAAACAGTGAAGCTCAATGCTCCTGCGATGTTTTATTTTTTAGGCTCTTTTGCATACATATGATATTTTTTTTTATTTGATGCATCATAAACATGTGCTATATTTCTATTGATAGGGCACATAGGAAGATTCATATCGAGAGCTCTAAAAACTCTCTTATCATGATAAAGGTTTACTCAAGGATCAAGAGCGAGGAGGAGGTAGCAACAGTGAAGACCAACTTAAGACTCTAATTAGGTAATGATGCATATGCATTTTCTTGTATGCTTCTTTTCACTTCTTTCATCTTTAGATGTATAGCATATTTTTGTGTTGCTTTGGTTCAGCTATTCTCATAGCTTGTGTGGGACATTTGATTACTCCTTTGTTTCCAATGAATAGAAAGCAATGCTTATTCAGTCTTGTGTATATTTCTCTTGCAAAATGAATGAAAAATTGTATAATGAATGAAAGCATTGTAAAAATGAATGAAAGAAACTTCTTATGATTCTCCTTTATGTTGCAAAGCATTGAATGAAAAAATGAATTCTTCCTTTTCTGTTGAAACACATTGAACAAATAAAACTGAACCTTTTCTTTGTACTTTGATATGCAATGGTTAAGCATAGCATAAATAAGTTAGAATATTTTCACCTTAAAATGGAAGTAAATTGCTTTAGCTCATCCAAATCGAGTTGTAGTTGAAAATTTGGCAACATTTATGGCGATTTCTACTGAATGCTTTCCTACTAAGCATAAAGACTAGTTGCCTTAAACAATTCATTAAGCGTGAAGTGAAATATGCCCCTTCTCAAACTTAGAAAACTATGAAACCCAATATGCAAATACTCCAAACAGTAGCATAACAACAAACATTACTGAACTAAAAACAAACTAAAAGGCCCTGGTGGCCAGAAAACATGTGCAACAACACTTAGGGAAATAAAACAACTAAAATAAATGTGCCTTAAGCACTTATTATCAACAAACACTAATCTACTATCATACAAATGAATAGGCCTTCTAGACGAAACCATTAACTAGATTTGTAAAATAGTTGCCTTTCTTGATTAAGTGAAATGCCTTTGCAGCTTGTCAGCAACCAACAAGGGTTGTGCAAAAGGCGGGAATTTAATGAGCTTAGGTAATACTTCTTTAAGAAATAGAACAAACACACATACCTACTAGTTTTGACTGAAAGTGTAGCCCTTCTGAGGAGGACTAATTAGTTGTCCCTCATTTCCTTGCTACTCATCTAATGCTTTCTCCTTGCCATTTTCCAACTGGGCCAGATGTCGAATGGGACATCCTCTTGACAAACTGATGTGCAAACAATCAAGGTTGATTTGTTGGTATGCTGCCTTATTACCCTTATTGTCCTCAACATTCACTGGCTTGGGATTGTGTTCACTACAAGAATTCAATAGAGTAGCAAGTTCTCTACAAGCTGAAAAGGTAGGATCTTGACGCTCAATAATTGAGGTTCCTTGGAAGGATTTATTCTTTTCAACCAGTTTTCCTAGCTGCTCTCCAAGGGAGGTTGTTTTTAATGTTTCTATATTAGCTTTTCCTTTGTCGATTGAGTCTTCAACCATCACCCCCTTTTTCTCTATTTGAACCATGCCTTCAATCTCTTAATTATGCTACATTTTAGGTAGGTTAACATGTATACCACACTCTTGAACCTCCACAACAATGTTGCCTTCACTCATTTGTTCACAGATCAACTTTCTATAAATGTGATTTTTGTGCTCTTATTGATCACAATTTGTCAATTTTTTTAGTTGACATGCATCTTCTTCATCAATAGAAATAATTAAAGGCAGTTCTTCAAATACATTAGTTAAAACAGACACCTCAAAATTCTTCTCCATCTCTACAACCAGTTGTTCTTGATTTTCTAAATCTTCCTCATTGTTGTATCAGCTAGATACCTCAAAATAGTTGTCAATATCTTGTTGTTCCAGCTAGTCTTAGTTCTCCAAAATATGCTCTTGCCCCTGACTTGTAGGTATTGGGGGTATGAGCATGCTTTCCTCTTCTTGGTCGACAAAAGAAGGTAGTTTATCAAACCAAAAGGTGGAGTTGTCCTCTTGAACAACCTTCTTTACCTCTTAATCTTGCTACCCAGATTGATCTTCTGAAATGAATGCTGAAACATTTTCATACTCTTCAATGAAATGAGGAAGCTCATTAGTCAAAACATTGAAAGATTCATTAGGAGAATCCTTTTCTTGCTTAATTTTTTGTTGCTCTAAATGATAAACCTCTGAAGCTGAACATAATGGATTTACTTTTTGGATGTTGTGGTTATGTTGCTGATATGTGGTTGTCATTGATGTCAAAAATATTAGCATTAATGTCTTAGAAGTTGTATATGTTGAGGATATTGAGAAAATTGTAATGAAATAAGTTGTAGGTTGTAAGTGGTGAAGTGGAGTTTATTCTATTGGTGAGCTCAGTATGTTGATGATCAGTGGTTGTGGATTAAAGGGTTTCCTGTTGAGTATATCTAGTTTATCCATGTTAAGTTTTAGAGATCCACGTAAAGATTTGATCGAGTTATGAGCAGTTGTATTATGATAATCATTATGTTGCTTCAATTGGTGTTCCCAATTGAAGATGATGCGATTTCCATTAGTTCAGTTGTTGCAGATGCTTCTTTGGTGATTCATGATGTTTATGGATGCTTCTAGATTGTATTCTATCTTTATTGCACATCCGCATTGATCGTTGCGCTCGTGGTTGGTGATTTTCTCTTGCGCGTTCATGTTTTTCCTATTCTTGGCCAACATGGTGTTTGTAGCATGTTGTGGATCTTCGAGGAGTAATTAATTGAAGTTTTTTCATGTTGGAGATGTTGATTTGGGTCTTCATTAAGTTTTTGCCAACCTTGGTTGATTCACATTAATAATCTTTAGTGTTTTGGGCTGACAGTTTATATTCATTTTATTATTTTGTCGAAGCCGACATGTAGAGATGAAATTTCTTGTTGTGGATATCTATAAGTGATTGGTTATTCGAATTGATGCATGCAAGTGGATTCCAAGTATGTGTGTATGTGCAAATAAAGTTCTAATCATTCAAAGGAAGAGCAGAGTGTGAAGAAGAGTGAAGAAGAGGGAAGAAATGTTCATGTGCTTAACCGAAACTATGATCAAGCATTAGTAGATGTTATTTTATCAGTTCAAATCCCTGTAGATGTAATTTGATTCTTTCTGTAAGACAATGTGTCTTCCTTTGGGAAGTTATCCTTGTTTTAATTGAGCAGTGAGCTCTAGGTAGTGTGCCTGAATGCATGTGCATTCCCCATATTTCATTTCTTTATACTTTTAACAGGGTATAATCTTGTGGACTGACCTCCATCTAGTTTTTCCCCTAACAGGGTTTCCACATAAAAAAATCTTGGTGTTATGTGTGTTTCTAATGTGTTATTGATTTGTGCTTTCATGGTTATTATTCAGATCTAAGAATAAGATTATTAAATTGAATAAGTTTTAATATCTAGGACAACTGATTCACCCCCCTCTTAGTGTCTACCCTTGTGTTGCCAACAATTGGTATCAGAGCAAGTTCCTTGGAAGAAGTTTAACAACTTGAGGTGATTTGGGATGGTGACATACAAGAAGGATAGTCCTAGATTTGATGGAACAAATTACTCTGTGTGGAAGACTCAAATGGAGGTGCCATCTGAGATGCATTGGTGAACCCTTCTAGAACTTTACAAGTAATAGGTATGTTATTCCTCAGAATGGTCCTACTACTACTTTTGAGATTAGAAATGTTGAGTATAATATCCAGGATAAGGAAGCCTTGTTGAGTTCCTTGACTGATTCTAAGATGACAAATGCTATGGATCTAAAGACTACTTATGAGATTTGGAAAAAGTTGGAAACCTTGTATGAAGGTGATGCTAATGTGAAGATTGCTAAGTTGCAGAGTCTGAAAGGGAAATATGAAAAGTTGAGAATGGGTGATGATAAGAACATTAGTACTTTCATGCAAAGAGTGAATGAACTTGTGTGTGTAATCAGATGTGTTGGTGGATAGATAGACGAATGAGAGATTGGTGCTAAAGTGCTTAGATCCTTGCCTAATTCTTACAAAGTCAAAGCTAGTGCTGTTGAAGAGCTTTGGACTATAAAAAATGTAACTAGAGATATGTTGGTTGGTAAGCTTACTGCTTTTGAGTTGAGTGAATTTGATGATGCCCTTCCTAAGGTTGAATCTACATTTAAGAATACTACTTCTGGAAGAGATAGACAGAGATATGATCTGGGTGAGAATTCATCTAGAAAGACATTCAAGTATGAGGATGAAATGAGATAGATTGAAGAAGAAGAAAGAGAGATAGAAGAGCTGGAAGAACTTATTGTCAAAAGAGTACCGAGAGGAAAAGGTAAGTATGAAGGAAAATTTCCTCTTAAATGTTTTTCTTGCAACAAGATAGGTCATTTTGCATCAAGGTGTTTGAAAAGAGCTCCTAAACCAAGACATATCAAGCCTGGATTTCAAAAGAAGTGTTACTATGTTGTTGATGAAGGTGTGACAGATGATGAATCTGATAAAGGAAACAAAAGTGATGATGAATGGGTATTTATTGCTATCAAGGAAAATAATCATGTATCTACTAATTTTGCTAGTTGTATAAATGTGGAGAAAGCCCTAGCTACTCGAGTTGAAGAGAAAGATGAATGGGTGATTGAAAATGGATGTTCACATCATATGATAGGAGATAAAAGTAAGTTTGTGAGCTTGGAAAAGTATGATGGTGGTGTTGTGAGATTTGGTGATAATACAATTGGTGTGATCCATGGCAGAGGATGCATTACTCTTGATGGTAAGTATAATACTGATGATGTCATGTATGTGGAAGGCTTGAAGCATAATATTTTAAGTGTTGGTCAGATGGTTGATAAGGAATACAATCTTCAGTTCAAGGATGGAAAGTACATAATATTGAGTTTTGGAAATGAAATTGCATCAGGTACAAAAACAAAAGGTAATATCTTTCACTTGAGTGTTGCTAGTAAAAGTTGTTTGATTTCTCAAGTTGATGAAAGTTTGTTATGGCATAGGAAAATGTGTCATGTTAAATTTGATAATATTGTCAAGATTAGTTCTACTAAGGCTGTGAGAGATCTACCTAAGTTGGTGAAACCTACTAATGCCATATGCAAGGAATGTCAGTTAGGAAAGAAAACTAGAATTTCATTTCGAAGCAAACAACATTGCTCAAATGAATTGTTGGAGCTTGTGCATACTGATCTGTGTGGTCCCTCTAAGGTCAGAAGTTTACAAGGTTACAGGTATTTCATGCTGCTTATTGATGATTATTCTAGAATGGTGTGGGTTGATTTCTTAAGGGAGAAATATGAAGCACTAGAAAAGTTCAAGATCTTTAAGGCTATGGTTGAGACAGAGACAGGTCTGAAGATTAAATGTTTGAGATCAAATAGAGGTGGTGAATTCACTTCTGGTGAATTTAATTCTTTTTGTGAAGAACATGGAATAAAGAGATAATTATCTGCACCGTGGACCCCTCAGCAAAATGGAGTTGTGGAAAGGAAGAACAAAACAATTGAATATGTTGCTAGAACTATGATGCTGGAAGGAAATGTCCCTCATATATATTGGAGATAAGCTGTGAGTACTGTTGTGTACACACTCAACTGGGTACAAATCAAAGGTGATACTGGTAAGACCCCTTTTGAGCTATGGAATGGTCAAAATCCTATTGTTAAATACTTCAAGATATTTGGAAGAAAATGTTATATCAAGAGAGATGAAGATATAGGAAAGTTTGATGCTAGGAGTGATGAAGCTATCTTTCTGGGTTATTCTACTAAAAGCAAGGCCTACCGGTCTTACAATAAAAGATTGAGGAAAATGGTTGAAAGTGAAAATGTCAAGGTTGATGAAGACTTCAGTACACCATCCAAAACCTGTGGATATGACTCTAATGATCAAGATGACTATACAAACAAAGGAAATCAAGTTCAAATCATTCCAATGAATCAAGAAGATCAAGATGAAGGAGAAAATAATGCAAGAGTAGAAGAGAGAAAAAAAGAGCTTGGAGTTGAAGAACATCCTAAGAAGACTCTGAGGTATGTAAGATTGAATCGTTCAGAAGATTAGATTATAGGTGATAAGAACAAAGGTGTCCAGACTAGGAGAAAGATTGTTGAAGAATACTACTTGATTTCAAAGACTGAGCCTACTAGTGTGAATGAAGCATGTAAAGATGAACATTGGGTTGAAGCAATGAAAGAGAAGCTAAAGCAGATTGAAAAGAATAATACATGGATTCTTGTTCTTAGACCTAAGGATAAGAATGTCATTGGAACTAAATGGTTCTTTAGAAACAAACTGAATGAGAAAGGAGAAGTGGTTAGAAACAAAGCTAGACTAGTATGAAAAGGATATTCAAAGATGGAAGGAATTGATTTTGAAGATACTTTTTCCCCTATTGCTAGAATTGAAGTTGTAAGATTATTTCTTGCCTATGCTACTTACAAGAACTACAAGGTTTATCAGATGGATGTCAAGTCAACTTTTCTAAATGGAAAATTGGAAGAAGAGGTGTATGTTGAGCAACTTGATGGATTTCAATTAACTAATAAGGGAGATATGGTGTGTCGGTTGAAGAAAGCATTGTATGGACTCAAGCAAGCCCCTTGAGCTTGGTATGCCAGATTGGACAAGTATTTTCTGAAGCTTGGATTTAACAAAGGTACTACTGATAGTAATCTGTATTTCAAGAATGATGATATAGACTTGATTGCTAAGGTATTTGTTGATGATATCATTTTTGGAGGAGATGATGGTTTGTGCATGAAGTTTGCTAATGAGATGCAAAATGAATTTGAGATGTCAATGATTGGTGAGATGAAATTATTTTTGGGATTGCAAATTACTCAGTTAGATAAAGGGATTTTTATATCTCAGTCCAAGTATGTGAAGGAATTGTTGAAGAAGTTCATATGGAAGATTCAAAGCCAGTCGGTACACCCATGGTATTTGGATGCAAGTTGAAAACAAAAGATGATTCTCTGAAAGAAAATTAGACTAGATACAAATCAATGATTGGTGGATTGTTGTATTTAACTCAAACTAGGCCTGATATCATGAATGTTGTATGCATTGTTGCAAGATTTCAAGCTGATCCGAAGGAATCTCATGTGACTACTGTGAAAATAATTTTTAGATATTTGAAGGGAACAGTTGAATTTGGCCTATGGTATCCTAAATATGATGATCTTACTTTAGTTCCTTTACTGATGCTGATTGGGTGGGAGATGTAAATGACAGGAAAAGTACTAGTGCTGGAGCATTTTTCCTGGGTTAGAAGCTAATTTCATGGTTAAGTAAGAAGAAAAATGCCATTTCCTTATCTACTATAGAGGCCGAATATATTGCTGCTGCTAACAATTGTACTCAAGTCCTATGGATGAAGCAGATGTTGAAGGATGTCAGAGTTGTGTATAATGAGCCTATTGCTATATTATGTCATAAATCAAGTGCTATTAAAATTTCCAAGAATTTGGTGCTACATTCAAAGACAAATCATATATATCAAGTTTCACTTTTTTGAGAGAAAAGGTGAGTGAAAAGGAACTACTGAATTTGACTCCATTTTCTGACAAACATTTGTCGGTCTTGCGAAAAACCTTTGTTGGACAACCGATGAACTAATGAAATAATTTTTGTCGCCAAATTTTCATCGAAATTAGATGAAGAATTAAACGTCAAAATAGCGGCCCAGATTCGTTGGTCGTTGACATCATAAAATGGCTTTGTTGTTCGTCATAATCTCAATGAAAACTCCATGTATCCACCGACAAATTATAACCAAAACACAATTGCAATGGCTCTTCCAAAGTGTCAAAACAACACCAGAAGTTCATCGCAATTTTGACGAAATGGGAAAGTAGTTACAATGAAGCTTTTGTTGCAGCTATAGCAACTTCATCAAACCTTTTCAGTGATTCATCAATTTCCTTCGTCGAAATTGCAACGAAACAATGTAATTTTTTTTTTTTAAATATTTGTTGAAATGTACCATCGTGGAGACTCTTGGCGATGGCCACTAAAGCCAACCCATCGGCAAGAGATCAATCATCGGCATAGGATAGAAAATTCACTCTGATAGTCCATGTCTTGTTGATGACTTTCGTCGGCAAGACAAATCCAATGTCACACTGATCTAACCTCTGCAGGAGTTTTAAATAGACCTGTCATCATGAAGACTCTTGGCGATGACCACCGAAGCCAACCCATCGATGAGAGATCAATGATCGACACAAGATAGAAAACTCACTCTGATAGTCCATGTCTTGCCAATCACTTCCGTCGGCAAGACAAATCCAATGTCACACCAATCTGACCTCTGCAGGAGTTTTAAATAGACCTACACCATGTCATCGTGGAGACTCTTGGAAATGACCACCGAAGCCAACGCATCGATGAGAGATCAATCATCAGAATAGGATAGAAAACTCACTCCGATAGTCCATGTCTTGCCGATGACTTCCATCGGCAAGATAGATCCAATGTCACACCGATCTGACCTCTGTAGTAGTTTTAAATAAACCTGTCATTGTGAAGACTCTTGGAAATGACCATTGAAGCCAACCCATCGGTGAGAGATCAATCATCGACACAGGATAGAAAACTCACTCCGATAGTCCATGTCTTGCCGATGACTTCCGTCGGCAAGACAAATCCAATGTCACACCGATCTGACCTCTTCAGGAGTTTTAAATAGACCTACACCATGTCATCATAGAGACTCTTGGCGATGACCACCATAGCCAACCCATTGATGAGAGATCAATCATCGGCATAGGATAGAAAACTCACTCCGATAGTCCATGTCTTGCCGATGACTTCCGTTGGTGAGACATATCCAATGTCCCACCAATATGACCTCTTCAAGAGTTTTGAACACTGTTGGTTATCAACAAGACATTCTGAGGGTCTTGTTGATTAAACAAGTGTCTAAGAGCAAGTAAACAGATGGAACCTATTAATTTTCTTATTTTGGGGTTCTTTAAATCATAGAATAGATACCATCTTCTTGTGTAATGTGTACTTATGTTCAGATTTGAATTTGAGACCAATTGTCATTGCACATTCCATTTTACTTGCATAGAGTATTCTATAAGCAATATATTGATAATTCCAAATGATTTATGGTGTTGTACAACTCTACCTATCATCATAGTTCTGATGTTCCCCCCTAAAGAATCCTGCAAAGACAAGTTTACAATACCAAGTCAAATAATATGAAAAAGACTTACCTCCATACAAATTAAATGATTATTCTTACAATGACAATTGTCTAATCACAACAACAATTCCATGAAAGGTTATCCATGCTTCATAAGAGATGACTGATCATACATACAGATTGCAAGATGCATAGAAAAAGCATTACACTTGAGAAAAACCAAGGGCTAACAAGGGAAGGAGTTAAGAAACATCTGGATTAAAGAGAAAATGTGTAGGAAAATGTTGAGCAATGTTAAGAGAACAAAGCTTGTGTTCAATGGACCTCAGTTTTATCATTATACTTCCCATCTAATACCATATTTTAATCCAGGGTTCAACTATCTCAGATCTAAAGAAGCACCTTCAATTAACCATTTAAAGTACTATAAAATAAGGTAAGACTTTTACTTGAGAAAGAGTGGGTACACTTGTAGGAGTAAAGTTCTCGCAATCATCAGGATTTATTGGCACACAGACACAACCTGCAACATATGAAGTAATGGATGACTACAACTTAGTGAAATGGTCCTTAATATGTGACTGGTTTGCAAATTGATTGGTAGAAAATAAGGTTACAAACATAGCTACATAAAAAATTATGAGGACAAAATACTATAATCATCAAAATAGATGAAAAGTGCAAAGGAAAGAGCTGAGCTACATCTAGAGCCTAAAAAAAACACATGCAAAAAACATAAAAAAAAGAACAAACTAGTTTTTGGATGAATACAAAATGGTGCCTTCAGCAAGTGATTCATATGCTTTCACACCTGACAGGACATTAAGAAGATTTTAGTCTTCCTCTGTGAAATTAACTACTTACAGAAAAAACCTAGAAACCAATATTATATACCTCCATGTCTAGCCAAGGGTAGGTATAAGAGAAAATAATTTCCTCAATGCAATGTCGAAAATATCAATGCTCCCTTATTGCTACACATGCATATACAAGCATTATTCGAGCTCTAAACTATTCAAATATTAAGGATTTAATTAGCTATAAGATGGAAAGTTGTTGTTTAGACATAATCCATCATCTTTTACATATCTTTATTCACTCCTAGCGCTTCAGATAAATTTGTGTAAATGAGACAGAAATGTGAATCTTTTATGACAAAGAAAATTCTTAAAAGGAGGGGGGAGAGAGAAAAGGGTAGGGGGCAAGAGAATGCTTGAATGTATAGCAAAGTATAACATTTTGATCATTATAACAATGAAACGAATCTTAAGTTTGAAGCATTAATATCATTTAGAACATTTATGATCAAGAATGAATGTAAGTAGAGAATTTTGCATACCTACAGATGGTACAAAATTTCATGGTTAAGTGGAAGCCTCCCATCAACAACAAGATCCAAATATCCGTGTATCTATCTCAATCGAGCCTCTAAACCCTTCAGAGCTATCAATTTTTCCACTAACTTGTTATACACAAAAGTGAAATTTTAGAGTTATGTCACCACTAAAAATAGAAGAAACAGAGCTTTGAAACCAAATACACACAAAACACAATGTGGTATTCATACAAAGTCATACAAACAAACTAAACTCAGAACATTGGAATGGAATCAATTTCAAATTATGATGCAAAGCATGGATTCGAGGTATAAAGAATCATTTTTCTGCCACCATAGTGAAAAGTTAGCACTTTCTTTCATCTTTGCATATTGGTTTGATGCTTCAAACGATGCATTTCTTATATTGAAAAGTGCATTACCTTATTGAGCTTCTCTTTGTTTTAGAATAGTTTAATATTCTCTACTTAACAGGGCCAACCACGTGATGGTGGAAGCTCATTTGGCCCGCCCCCCCTCACATCACTCTCAATTCCCCATGCCCGATCATATAACATTAATCATTCATTCATCCATTAATAGCATATAACATTCATTCATTCATCCATTAATAACATATAACATTCATTCATTAACATATAACATTCATTCATTCAGTTTTTACATATTATCAAAAATATGGTTGTCATAATATGATTACAATCACTTTTTTGTTTGTTTGTTTTTTGCATCTAAAAAATAAGAAGTGGAGTATCCTTTTCTAAATCATTTGTCGCCCCTTCATTTGTTCTTCCCTCTACTCATGATCTTAATGTATGCCTAGTCATGTACTCACAATGTGGAGGCTGCTGCAAGGGGGGGTCTACCGCAATAACAAAGAAATGTTAAATTGATATGTTTATTATTATTATTGTTACAAGTATTTCATTAATTAAAGAACATTAAGTGGTTCTCTTTACCTAATGGGTCCACATCATGTTCCTAAACTTCTCTTATAGACTCATGCTCAACATCTTTGAACACCCTCTAAATCGATATGCGGTTGAAACATGAAGGTTACATTAATTAATACACCAATTGAAATTAAATATGTTTAAGAACATTAGAGTGGACCTCTCTGCGATGGGGCCACATCATGTTCCCTAATCTTCTCTAGCCTAATCATGCTCAACATGTTGATCACGCTCTACATGCTCTAAAGTTGAAGCATGAGAGTTACATTAATTAATACACCAATTGCAATTAAATATGTTTTAAGAACATTAGGTGGTCCTCTTTTTACTGATGGGGCCACATCATGTTCCGATCTTCTCTAACTTTGATCATGCTCAACATGTTGATCCGCGGCTCTCTACATGCTCTAAAGTTGAAACCGCGAGGTTACATTAATTAATACACCCGGTGCAATTAAAATTGTTTAATTGTATTAATCCATACTCTTTTTGTATAGCACATGAATACATCCAGTACCGGGATGCACACCATGACCTTCATCTGTAGGTTGTGCTCCATCCTCACTAGACTGCATTCCAATGTCATGTGCAATATTATCATTGCTTGTATGTTTAAAACAAATAGGCATGTAATTACTTTATGGTGGAAATTAATATTGAATAGATTGCACAAGTATTCAATTTTAAATAAACTTTATTGAGTTTATTTACCTGTGTCAGAATCTTGATGGAAGATGTGTTTTCCAGTCCAAAACTCTTAGGCATTCAACCATGACTCCATAGCCTTGCTGGAAGGAAATATTTAGGTCATCTTCTGTGGGAACTCTGTTGAATTTAGAGCTCTACATTTTTGCAAAAGATCATGAAGTTTGCTTCTATGGTGTGATAAAACCAAAATTGTTTTCAATTTATTATTTGGATACTATATTTCATTTATTGATACTTATAATCCGTGTGACTAATTTCATATAACCACCGGAGCCAAGTTTGTGTTGCCCATGTTTTCTAGTCTTTTCTTTATTTCCTTCGATGTGTCGGGAAGCCTATGAAAAGTTTGAAATATGTTAGATTATGTAAAAGAAAGAGTAATTAGTATATAATTACATTGTTGATAGTATCCACATACCTTCCTTGGCCCGGTGGGTGTCTTTCCTTTTTCTTTCAGCCTTCTCCTTTCCATCCGACTTCAAGTCCTTCCTCCTCTCGGAGAATCATGAGGGACACTAAGTACTTTGTTCTTCTCATCTGTGACCTATATTGGTCCCTCACATACTTTCGGATATGTACCAGCTTTCTTAAGGACCTTGGTTTGGTTGAATGTTTTATCACTGAACAACACAACTAAATGGTTAATGAGCTCATCTTTAAATCTTGATTTTGGGCATTCCACCATGTACATATGGTGGGCCTGAAGAGCTCCAATGTAATATCACTTAGATGTTTATAAAAAATATCATTTCCTGCAAAATGATCATGGGATCAATAGTCTAAAAAGAGTGATCAATAAGTAAATTTCAATTGGATTATATATAATAATAATTAAAACATTTTAAAGTACTTGGAACCTTCTCTATCTTTATGGGAACGAAATCCTCGGTCACCACAAATGTGACCGACAATGTTCTCATACTAGTAATACGGGAAGATCCAGGAAATGCTGCTAAAACATCACCAGTACTAGTGGCCTTTGCATCCCCAGGTACATGTCTTGACACATGTTCTGGCATGTGTTCGTTGCCATAGGGTGCAGTAATGGATGCCTACATGGTATGTGTTGCCAACATTTCAGACGACAATATAGGCATGGATGATGTTAGATGATGTGATGTATGCGCAGGAAGATCATGATGGACACTTGTACTAACCCCTACTCCTCGGGCAGCACTTGCAGTACCCTAATCATGGCTAGGAGCATCATGAGGACGCAAAAATCCTATAAAAACAACACATATTTTAGTTCATGACATAAAAGAGTACAAAATATAAAACCATGAATGAACTTATGTTATAATTAAAGACCCAATGACAACTTACTTGCAATTTTTGTTCTCTCTCAGTCAATATTTTAACCCTCTCTCTTATCTCATCTGTTTGAGGAACTATGAATAACAACTTAAGGATTTCTTCATTTCATTTTTGGTGGATCTTCCTTATCATATTGAGAGGGTTTGCTGAATAAGCAATGTCATCATCACATAATATTGACTGCACCTCCCTATGGATGCTCTCATCTACTGCTGGTTCCTTTCCCTGATCAGTCGACTGCAACAAGAATATTAAAAACATTATCGAAATTAACCCAATAAACTTATGAAAAAAACATAATAATAAAACATTTTTCTTGTATCTAATTTGTACAATTACAATGAGGTAAACCTGTCAGGTAGAAGCACCTGAAGATGCACCACGATCTATGCTCTGGGCCGGAGACTTCCCTGTACAATCAATGTCCTATTGTGACAAAAATTAAATATAAAAAAACATTACTGAAATGAAACCATTAGACTTACGAAAAAAAACATAAGAATAAAATGGTATATTGGAGTCATTAATTGGAGGTTGGGTAAAATGGTACATAGTACGTACCACCCTTTTAGTAACTGTGTTTGTAACTAAGTGATTCAAAGTGTAATCTATTAGCAACTCTTCCCCTGCAGTTATTGATTTTATCGCACATACGAATACACGGTTTCCCTCGCGAGCCTCAAATATGTAATTGGGTTGCTTATTTGTTGACCTAGGTCATGTACTGTTTATAAACCCTGCAATATTCCCTGATGCTTTTGGCCTTCCATCAATGTACATAGCCACTCCTTTATTTTGATCCTTATCTTTTAGTTGTATATAATTTGCTGACAGTGCATACCTACACATACTTTGTGTATATCGAACCAGCTGCATCCAATCTTTGTAACTCTAACAGGGTCTGACATACTCCATCAATTCAATAACTTTTTCGTAACAAACCTTTATGCCATCCATGAAAAATAGGCCCAAACCATGTAATGACAATGGTGCTATGCGATATATCCTCTCGTTTACACAAAAATCAGTGTTTATTGGAGGAAGTTCCTTGAGTACCCATTGTTTCCGTAGATGTTTGTACCTCAAGGGAACCTCGACATCACCTATGCTCTCATCATCATAAGAACATGACCCCCCTTCAGCAAGAAAAAATTTCATGCGCTTACGGAATTTTCTTCTAATATTTTGACCTCTAGTTCATCTCCCTCTTTTAGACATACTACATGTCTCGCTTTCCTCTTCTCTTCCTGAATTTCCCTCGCTCGAGGAAGAAAGATCTAACAAATACCTATTTGGTGGTACCTGCACTCATAAGGATGTTGGATGAAGTTATTTCATGGTGATGTGAACCCAAGGTGACATTATGATTAATCTATCATTTCATCGCTAGAATTTCATAGGTTATAAGGTAATCAAGTCTTGATAGATTGCAAGTTATTGTTACTACCATCCAAATGTGTCCATCACAAATCAAATCTACTTAACATTTTAACTCCCAAACTTTGTAACAAGTGTTAAATGTGACTGTGGTCCACCAGTTACACAACCAAGGCCTCAAATGTATTCTATAATTGTAATCAAAGGACTTTTTCTCTTCATTCAAGTAAATAAACTTGAAGGGAAACACCACCAAGTGGTTTATTGGACACCTACATGACTAAAAATAGTAGAAAATTTACATTTAATTTTCATATGTCTAAGTGGTTAACGAGGAGGGAGTGTGTACTACGCCTGGTTAAGTCATCATAAGTTTATGCTTTGGCAATAATTTTTTTTTAAGTCCTCTTAAATCTTTCTATGTCTAATTTCTAGGAGACTTTTGGTATGTTTTAAGGTAGGATGAATGGTTGCATCAATGTTCTAGTTCTCTATGACAAGGTTTCAACATCTTCAAATAGTGAAAGTTAGTGCTCATAGTTTGAAACAACAACATTTTGATTATGTCTAATGGTAGGATTTGATAACTTAAAATATCTCTACTTTGAAACAAAATTATCTCTAACAACTCTAAGAGCTATAATGGGATGGCCACCATCATAGGAAAGATTCTTCATTCTCACTTTTAGGTGTTAAAATTTAACAATACCTTGATTGATGAAAGAGGCCAAAGAGCCTTTCTCCATGGTATCCAAGTATACATAGCAGTGGTCTTCTCCTATACGGCTGGGCATGATTTAAAGAACTTAGCTAGGAATTATTCATTTAACCTAAGGTTTTCTCATAATGCCATCATTGGAAAAGTATGATCAAATTCTTCTATTATGAAGAATTGGTCTATGTGCCTCTAGTAATCACTATAAATGTTTGTAAGGATAAAATGACTAATTGCATCAAGTAGGAGAGAATCAACTTTGAGTTCTTCAAAGATTATATTCCTCTATTCATAATTTTTAAGGGTTATTATTGTGGAGGAGGTTATCACTACCAAGAAGGGAGGAGACCTTTCCTTGCATATGTTTGTGGTGGATGGCTCGCCTCACAAAAGGATATGAATATCACAGTAAAACTTTCCTAAAAATTGGATATTCCGACAGGTGACTAATATCTCTCTATGTGGACGTTCATTTTACTTGTCAAACCAGGGGACGTAGACTTTAAATAGCGCAGCAAAATATATGCACTAGGAATTTATTTTAGTCAAATCTTAGCAAAAATACATACTGGAAAGAAATTCTATCTAAGCTACAGAATGGTAATGCAGAATTCTTTAACTCAACTATGCTTGATTAAAATAGGAAAGCTATGTGACTCACGGTGAAGCTTCGACCATGAACTGGCCTTATCTTTGGGAACAATCCGCAGGGATGGACTCTCTATGCTGCGAGGCGGTGTAAGGCCCGAGAGTTTGCATAAAAACTTCAAAGATGAAAGCTAACTGGATATCAGCAGAAAAGAACATCTAACTAATTAATTATAGATACTTACTAAGTGGGGCCCCTTAGCAAGCATCTACTGATTACACTGATGCTGGACTCAGAACTTCATCGATCTTTATTCATGAAAACAGAACGAGATACATTGCTTTGTTGATGTGAAAACTAACAGCAAACTCTGTTTCTGGTCAAACAGATTTTGTCTTTCATTATCATACTGATTCTTACATGATCTCTGCTACTCTGTTTCTATCTTACCTAAAAATCATCTATTACTCATTCTATTTCTCTTCTATCACTCTCTCACGCAGGACGAGTATCTTATTCTTAAAATAAAAGAACAACTAACTAACTAACTTTATCAAAGAAAGATGTGGAAGTAAAGTATATCCCTGAATCAAGGAACAAACTTCATAAATGAATTTATGTGTTCAACCCGATTCAGAGAGAATCTAGCGCTCCACTCTCTCCAGATTAAATTTCCATTAAAAATCTTTCCAAATCGGTTTCGGTCAAAGAGTCTTTGGTGGAGCTTCCTCAAAGTCGTGCAGGAAATGGGCTTTACTGCAAGGCCGAGATCGGCTGCGCTTGCCTTGATCATTCTTCAACAACCTGCGAAACAAAAGGTAACAGACGCGCAAGAAGAGGCATATGGTACATGCACGATATCTATTCATTAATCACACATTTCAAATCTACTTCACCATTTAAAAACTGTATACGATATACCAACCATTTTTGAGAGTCAACAGGGCAATAAATGCAATCAAGTCAACACAATAGGCTGTAGGAATATAAAAGTGTCTTGCTACAGGATATCCCCATAAAAGGTTTCATCAAAGTTTAAACAGCCATGAAATAACAAAAATGAAATCATTTAAAAGTTTATCATATCATCAAATTATGAGCATATTTTAGGCTCATCAGTGGAGGTATTAAATAAGAATTGTATGCCTCTATTTCCATTCATTAGATATTTCTTAGCCTAGCATATACTTGGGCTAAGTCTACAATTGCTTCAGACTCATGCGATGAAGGCTATGTGTGATGAAATCCTAGACCTCAACCAAGATGTGGGTAGATTATGTGAGTTTTTCCAAGACCTGAGGCTGGTAGATAAAAATGTGAAAGACTAAGCTATTTTATTTTTTATGTCTTATCTTATACCATTTTACAAGAATGGGGGTGCCAATGTATGAGAAGATCTTTGGAAACTAGGCATGAAAATTGCAGGTTAAAGAGAATGGGGGTGCCAAACTTACAGTACTCATTGTCCCTTGGTTGTCAATTTTCCCTGAGTGCCCTCAACCTCGTCCTCAACGCTGGTATTGACCTTGTTTTCACTCCTCCAAGCTCTTCCTTGGTGCTAATATTGACCTTGTTTTCACTCCTCCAAACTCTTTGTCGGCGCTGGTATTGACCTTGTTTTAACTCCAAACTCTTCCTCGGCGCTGGCATTGACCTTGTTTTCACTACTCCAAACTCTTCTTCGGTGCTGGTATTGACCTTTCATTTCTCCAATTTGACGAGCTACAACCTGGTTTCATTAGCTTTTAGAGTATGTTAATGAAATTGAAAATTTATGGCGCCATTTAGCTAGCTTTTTTAATATTCTACAATATAGTTAAGTATATATTAGCTATATTTTACATAATAAATAATATAATTATTCAACTTATTATAATTATATATTGTATTCTTTAACAAAATTATTAAATACGTATAAAATTATTATA
The DNA here is from genome assembly GCA_007258455.2 of Sequoia sempervirens. Classification (NCBI taxonomy): domain Eukaryota; kingdom Viridiplantae; phylum Streptophyta; class Pinopsida; order Cupressales; family Cupressaceae; genus Sequoia; species Sequoia sempervirens. The sequence goes on along the minus strand of VDFB02075321.1, from coordinate 144,425,139 downwards.
ATTAATAATTAATAATAAGTATATTTTTATATAATACAAAATATAATTAATATAATATATATTTAATATAATAGTAATATATATTAATATGAGAGAGAGAAACTAAATTTTGATTGGTTGTTTCATGTCAAAAATCCAAGGATGGCATGTGTCCTTGGAGAGTTATGCTCAAGGTAGCATGCCATTTGATTAAAGATATGATAATTCTCCTTTAAGACCTCTTCAATGTACCCATTGCACACTTAAGGAGACAAGGATAAATATAGGGAAGAAAATATAGAGAGAGAGGGAGATAATGGAAAACATACAAATAGAAAGGGAAACAAGGAGATAGAGAGAGGTAGAGAGATAAAGAGATAAGGATAGATAGATAGAGATATAGGAATGGTGATTGATATATCTCTCCCTGTCACTCTATATCTCTCTATATCTCCCACTATCTATGTCACTCCCTCTTCCCCCCTCTATCTATTGAGCTATCTCTCCCTCTCCCCCTTTCTCTCTCATTCACTCCATCTCTCCCTCCATCTCTCCTACTCTATATCTCTGTCTCTATTTCTCTTTTTATCTCCCTCTCACTCCTCTCTCTTTCTCTTTCTATCCATATCTTTCTCTACCTCTATCACAATCTCTCTATCTCTTTCACCATCCCCCTCTATCTCTCTATATCACCCCCTTTCTATGTCTCTCCCTCCCCCTCTATATATATTGAGCTATCTTTCCCTCTCTCCCCTATCTTCTTCTCTCTCTCCCTTTCACTTATCTCTCTCCCTCTTCTTTCTCTCTTCTATCTGTCTCCCTCTCTTCTCTCTTTCCTCTTCAACCTATCTCTCCCTCTCTCCCCCTCTTCTCTATCTCCTCCTCTACCTATCTATATCCCTTTCTCTCCCTCCCCCTCTCTATCTCCCCTCTCTATATCACCATCTCTCCCTCCCTATCCCCCTATCCATCAACTCTCTATCTCCACCTCTCTTCCTTTCTCTTCCCATATATCTCCATCTCTCTTTCTCTTCCCATATATCTCTCTCTCCCTTTCTTCCCCATCTATCTCTATCTCCCCATATATTAACTAAGAAGCCATGCAAGCATACAATAGTATATGTTGGTAAGACTATAATAGTGTTTTATTAAACTATAAGTAACACTTATCTTTCTAATGTCAAGCCTTCTTATAAAAGTAGTGTTTTATTAAACTATAAGTAGATTATTGTCACCACTCTTCATTCAACATGAAATGCCAAATGTAGCAATTGTTTTGTTGTTGTTGTTGTCAAGTTTCATTAACCAAGCTATTTACTAGGTTGAATAAAGTTATGTTATGACCCTTTGTCTCTTTAAAATAATTAGAAAATATTAGCGAGATCAGGAAGGGGAGAAAACTAAACTCCTTCAAAATAGGGGTAGTTGTGGGTTTGTTGATTTTCTTTGCATACTATATACTTAGTTCCTCTAGGATAAATAAGTTACTTTAGATCATTTTCTTAGTTGTGTATCCTAACTAATATAGAGTAAGATTTTTCATTTTAATTGACTACTACATAATAGTTTATGTGTTGAAAGAATTGTTTCCATTCTTTGTAGTTTTTACATTGGAATACAAATCATATTTAATTCCATGCCAATATACTTATTTCATAAAGATATTTGTTTGAAATAAGTGCTTCATAACCCATCTAATCAAATCATAACCTATCAAAAAGGCAATAGGAATTTTCTAAAGAAAAGAACACTTGACCCAATCATAAGTGTATGGCCTTCGTAGAAAGGACTGATCCACCTTAGCAATAACAACTACCTGATTTAGACCTAGTAGGTTCAACTCAAACAACCTATCAACCTGCCTTTAAGAGGCTTCCAACAAGTTTAGAATGACCAATTTAAAAAATCCAAACAACTCTCAAAGCCTGACAAAGAACAAAATTCAGATTTCACACTTCGACTCCTTGAATCCTTGTAATAGTGCAAAACTAGTTTTTGCCCAATAACTCAAAACTTTCCCAAGACACCAAAGAAACCCTTGATGGTTTTAGACACCCATTTTGGAGTTATTAAACATACTTCAAGGGAAAGTACAAGTGATTTTGCAAATTTTACAGTGATTTTGCACTCGTTGATTCCCTAAAGAAAACCTTATCTTGAGTATAATCCATCATAGTCACATATGATCACATCATTCTTGAACATTTGATATCATGAAAAAACTCCAAAATCTAGTATTCAAATAACCCATATCGACAAGAATTTGTGCAGGTCTCTCTGATTCATAAATCATTATATTCTCATTTTCAATATATTGGCGAAAGAACAAAAATGTCACACTGATTGTATTACATAAGAAGATACACATCGAGATGACACAGTCCATGGTCTCACAAATAAAGATTTTTTTCGGCAAGAAAAGTTCCATCGGGGTGAAATGAAAAGGTCATACCGAGCATATAGGTCTCACCGATGAAGTTCCATTGGAAAGAAACCTCTCTTGTCTCACTAATCAAAGCACAAGGAGTTGTATCAGAAGGAGTCTTGGCGACATGAGATCGAAGGAATAATCATCAGGGAGACTTATAACATCAGGTAAATTACTGAATGTCTTAGCGATACACCATGTCTTGCCGATGAAGACACAAACAGATCAAGATAGTCACTGGGGTGACTCTTGGCGACATTTATATGAATTAGATGGATAGATTATGTGATATCGGCATAATGTCTCCCCGACCAAAAGAATGTTTAATGAACGTTAGTCAAGCCTGAATAAAATGATCTCCCAAATTTTAAATTTTCTTTCCGATAGAACATTTGATGTGATAGTGGGTAAATTCAAAGATCACCTACGCTTGTGTTCAAAGCTAGGATTACTAAAGAAGACATATCGGGGAGATTGGCTTATGGTCTCATCGATGAAGGAGATCTATTGGCAAGAAAAGTCATCGGTGTGACATTGGATCTGTCTTGTCAACATAAGTCATCGGCAAGACATGGACTATCAGAGTGAGTTTTCTATCATATGTTGATGATTGATCTCTCACCGATGGGTTGGATTTGATGGTCATTGCTAAGAGTCTCCGTGATGACATGGTGTAGGTCTATTTAAAACTCCCGCAGAGGTCAGATCAGTGTGAAATTGGATTTTTCTTTTTGACGGAAGTCATTGAAAAGACATGGACTATCGAAGTGAGTTTTCTATCCTGTGCCAATGATTGATCTCTCACCGATGGGTTGGCTTCGGTGGTCATCGCCAAGAGTCTTCGTAATGACATGGTGTAGGTCTATTTAAAACTCCTTAAGAGATCAGATCGGTGTGACATTGGATTTGTCTTGCCGATGGAAGTCATCGGCAGGGCATGAACTATTAGAGTGAGTTTTCTATCCTATGCTTAGATGATTGATCTCTCACGATGGGTTGGCTTCGATGGTCATCACCAAGAGTCTCACCGATGAAGTTTCATCAATGAGACCATCATTTCTTTCACTGATAGGAGCATTGGGAATATATCGGTGAGACATGTTCCATCAGTGTAAATCCTGAATGTTCACCCAACCCGCTAAGTTACACCGACAGGAGGATACCAGAAAGAGTTATGGCGACATATTCAAGACCAAAAGAAAATTTATCGGTGAGACTTATAACATCGAAAGAACCATTGAATGTGTTAGCAATACTAAAAGTTAGGTTGATGAAGAAACAAATGAACCAAAATTATTATCGGGGTGACTTTTGGCAATGTATATAGGACAAATGTTAACATCGGTCAGATGTGTAGAGTGTTACCCCGATCAACGAAGTATTCAGTGAATGTTGGTTGGGGTCTAATGTATAGATTGACCAAATTTTGAAGGTGTCTTGCCGACCAATTCATTTGATGTGACAGTAAGGAATTCAAAAATCTGTTACATTCGTGCCTGGAGTTAAAACATTAATGGCGCCACAGAGTACAAATAATTTCATAAATTGAAAGGAAATCGTTGCAAAATGTACATTATCGTGAATTGGTAACGAAGGAAACAAGGAGACAAACAAAGGGCTAGAGAATTGTTTCAGTTGAAAGACCTCAATCAAAACCAGTAAGTCCTCTGCATTTTAACTTTTTCATTTCTACAATTTTAAGTGAGTAATATGGAAGGCACCATCTCGGGGAAGTTGAAAGGTAGAAAACAAAGTGAGAGCAGTCACCCTAAGAGTAAGAAGCAAAAAGTTGAGTCTAGAATTGAGTCGGAGGGTGCTGAACGAAAGTTGAATCAAGATTTAATTAACCAATTTCCTGGCTTTGGGTCTAGAGGTAGGCGCTCCGCGCAACTAAGGGCGGAAGTGGATAAATTGGATGACAAGTGCAAGCACATAGGATATATTTGGACCCCAATAAGAAGCTATGAATTGTTTAGATTCCACTTTCAACGAAGAGATCGTTTTGAGCCAGTTTGTAATCCATGGCGTCTAAATTTGGGAAAAATGGTTTTCCATAATGTGTTTGTCAATATAGAGCTGGTAAAATTGTTGGCCACCCACTATGACTCAAAACTTAAGGCCATATGCAGACCATCTGGGAAACCATTTGTATACATATTAGAGGCTTCAATGTGTGAGGTTTTTAAGTTGGAAGGGTGGTGTAATGAGAAAATTATGAATGAAGAGTTGGAAAAGGAGTTTTGGAGAATGGACATCACTTACAAGGGTTGGAGGTTGCCCTTACATAGAATTAAACAAGATGGTAAAATTGTCCCACTTGATGATGGAGATGGGCCTCCATTCCATGTCGACTTATTCGAGCCCTATATGAGATATACCTATTTCTCGGTAGGACAAGTGTTGGGTATGGAAGTTCCTGAGTATATGTCCATTGTTCCCATGGTAATTGCAGCTGATATTCAATGCAATGCCATAATTCTAGGTTATTCGACTATGCTTCATTTGTCTCCAAGGAGCTCGACTTAGCATTGGTGGCAATCAAGAATAAATCCCATGTTCTGCACCTTAGGAATTATTCTCTTTTAATGCATCTAGTATTGTACTTCAGACAAGAGTTAGGGATTTGGCCAGAAAATTTGAAGGTTTCACAGTTTGATAAAGAGGGAAAATTGTTACCCATTCAATTTTGGACTACCATTTGGGACAATAGGTTTGCTAATTCCAGTTTCTTGTATTTTGAAGAATATTTTGTAAACCCAGTATATGAATTCTATAGTCATCCTTATGCGCACTCATTGTCTGATGAAATAAAATGCTTCCTCAGACCTAAGGACTTTAATGGACCAATTGATCACAATTGGGGAGACTGGTATTGCTTGGAAGATGCTACTATGGTAGGGGTTTTTGGTTTTGAAGATTCTCCATTCATTTGGCCTAAAAGAGTCCCAGATAGGATTACATATTTGGAAATTGTAAGACAAATGGATTTTTCTAGTTTCATGAATTTTGGTTCATTCGGAAAATAGGCATTCATGCCTAGTACTTTGTGCTTTGGTGATTTTACTGTGCATGCAAATGAAGGATATGATTTGATCCTTGAAAAATTAATGCAGTATAATATGAATAAGGGTCCACCGAGAGAAGGTTTTGATCCAGAGGGATATATCAATTCTGCCAAACAAAGGATAAACTTTGGACAATATGATCATGTGCCTTATTAGTTTGATGACATGATTAGAAATTTGGAGGTAGAGGAAGAAGAGAGAGTGGTGGAGGAATACAACCAAGGGTTGTCGGATACAGGGTTCCCTTTTTCTGGGGATGAGAAAACTGGAGAAGATATGCCACGAGACCTACCCAATAGGATTTCCAGATTAAAAACTCAAGATTACAATTGCCCTCCTAGAGAACTAAGTGTTGAAGAGAGCCAAGATATAGACACCATACAAATGGAATATAGGTCATTTGTAGCAAAAAATGAATTTGTGAATTCTTCAGAATTCAGATCTTTCTTGTATAAGCAAAAGGGCAAGGTGATAAGGGAGACAGTTGATAATATTACACCAAGCAATAAGGAGCAGCTACTAAATAATTTGAAATTAATTATGGATAGAGAAATGGCTAATATGACCCCCGAAAAAGGAAGGAAAATGTTAGAGGATGTTGGAGTTATGATCTTTCCAGGGCTCGATTTGAATTCTACATTGGTGTTTGATAGCTTCTTAAAGGATAATAGTGCCAAACACAAGCTTAGTCCAAAGGGGGTGACAAAAACATATGTTGAATCCAAATATAACCTGGATGAAGGATCACTCATGATATGGGCCTTGTATCCACCTCATAGAAAGTTAGTGGTGATTGATACTGAGAAAGCATTTGGACATGTCACGACTCTAAAGGTTGGAGAGGTAGATCATATGGCGACTGTAGACATTGGGATTAATGTGGCAAAACTAAATAAAGCCTAAATACAAATGTTGATAAAAGAAAAGGAAATGTACAAAATGAATAATGAAAGGATCATGAGAGAAAATTATCATTTGAAGGACATGCTAGGAGTCACAATGGGACCTCCTAAATTAATAACACGTGGTGAAAGCTCACATGAGGTAAAAGATCATTGGGAGGAGTCAACTACATATTCACAAGGTAAATATGATAAACTCGCTGCAATAATCATAAAAAGGTAGACCAACTTAACGATTTGGTTGAATAAGCTATGGGGAGCATATTCAAAGAACCATGTTACATGGTAGGAACACAAGAGAATTGATGGAAGGATTGAAGAAAAGTTTTGAGAATTAAATGAAAGAGATGCTCCTAACAGTGTGGCCATTGGTATGGGTAACCAAATTATAAAGAGACACAGGGACTATTATGAGGAACTGCGAGAAGATGCAAAGGGGCTAGTTGATGTTACGAATATGGGACTACCTACACTATTTGAAGATGGAGAAAAGTTGAAAGAGAAATCCAAGTGGATCAAAGAATGTGAATTGATGTTGTAGGGAATTCTAGAAAATGCTACAAGGAAGGATTTGACATTGGACGAGAGCTGCGAGCACAATGAAAGGATGATAAAGGTCAAAATATTAGCTAAGAACGCATTAGGAGATGTCGATACTCATGAATGGCAAGATTATCTAAATCGTTTATAAAATGTTCATCTATGGCTAAATAGAGCCTAATTTCTTGTTTTAATTAGTTAAGTAAAATAGAACATTTGTGAAGGGACGTGTCCCTTCCAAGTTTTGATGTATTTATATCTATTCCATAGTAATGCAAAAAATATAGGCGTTAGGAGATATTCAGTAGATAACTTTCTAGCAAAATGCTTTCATAAACAGAGACTCAGATGCATGTATTTTGATGGAGTAAATGAAGATATCTAAGTTATGGATTAAGATTTTGGTATCAATTGTTTGTTAAATTTATGCAATTATTTGATTGTCTCCATTCTAATGCTTCTCTATTTTTTAAATTGATATAACAAGTTTATACTCAGTTTATCATTGTACATTTGCTATATATGTGTGATTTGGTTATTCGGTTCTCTCAAGTAGGGATTAAAATATTTTAATCAATCACAACAATTGGGAAGTGTTAGTTGGATTAATAAGAAGAATCACATAACTAGAATTTCCATTCTATCTCAAGAAGAGTTTTTCAATTATTCACTTGCACGTTTACACAAGTTGTAAACAATTTTTGTGCCTGACAGTTTTAATTATTGCCATTATTGAAATCCACATTTGCAAATATTCATTAGACTCCATATACCCAATAACGCACTAGTCTCCCCTTGTATTCTTTTATAATTTTCATTATTCTTATTTATTTTACACTTACATTTACAAATACACATACATATACATTTACTGTTTTCATTTATTTCTCATCTAGTTTAATAGTTTGATCGATTTCATATTATATGTGTTGAAGACTTTAGAATTTCAATTACATTAATTTATGGATATGTTGTATCTATAACACTACAAAACCATATGCTCTTTGCATTTACACTTGCATTTAGAAATACACATTTATATACATAAATATAGATTTCTTTAATGATATGTTGCATTTATTGTTCTAGGAGAGCATCTAGTAATTACATTTACATTTACATTTAAAAATACAAATACATACATACATACATATTTATGCATCCTACACCCTATTCATGCATCCTACAATTACAACAGTATCCATGGGACCTCTTACACAAGCTACGATAATCACAAAAAGTGTAAGAGCCCCTTTATATCATGTTTGGACTACAAAACCCTCAAAAATAGGGTAACTGGGCTGTATGTAAAGAAATGAAGTTTTCTAATTCAAATCAATGCCTTAAGCCCTCAAATCAGATTCAAATCAAAGATAACACATATATTCACGAAATGGAATTGATTTCACATAAAAATATGGCTGCATGTGACCATATAGTGCTGCATAACAGGGAAAATACAGAAATTTTGAAGAAAAACACATATTTTTGAATGTCAAGAGCTTGTATTTTAAATCCTCAACCATTAACAACCATTACAATGATCACTTTATGCCTTTTAAAGGACTTTACACCTCAACCACTGAACAACCACCTCTACAACTCACTTTTAAATCTTTTATGATCACATGAAACATAAAACACACTAATTTCAAGGTTATTAACATCACTATTGAAATATTTTAATTTTTTGATCTTTCAAACATTAAAAAGTACATTAAATTAATTATGTAATGGCATAAAAATTTAAAATATCATGAATTAATTACGTAACCACATAAGTCAAATATAATTCTATCAAGAAATTAATATCAAATAGATAATATAATCGCATAACTCATACATTTCAATGTCATTGATCTTCTTCTTTATCCAACTCTTTGTCTGTATCATCCGATCCAGATTCAACATTGTAAGGATTTTTCATATCATCATCATCGTCATTGATATCGGTTTTGATAATCTCATCATCCACATGGATATCATCTTCATGAACATTAACTCCTACATCATCATGATCTAGTTCCTTCTCTTCAACATCTTCGTCAGGGACATCATCAACTAATTGTTGATCCTGATCATCATCTACATCATCTTCTACATCTTCGGTATCTTCTTCTTTCACCACATTATACTTTACCGACCTTCCTCTTGGATCATGTTTAACAACAAATGACCAACCCGGTTTACCTAGAAACTCTAAGTAAAATACCTACTCACTTTGGCTTGGAAGAACATAGGGCTCATTTCTAGCTCGCTCAATCGACCTTGTATTAACCATGGTAAATATATTATCATGTTCAATAACAGTTCTCTCGGGATAATTTTCATTCAATCATAGCCTATACCATAGGATGGAGAACAAAATTAATCTGAAGGACTTAAAATCACACTCAAGTATATCATCCAAAATTCCATAGTATCGATTTTCTGAGACTTCTGGATGTATGTCGCTTTTAGATGAAACATTAGTCACCTGAAAGACTGCAGTTATACTAGAATCACAAGTTTTCTTTTTGTCATCCAACTTTTTGATTCAAAATTTACGACCATTGCACCACATAGCCTTGTGGTGTTTCACCTGCAATATGTCAAACATGTAAAAATTATTGCAATATCGTCAGTCGCAAAACATATTTATTCTTGGTCGAATGTATGCAAAAAAAAAAATCTCAACATATATATACATCAATATAATTGAAAATAATTAAATAATATGGGTGATTAATATATTTATACGTACTTGTTTATCTCTTAAACCATATGCTAAATCAATTTCCTTTTGTGTAACATTGGAATCTCCATTATGATGAGCTTCTTTAACCAATGAAGCCACACCTTCCCATGTTAATGCGCAACCAAATTGTTGACATCGTTCAATCCATACCGTCATCCAATCAAGATTGTTTGTGACGTACAAATGAAGTGCATCCCACTCTCAGCTAACTATATCAAAAAAAATTGAAATTCACAAACGACGTATAATTAATTAAATACCACGGTATATGACCTTAATTTATAATTGATGCATATTGAAGATTAATAATTAAATAAGTACAATATACATAAAAACCATATGTAAAATGCATTCCAATTAATCTCCATGACCATCTTATAATTACCTCTCACTTTCCTCATTCTACCTTTCCCCATTAGGTACACCCCTTCGAATTTGTTAATGGAGTTAGGATCCCAAATGCGATCTACATGGATATTTGCTACAAACTTAGGAAGATATTCACTAATGTACACCATGGTCTGGTATACCATATATCCCTCCACCATAGAACCCTCAGGATGTGCTCTTTGTATAACCAAAACCTTCAAAAATTTTAAGTGCCTCTCAACCATCCACATTGACCTTGTGTGTACAGGTCCACACAATTCAATCTTCTCAACCTGGTGTATGAGGTAGTGTTCTTGTGAATTGAAAAATGTCAAAGGTAGACATTTTTTCATTTCACACATTAGACGAAGAATTTTTCTCCCAATAATTTATATCTTCTTTATGGATTTCTTTAAATGACAACCATCTACAAGTGATTCAAGGCGCAAATATATTAACGAGATTTAACAAAAATATACAGTATATTACATAACAAGTAAAACAAATGGAAATTATAAGATCTATACAACAAATTGAAAAAATATCGCTACTTACCTCATGTATTTTCCAAGATCATATATAGCTTTCTTGACATTGTTGTCGAAGTTGTCTGGGAGAGATAGAGGTAGAACGTACTGCAACAATTATAAAATGATCTTTTCATTATTTTTCCAAAAGTAGTAAACACAATACACTAAAAAGTACATACATTATACAAGTGTATATAATATACCAGAATAATTACAACAATAAAGAAGGTATCTTAGATAAATGCGTTTTAAATCCCGCAGCTTAAATTCACGTTCTTTGTTATTATATTGTTTATGTTACTTAACAAATCCACATTGGGAAATCAAATTTTGTAGGCTTCTTTTATAACATTCTTTCTTTGCTCCATTAATATAGGGAGCTCTTATATTAATTGTTGGTCTCCGTGGCTGTTCATTGGAATGACGTTGCTTCATTCGTGATTGAACTTCGCAGATAATCGCGCTACAAATTTTTGACAATTTTTTATTTATTAAGTATGTACATCAATATTTTTATTAACGTTTACATTATATTAACCAGATATGCATTGTATCAAACAAATTAAACAATTTTAAAACACTACTGTGAAGTAAGGGCAACTACTTAGAGGTGTCACAGGATAACTTTTTAATCCTGTGGAAGGAATACATTAATATGACGACCTTCATGAAGCATATAGAGTTAAACAAATTAACAATAAAAATCATTGTCAATTATAAGCGTGAGTAAACACAGCAGAATATAAAAATATAAATTCAAAACTTATCATACATAGGTAAGATAAACAATTTGATAGATGTATAACATGGCGATTAATTCTATTATATTCCAACTTCCATAAGTGAGGTGTCATTCTTCGTGGTTTTGATGTAGTCTCTTCTTTCCCATTGAAAAGATATTTTTTAGTAGCTTGATACTTATGATTTATGTGGAGGAAGTGCCTATACTCATCAAACACACAACCACAAACTTGTTGAATAGCCGAGATTTCATCTTTGGGCCTTAAGTGGACATTACAAATTTTCACTTTGTTTAGAAGACTGCAAAGATCATGTAATTGGATTAAATATGCAAAATTTTATAATGATATATAATGAATGAATTATTTAAAAACATGCATGATATCACTTTATAAAATTAAATATTGTTAAAGTCAGTCAAACATTATAACATACCACAAAAATGTGTTAGCCCTGGGTATCATGAATTGTCCATACAAGCATTGCATGGAATTAAAAATTGTCTTTGTCCTATTGGTCTAGAGACATCATACATAGTGACGCCATTCCATAACTTTAGTAACTCGTCAATAAGAGACTCGATATATACATTCATATCTTTAACTTGGTACTTACCTAGTTGAATGAACATAAACATTACATAATTATTATAACCATTTTACTGTAATATATATAAATTAATGTACATGACTATTGAATGAAAAATATAAGTCATTATGCAAAAAATAAGACAAAAGAGATGCTACTACGTTAAAGAAATGACGAGGGAGCAAACCCGAAACACAGAAATAATAGCAAACTTTATTATTATTCAATAATGAAAATCTTACATGCAAAGGATCCCAAATCCTCGAGCTCTGCAATACATGCAAGCTACAAAAGTCTCATAAAGAAATTACAAAATTACAGAAATTACCCAGATTCCCCTTTCGCAGCATGCGAACTTCTTTCCCCAAAAAGTTTTTCAAAAATTAGAAATTAGCCCCCTAAATAGCCCCTTTTTAGTTTTGAGCCAAAAATAACATTCAAGATAAGTTTTTGGCAATTTGGCACCAAAAAGTACAATTTGAAATTCGAAAACTAAGTCCTAATTCAAAAATTGGCAATTTTCCAAAAATCGGCCAACTTCCGGAAGCCATAACTTTTGATCCAGGACTCTGTTTTTTGAACTGTTTGCACCGTCGAAAAGGTCTCATAGTGAAGAATGCGCTAAGAACCCGCTTCGCCAGTTTCGACAATTTTTGGGCCCGTACGAGACCATTTAGTGCCTCAAACTAGACTCAGAAGGTTTTTCAGGGCAAAAAGCAGAAACTAGAACTTGAATAACTCTCAAACCATGACTGATCTTGATCTGGTTCTTTCGCCAAAGTGTTTATTTTTCCATCATGAACCTTCCCATAAATTTTGGTCTTCCCACGCCTTAAAATTCCCACCTGCTAAAAATAGCAGTTGAGCAGAAAAAATAGAAAATCAGTTCTGAAAGTTGGAAACTCTTAATCGACGAAAAGGGTATCCAGAAATGCAAAAACATCTACAAAAAGAAAACAACAGGAACAAAAATGGAAAGCATCTTTTTTTTTGGGTGATGCAAGATTGCCCTCACACCACCAGATGCTCCTGCATCAGACACCCAGGGTAATTTGAGAAGTGACCCTGTCATGTCTCCGATGGTTGAGGAAAACCCAAACGGTCAACCTTTGCCTTAGACAACCAAGAAGAATCTTCCACAGGCCTTCCTTTCCATTTTACCAGATATTCTTCATACTACCTGTTTCTGGTACTCCTTCCCACACGGCTATCCAGGATTTCTTCAATCTCCTCCTTCTCTGAAGTAGGTGCTGGAATGCCAAACTTTTCCATTGTCGGTGTTTCCTCTGTGCCACCCTCATGATACTCTGTCAAATCTAAAATATTGAACACAGGGGAAATGTTGAATCCATCTGGCAACTCTACCTCATATGCATTCCTTAAATCATGCCTCTTCAAAATTTTACAGGGACCAAACTTCTTCATCTTCAGCTTGTTATACATTCCCACTAGAAACCTTTCTTTCCTCAAGTGGACCATCACTTCATCACCAATTTGAAACTCCTTATACCTCCTCTTCTGATTTTCCTTAGTCTTATACTGCATATTCATCTTGTTAATATGTTCTCTTACCTTCTCATGTATAAGCTTGATGTGCTTTGCAAAGTCTTCGGCTTCAACACTTGTCTTCTTCTCTTGGTCCATCTTCCTCAATTCTGGAGTGGTCCTAGGACTACCTCCATACACAATCTAGAATAGTGATCTACCAGTGCTTCTATTGACAGAATTATTGTAAGAAAATTCTATCTGGGGTAAGATCAAGTTCGATCCCCTAGGTTTATCTCCTACCAATCATCTCAGTAGGTTACCCAGACTTCTGTTCACAACCTCAGTCTGCCCATCAGTTTGTGGATGGTGTGCAGAACTAAATTTCAACTCTATCTTCAACTTTTTCCACAAGGTCCTCCAAAAGTATCCCACAAACTTGGTATCACGATCTGAGACTATATCTTTGGAAAACCATGTAGTCTCACCACTTCTCTGAAGAACAAGTCTCAGCAATGTGGACTGTATAATGGGTCTTCTGGCATGGGATGAAATGTGCCATCTTCGAAAACCTGTCAACTACCACAAATACTGAATCATTCCCTCTTTGTGTCCTTGGAAAACCAAGAACAAAATCCATACTTATATCTTCCCAAGGCCTCTTTGGTATAGGTAAGGGCTGATACAACCCAATATTCTTGCTCACTTCTTTAGCCATTTGACATACCCTGCAACTCTGCACAAACTTCTTCACATCTTGTGATAACTGAGGCCAATAATAATGCTCACTGATAATGGCAATGGTCTTATCCTGACCAAAATGTCCTACCATTCCTCCACTATTCTTCTCCTTCATCAAGTTCTCCCTCATGGAACTCCTTGGAATACACAACTGACTTCCTTTGAACAACATGCCATCCTGGATGATGAAATCCAACCACTTTGTCCTATCAACCATAACAGGCTCCTTGCAAGCTTTCCAAGCCTCTGCAAAATTAGGGTCTTCAGGATACAATGTCTTGAGTTCATTGAACCCAACCACTTCAATCTACATCTCAGTCAACAATGTTTGCCTCCTACTTAAGGCATCTGCAACCCTATTTGACTTGCCACTCCTATGCTTTAAATCAAAGGTATAACTCTGCAAAAATTCTACCCATTTCATATGTCTCTGATTTAATTTTCCCTGACTACTCAGGTACTGTAATGCTTGATGATCAGTAAACAAAACAAACTCCTTCGGAAATAGATAATGTCTTCATTTCTTTAATGCTTGAACTATTGCATAAAATTCCTGATCATATACATAGTACTTTCTCTTTGCATCATTTAATTTTTCACTGAAATAGGCAATGGGATTACCTTCTTGGCTCATCACTTCTCCAATGGCACAACCACTGGCATCACAATCCACCTGAAACACCTTATTGAAATCTGGGAGAGCTAAAACTGGTTGCTCTGTCACCTTCTACTTCAACAGGTCAAAACTCTTCGCTGCTCCAGTGCTCCACTTGAACTCTTTTCTATCCCCTCTCATTGTTTCAGTTAGGGGTGCACAAATACTACTGAAGTTTCTAATGAACTTTCTGTAAAAACAAGCCAAACCATGGAAAGATCTCACCTCAGTAGCATTTCTTGGGGTAGGCCATTCTAGAATAGCCTTTACCTTCTCTGGGTCCATCTTGAGACCTTCTACCAAGACAACAAACTCCAAGTACACTAACTCCTTCTTCACAAAACTACACTTTTTTAAATTTATCATTTGTTTCTCCTCTCTCAACTTCTCAAAAACCCTAAGAATATGCATTAAATGCTCATCCAAGGTCTTACTGAAAATCAAAATATCATCTAAATACACAATGACAAAACTTCCCAGAAACTCTTTCAGTACCTCATTCATGAGCCGCATGAATGTTCTCAGTGCATTGGTTAGCCCAAAAGGCATGACTAACCACTCGTACAGGCCCTCTTTAGTCTTGAAGGCGGTCTTCCATTCATCTCCCTCACGAATCTGAATCTGGTGATATCCACTCTTCAGATCAATATTTGTGAAGTACTGTGCTCCACTCAAACAATCCATCAGGTCATCCATCCTTGGCAAGGGAATTTTGTACTTGATTGTTATCTTATTTATGGCTCGGGAGTCTGTACACATCCTCCACTCCATCCTTCTTTGGTGCTAGTATTACAGGTACTGCACATGGGCTCAGACTCTCTCTAATCAAACCCTTCCTCAACAACTCCTGAACTTGTCGGTTCAACTCCTCATTTTTTGTAGGAGTCATTCTGTGAGCTGCCTTATTTGGAAAACTAGCTCCAGGGATCAAGTCAATCTGATGACTGATCTTCCTCATTGGTGGTAAACCCTCAGGTACGTTATTAGAAATAATCTCCTGAAACTCATTCAATAACCTAGAAACTTCTACTGGTACCTCATCACTATCTTCCCTATCCATTCTAGGAATCAATGCATAACACATACGCTCATGCTTGATGCCTTCTAAAAATTTCCTTCCATCAACAAAACAAATTCTAGCACTACTGCATACATTTTCTTCATCCTTCTTCAGGGGTTTTAACTTATGGTGGACTCCATCCTTCATCAAGGAATAAGTGTTTGCATGGCCATCATGTACAGCTCGCCTATCAAATTGCCATGGCCTCCCCAACGACATGTGATATGCATCCATGGGGATGATATCACATAGTACCTCATCTTGATAGCTTCCGATCTTGAACTTCACCAGGAACCGCTCATTGACCAGAACTTTGTGGTCTTTCTGCAACCAGGCAATCTGATATGGATGTGGATGTCTTTCCCTTTTCAGCTTCAACTTCGTAACCATCTCTTCTGACACAAGATTATCGGTGCTTCCACTATCGATAATGACCTCACAGCATTTGTCTTCACACTTGCACCTTGTGCGAAACAGATTCTTCCTCTATTTTGGATCCTTCTCTTCAGTCACCGGGGCTCTTCTAACAACTGGGGCTTCTCCCCTTTCAGCATCATCTAAATGTTCAGATTGAGCCTCCTCATCTACATGTGCAACCCTTCCATGACCTTCTAGCCTTTTATCTATCCTTGGTGTTGTGGGCATTCATAGGCTTGATGCCCTTCTTCACCACAATGGAAACAAGTTCCTCTAAAACCACCTCTTCCAAGCCCTAGCCCAGATCTTCCTCATCCTCTACCTCTTTGATCACCACTGTTTTGATCACGAGGGCGGTAGAATTTATCATTCCTCTGGCTCCGAATGGTACCCATATCTTCATTTCTCCTTTCATCCTCATTTCGGCTTCCAGAAGATCTTCCACTACCCCTTCCGCTTTGACCTCCTCATCCTTTTTTCTTGCTGTCAAATCTTTTGTTTAGTTTCTCCTCAACTTTCAGAGAAAACTAGTACGCATCCTCAATGGTGGTCATTCTGACTAGGCTCAACTCTTCTTGAATGCTCGGTCGTAACCCATCAAGATAATAGGCTACCTTCTCCTTGTTGGCCTCTGCATGGCCCGCTCTGATGATAATTTTATGAAAATCTTCTATGGATTATTTCACATATCTACTTCCTTGCTTCAACCCTTGCAATTTCTTTAGCAGATCTAACTCGTAGTCCACTGGTATGAATTGCTTCTTCAGTTTCTTGACCATGCGATCCCAACTGCTGATCTTTCCTTTTCCTCTTCGATTTCTCTCCAACTGGACCTCTTTCCACCAAATATTGGCATGGCCCTTCAGCTTTGTTTTTGCAAACTTAACCCAATCTGGGTCCTCTACTTCTTCATATTCAAAATATTCTTCTAGCTCGTTGATCCAGTCGATCAACTCTTCCAGGTTCAGACTTTCAGAATAACTAGGGACTTCTATTATGGGTCTTTTTCCAATCTTTGAGATGGCCCTAATCAACCACATTTGATCTCGATCAATAGCTTCTTCTTCCTCTTCTACATTTGTATCTTCCACCTCTTCTTCATCTTCGCTTTCTCCTCTCCTTCCCAGGTCTAACCCTCTTCTCATTTGTTCCTGCAATGCATCAATTTGTCTCAGGAGGGCTCTGAAACCCTCAGCCGCAAATGGATCTCTTCCACTAGTATTTCTACCACCTCTGCCACCTCTGGCACCACCATGCCTACTAGGAATCACTCTTGGAGGCATCTTGAAGATCTTGAACCCACAACCACGATCCTAGTGCAAACTGCCTCACGATCAGCGATCTATTCACACGCTCAAGAAGACCCACTCTGATACCACTTGACGAGGGAGCAAACCCGAGACACAAAAATAATGCACACAACTAGAAAACTTTATTATTATTCAATAATGAAAATATTACATGCAGAGGATCCCAAATCCTTGAGCTCTATGATACATACAAGCTATAGAAGTCTCAGAAAGAAATTACAGAATTACAGAAATTACCCAGATTCCCCTTTCGCAGCATGCAAACTTCTTTCCCCAAAAAGTTCTTTAAAAATCAGAAATTAGCCCCCTAAATAGCCCCTTTTCATTTTGGAGCCAAAATTAACATTCGAGATAATTTTTTGGCAATTTGGCACCAAAAAGTACAATTTGAAATTCGAAAACTAAGTCCTAATTCAAAAATTGGCAATTTTCTAAAAATCGGCCAACTTCCAGAAGCCATAACTTTTGATCCGGGACTCTATTTTTCAAACTGTTTGCACCGTCGGAAAGGTCTCGGAGTGAAGAACGCGCTAAGAACTTGCTCCACCAATTTTGACAATTTTTGGGCCCGTACAGGACCTTTTAGTGGCTCAAACTAGACTCGAAAGGTTTTTCAGGGCAAAAAGCAAAAACTGGAACTTGAATAACTCTCAAACTGTGACTGATCTTGATCTGATTCTTTCACCAAAGTGCTTATTTTTCCATCATGAACCTTCCCATAAATTTTTTTCTTCCCATGCCTTAAAATTCCCACCTGCTAAAAATAGCAGTTGAGCAGAAAAAGTAGAAAAGTAGTTTTGAAAGTTGGAAACTCTTAATCGACGAAAAGGGTATCCAGAAATGCAAAAACATCTACAAAAAGAAAACAAAAAGAAAAAAAATGGAAAGCATTTTTTTTTTTGGGTGATGCAAGATTGCCCTCACACCACTAGATGCTTCTGCATCACCTGTGCCCAGAACCATCTTCGCAGCCACAACCACCAATGGGTCATTGAACTTAACAAAATTCTCTTTAAACGTTGGTCCGTAATTACCCTAAACGTTGCTTGTCTCATCGAAGAATTCAAAGAAATTGGCGTGTCTACACCAAACCAAGCTAAGCTCGAGACAAAAACCTCAACCACAAACTTCAAGCTCTTCGCCATTAACCCTGCTATAGAAGAAGCATTCGGCTTTGGAGAAAACAAACACCCACATACACCACACCCACAAGCTATGAAAACTGAATTCCAAAAAACCCTTTGGCCATCAATAAATAAACAAACTTTACCCACCATACCACCGCCATCGACCACAAATGGTACCCAAACCAGCGTGTGGGATGTCCTTGCCATGCAAAGAAAATCCTTCCCCATTAAATTCACTCCAAAAACACTCATGAAAACAGGTGCCATATATGTCCTTAATATCTTGCCGAGAACCTCCGACAAGACCTCGACACACTTTCCAAACTCACCGCCACCACATCCCTTCAAACAATGACACTCGGCCACCGTGGCTTCCAATGCCACCTCCCTCTTCCACCTTGGAGGGACGCACACCCTACCACCCACATAATTCACTCATTTTTTATATTTAATATAATTCACTCTTTAAAATATAATGTCAAACTAAATCATTTTTTATTTATATTCAAAGATTATTCAAATAATAATATTCAAATAAATAAATAATAGAATATAATTATAAATAAAAATATATCTTTAAAATATTTAAAGATATATTTAATATAATTCACTCTTTAAAATATAATGTCAAACTAAATCATTTTTTATTTTTATTCAAAGATTATTCAAATAATAATATTCAAATAAATAAATAATAGATTATAATTATAAATAAAAATATATGTTTAAAATATTTAAAGATATATTTATATTAATTCACTCATTTTTTATATTTTATAATTCACTCTTTAAAATATAATGTCAAACTAAATCATTTTAATATAAAAAATGAGTGAATTATATTAAATATATCTTTAAATGTTTTAAATATATATTTTTATTTATAATTATAATCTATTATTTATTTATTAAACATTATAAATATATCTTTAAATGTGACAACAAGAAATATTTCAAATGAGTGAATTATATTAAATATATCTTTAAAGATATATTTTATTTTATAATTATAATCTATTATTTATTTATTTTAAATATTAAATTATATTAGAGTGAATAAAATTAAAAATGATTTAGTTTGTATTTTTATATTTATTATTAAATATCAATATTTTAACAAATAAACAATTGTCACATTTTAATTATTTCTTGTTGTCATTGTAAAATGTTTTTAACTTAAAAATTAATATTCCTATTTTAGATAGATTTATTGATATCTTAATTTTAAATAGGTCTATTTTTTAAAATTAATGAGTAATTCTTATATTAATATTGATATTTGAAATATATCTATTTTTTTTAAGAAAATACATCTATTGTTATTTTTAAAATATTCAAATTATAACTTAAAAAATTTATGACTAATATTTATATCTTAAATATATAGTTTTAAAATAAAAATATCAATTTCAAACCATTCTATTGAATTAATAGTTATTTTATTTTAAGTTATATATATACATATACATATATATATATATATATATATATTCTACATATTATTATTTGAAAAACACTTTTTTTACTTTTAATAATCAATATTTCATTTATAAACATTGATATATTTTAATATTTGAAATATTGAGATACTAATTTTAAATTATGTCATTTTAAAAAACCATCACGAGACTTACATTATTTTTTATTACTCCTTTTGAGAATTACTGTATTAGGGAGAATATATCTTGACATGACTGTATTAATATAATTTAATTACAGTACTTGTCGGGACTAGAGGTGATGTGACAACCAAATAGCAACAGGTGGACGACACAACAGGGAAACCGTTAGCAGGGCTGCAGGGGGTTTGCACGGGCACAACCATCAGATGCCCATCAATGGGCATCAATGCAAATTGCCACTTGGATAGCCAGTGCCAACTTCCTTTCCCCATTCCTATCCAAATGCAACTGATCCCATGCAATTTCATGCCCAATTGCTCCCACAATGAACAAATCTATTTTCCTCCAAAAAAAAGAGTTTTTCCCTCACATTTTCTCTCCAAAATATCCTATAGCAAAAATGAATTCTCTTTTCCTTTTTAAAACTCATTTCACATTTCACTTTTTCTTTAAAACATGTAGTATAATTAAGTATTACCTTTTAAAATATATCATTTGATAGCATAATCAACATTCAACATAAAAATCACAATTTAGGTCTAATCATAAAATGCATTTCCTAGATTAAAATTTATGAAAAAATGCAATTTAACTCAAATGGTCAGACACTCTTCACAGGTCGACCACATAGGGTATTAAGGTTTTCTAGAACGTGACCAATCACAGTATTTGGGGTTTGCACTAATTAGTCAAAGACAAGTCATACTCAAATGGGTACAATGATAAGGGTTTAGGTTGAGGGTTGGCCAATGTGCTATCTCCTGTTAACCATCGTCAGGGAAGGTACGTTCAGACCTGTGGAGCTAGGTGGAGTCAATATCTGGTACCTGTAAAAATACACACACAACAGTGTACTTGTGCATATTCATATATACATAGCTGAAGCACAAACTACATCCTGACAACAATTAACTACCATATATATCAATTAATTGTATTAACATAGCTAATCATGATCACCTTTCACTAAATCAACAATGTCTAATCTCATTATGATAACATTTAACATATATAGAATACCAAAGCAAAATCAAAATGCTATCTTATCCAAGCTGGGGTTAGAGAGGTGTTACACTTTTCCCCTAGTCAAAAACTAATTGAAGGAATGCCATTTTTATCACAATAGATTACAAATTAAAGCATGAAATTAAATAAAAAGATAAAAAACCATATAATTATCTTCTTGCAAATATTCATATAGACTTATCTTGTTATTTCTTTCTTTTTTGGTGTCTATAATGCAAAATATCTTACCTCTAAAATCCAAAATCATAATATTGATTGAATAAAGAACTTAAATGCAACTTCAAAAGGAAAATATTATAAAAAATTCTCTCAAAATACCTCAAAGTTATGAAATTTCAAAAGATTTAATATCAACATGAGCACAAAACCTAGAAATAATTTGATGTTAATAGGATATTGATATTAATATCAAATTATTTCTAGGTTTTGAGCCCCATCAATGATGTTTTGAAACCTATCTAATAAAAGGAACCCTAACATCTTCAAATGATTGGTTCTAATGATGAAGTTTTTGGCTCTTTTAAAAATGAATATCTTGGGCCAAAACATTCAAAATTTCATCATAAATTTTCCCCCACTCTATCCTTATCAATACATACTTTCTTAGATATGGTTGGATGAATAGGGTGCATCTTTTACATTATCAGATTTTGTTCCATCATATTTTTTTTGGATAAATGCAACAAGAAAAACATCCCTCTAGATCATCCTTAAAGAAAAAGTTTTGTGTGTTATGCAATAAGTACATGCTCTTTTCTATTGAAATGGTGACAAGAGAGAGCCAAAGGCTCAAACTTGTAAATTCTTCATTCATCAACAACACTTTCATTATTACATTTGATGGTTTTATAAAGTCTTCTAACTTCTAACTGCCCATCAACCAACTAACAACTAACTAATAACAAAATAAAAACTAACATATAATAAATTAACATGATTATTTCATTATTCTATGTCATACACTATAATTCCTAACACCCCCTTTAGTGTAGACATAAGAAATTTATTTTGGTGCTGCAATATCAACAATTACAATGTGGAGTTTAAAAATCTATTACACCCTTATGGCTCCAAAATCCTTATACAAAATAAAAAGGATAAATTAAATTGGTAGCAACTTTTTAAATACCTCTATTTTCCATATCAAATTGCAAATTAAATATTGATATTAATATCAAATTATTTTTAGGTTTTGTGCTCTTATTCAACAACTTTCTAAAACAACATTATTCAGAAATTTTTTTCCTACTCCTCTCTCCTTCGTCTGCGTTTGAATAGCCTGTGCGCATGGTGGATTCTGCACTGGGGGTACCCCATGGTCCCCCTTTGTCCCCTCCTGACACACGTCTCACCTTGCCACATGCAGATTCATGTCCCTTGGGAGCCACTCTTGGAGGGTTTGATCCTTTGATTGTAGGTCAATCTGGGTCACTCGTGATTCCAGTCTTGTCTGGTGTGGAAGTGCCAGCGATCGAGATCCTTCTAGAGGTTAAAGGTTGGAAGGATGTGCTGACCAATGGTAAACAAAGTTCTAAGAGCCCCTCACCTTGATCTGAAGAGGAAGTCATTGCCATAGGAATGAATTTCGCTATCTTTGATATAGTCAGTGATAGGATTCTTTCCTCAATGGAGAACGTAGTTGTGGGTCATTTTCTCTCCTTCTTCCCCTCTTTGGATATGGTTCGAAGATGGATTGCTGCTAAATGGTGCCTCAAAGGAAGTGTAGACATTTGTGCAATGTCGGGTGGTCTCTTCCTTTTCAAATTCACCACTTCAAATGACTTGGTTGCAGTCCTCTCTTCTGGGCCTTGGGTGTACAAGAAGCATAGTTTGGCCTTATGTCATTAGAAGTTGGGTTTTGACCCTGGTATGGATCTAAATAAATTGGCGTCGCTCTAGGTTCACTTGCCTAGGTTTCCCTTGGAATAATGGGATGAATCCATCTTCAAAAGCATTGGGGATTCCTTGGGCCAATTCATTACTTTGGATTCCATTATCAAGTCCAAATCCAGGTTAGTGTTTTCCCACTTTTGTGTTAATATTGGTGTGAATAAGACGCTTCCTAACTCCGTGAAGCTATGCTCTAAGGTTGGTACCTGGGTTCAACCAGTCTTCTATGAGAATGTTGTTGTTTACTATCAGAAGTGTGCTAAACATGGCCACCTTATATCTAACTGCAAATCTTCCTTTAATTGGGAGCCTAACCCAGGAGACTCTGCTGCTAATGCTCACCTTCCTTTGGAAAATGACGTTTTGAAGGATGTTGACTCTCTAGGCAAGTCTACCTCACTAGTATTGGTTGAACCCCCAATCTCTAGGGATCCTCCTAGTGGGATAGAGATTCCAAGTGTGGATCTGGCTTCAAGCCTTGTTATTCCTACTCTGACAGAGAAGTTGGTTGTTGATAAGATTTTGGATGTAGATGCTTTATCCTCTGACCAGGCTCTTTGGGGGGATGAGTTTTTAGGTGGCTCTCTGATGGAGGTGGGATCTATCGCTAGGACTAGTGAGACAATGGGTGAAGAGGGCGGAGTTTTGGAGGAAGTGGTTACTGGAGTTATAGAGGAGTCAATTTTTAATTATGAGGGTTTAAACCAGGAGAAATTCGTTGAAGAGAAAATTTGGTTAACCCCAAAGAAAAGAGGGAGAAAGAAGAAGGTGGATGTGGGAGGAGACTCCAAACCAGGAAGGCCCAACCATAGACAAACTAGGTTGAGAGAGACAACAAATGAGATAGTCATTGATAAACAAAGGACATTGGAAGTGTCCTCCAAGGAGGGTCAAAATGAAAGTCATTTCCTAGAATGTGCAAGGGTTGAACAACTCTCATAAATAGCTTGCTCTGAAGAACTATGTGTTAGAACATAAGCTTGATGTTTTATTTTTACAAGAAACCAAAATGAAGAAAGAAAATTTTGATAATATTGCTAAGTATTTATGGTCGAGTGCCATTTACTCCTATAGTGATATTGAAGGGGCGTCAAGTGGTCTTGTAGTGCTATGGAACCCCTCTAGGATTAATGGCTTTGAACTATTCTGCTACCAGAGTAGTGTGGGAGTCTCTTTTTCTTACCCGGGCGGCTCTTGGTCACTTATAAATTTCTATGCTCCCAACTTGAGAAATGCTAGAAATTCCTTGTGGTAGGATCTTTCTAATTGTATTAAAAATAATAGGGGGTCTCATTGGCTTATGGTTGGGGACTTCAACTCCCCCTTATATCCTTCAGAGAAAAGTGGTGGTCTGGTGGATTATTCTGATAGCATGGCTGATCTGGAAAATTTTCTGAGTTCTGCTGGCCTGATTGACGTTGACTTATTGGGCCAAGATTTTACTTGGACCAACATGCATCTTGGGGAGGGCTTAATTCAAGTCAGATGAGATAGATTCCTTTGTTCTAGCAACTGGACTTCCCTGTTCAGTGCCAATCTTCAGGCTCTGCCCAGGACGGTCTCTGATCACAATCCTCTATTGCTGGTCTCGAATGACTGTTCTATTGTTGGACCGTTCCCCTTTTGGTTTGAGATAATGTGGAATTCCCAGGTCTTGAATTCAAGAACAAAGTTGTTGAATGGTGGAATATTCATGTTCATGGCTCCCCCATGTTTAGGATCTTTTTTAAACTTAAACATATCAAATGCATGGTGAAAGGTTGGAACAAAAGAGTTTTTGGGGATGATTTTCAGAAAAAAAGAGCTGTAGGGGATAAATTGAAAACTATCCAAAAGAAAATGGAGGATGGGGATGTCAGATTGCCTACCTACAACCAAGAAAGAGAGTACCAAAGGGTGTGGGAGAAAATTCTAAGAGGAAATTTTTCTGGAAACAAAAATCTAGAGTTCAATGGCTACAAGGAGACAAGAATACCTCCTTTTTTCACATGTCTGCCCTAAAACATAAGAAAGGGAATCAAATAACTAAATTTCATAATGAGCAAGGGGATGTGATCAATACACCCACCCAGATCGGTCTTTTGGCTGCAGACTATTTTTAAAAGGCGTATTTGGCCCCTGCTGAGGCTCCTAATATGACTTTGGACAATCTTCTGTTGGAACCTCTCTCGACCATCATTTCCCAGAATGATAACCTTGGAATTCTCGGTGATGTCACTCCTGAGGAGGTCAGGTTAGCTACTTTTAGTATGGGGGCTTACAAAGCACTTGGCCTAGATGGTTTTCCACCGGCCTTCTTTTAGATCTTTTGGGAGATTGTTGGTGGGGACCTTATCTTAGTTGCTTGTGATTTTTTCAAATCTGGTAAGATTATGAAACAACTGAACCACACTTTTATTGCCCTAATTCCTAAGATTGATGATCCCCAGTCTATGATTGATTTTAGACCCATCAACCTCTATAATACCTTTTATAAAATCCTCCCTAAAATTCTAGTGAAGCGTATCAAACCTCTCCTTGACAAATTAATCAGTCCCACTCAAAAAGGGTTTGTGACTAGTCGTCATATCCTGGATGCTACCTTAATCACTCATAAACTACTCCATTCCATGGATAGATGCAATAATGCTAGTATGAACCTTAAATTAGATATTTCAAAAGCTTATGAAAAGGTGATTTGGGACTTTATCCCTAAAGTCTTAGCTAAGTTTGGGTTTGACCAATCTGTGGTCAAACTCATAATGGAATGCATAACTATGGTAAAGTACTTTGTTCTATTTAATGAGACTCCTTTTGGTTTCTTTAATGTTGGGAGAGGTATCAGACATGGAGATCCCCTTTCACCCTATTTATTTATCATGATTGTGGATGCCTTGAGCATAAACTTTTCTAATCTGCTGTCAGAAGGGTCTAATAAGGGAATTAAGGTTGCCTCTTCTTTGGATCCTACTGTGATCCAACAATTTATGGATGATAACTTCCTGTTTGGGAAAGCCTCTGTGATTGAAGCCATAAAATGGAAAAAATGTCTCAACAGCTATGTTGCTTGCTCTGGGTAGTGTATTAACTATAATAAAAGTATGATTTATTTCTTCAACAACACTCCTAACCTACAAGCTTGGGTGACTGTTCTTATGGGATGTATGAGTGATTCTCTTCCCTCGGCTTATCTTGGTTTACCCCTTACTGTTAAGGAAGTCACTCCTGACTTCTGGAATTCGGTCGTTGAAAGGATCCAAAGGAAGTTGGTTTAGTGGAAAGGTTCCATCCTCAACCATGTTGGCAAACTATAGCTCCTATTTGTTGCTCTTCAAGGTATCCCTGTCTACTTCCTATACATTTTCAAGATCCCCAGATATATTGTTGAGAATTTTGAGAAAATTCAAAGGAACTTCATGTGGTCAGGGACCGAGGAAAGGAAGAAATTTTCTCTGGTTAAATGGGACAAAGTTTGTCAACCTAAACATTGTGGTGGGCTTGGGATAAGGATTATCTCTAGTACCAATAAGGCATTGATGGCCAAAGTGGGTTGGGACCAACTGAGGAATAGGAAACATTGGTGCAAGATTATGAATGCTAAGTATCTTCAAAACAAAACTTTGATTGACTATCTTCTGGAGGTACATCCTTCAGGTTCCTTGGCCTAGAGGAGCATTTGCAGTCTACAGGTGTTGCTTAGGACTAGGATGAAATGGAAGATTGGTAATGGTAATAAAATTAGATTCTAGGAGGACCCTTGGTTACTTGATACCCCTCTGGAACACTCTGAATTTAGGAATCTTATGAGGTCGCCACAATGGTTCTTTAGTGTTTACATTAGTGATTACCTCCTTGGCCCACAAGGGGATAAAAAGTGGAATGTTTTGTCCCTTTACTCCCCTTTATCCCCTGAGCTGAGCCTCCTTGCCAAGTCCTTTCAGGAGTTGCTCTCCCTTACTATACTTTCGTCTACCAACATGGTGGATGAATTCTTCTAGACTCATGACAAGTAGGGTGATCTTTCAATTAAACCAACTTACAATCTACTGACAGACCAGGGAGTGGTCCTTGACCTTTGAAAGCGGGTTTGGAACAGACACATGATCCCAAAAATAAACTTCTTTTGGTGGACTGCTTGCCATAATAGGATTCTTACACAAGACAATTTGAGGAAAAGGGGATTCCAGATCCCCAATAGGTGCTTATTATGCAAGTGCAATGAAGAATCGGTGGACCACTTGTTGCTACACTGCTCATTTGTTGTTGGTGTGTGGGAGCTAGCTCTAGAGCGTTTGGGCATTCAGTGGACCATGTGTAAGGACATTAAATCCTTTATCTTGAGCTAGACTAGACCCTTCATCCACCCCTCTTAGCCTTGTGAGATTTGGAACCAGGTCCCCCCCATTATCTGCTAGTGCTTATGGAAAGAGAGAAACAATAATATTTTCAGGGACATTGAGATGAGCCTGAAGGCCCAAGTGTTTGGTATAGGATCTCCGCTCATAGCAAAAAACATTTCACTTTTTAAAGGGAAAACTAGATAAAGGTTTGACTGAGAGGGAAATTATTATTGCTCCAAAGCCAATCAAAACCTGATGCCACCTTTGACAACTCTAGATCCCCCGCCAAAGGACACTATCAGGTCCTCTGGACCGCGGTTCGCATAAACTTAATTTTGATGGGGTGGCCAAGGAAAACCCTCAGCAGAGCCTGGCATAGGAGGTGTTATCAGATTGCAAAGTAAATTTTGTGGCAGGTTACTCGAGGGGGGATTGGCATCCAATCTTCTATGATTGCGGAAGCTAGAGCACTGCTAAAGGGCATCTAGTTAGCTGTTACTATGGGGATTGAGAACCTTCATATCGAAGGTGATTCTAAGTCTATCATGATGCTGTTAACTTTGGTAGATTACTGGGGTGGAGTACTAAAGACATTTTATTAGACATAAAGATTTTTGTGTCTAAGTTGAATTTGAAGATTGCTACCCACATTTTCTGGAGGGTAATCAAGTGGGGGTGATCCCACAATACTGGTTTACAATTTTGGCCAAATTGGACACTAAACTAATTTTTTCTAACTAAATTTTCACTTTCGGACACCTATAGCGGCTAAACCATGAGGAATTTGAAGATGATGCAAACTACTGATTTGTGATATTTTGTCTATAGATTCTAAATATATTTTTTTCAATTTTTTTGGAATCGGATTGCACTTCTTTTTCCATCTCCTTCGAAAACTAGTTTTTTTCAGTAAACACCATTTTTAAGGACGACGCCACCGTGATAACATAATTTTTTCCATGAAGGATAAAATTCTATTTGTTTAGAATTTCAATTTGTAACTCACGATATCTAGTGCTTCCACTTGGTTAGATATTTTTTTATTGAATATTTTTCCTTAATCAAGTTTGAAGTCAAACAATTACAATCTGACATAAGGCAAACCATATAACATAACTTTTTTTGTATGTATCAAAATTCTTTTTTTTTTTTGTTGATCAAGGACTTCAATATCTGTGCACTATATTTTCAATTTTTTGATAATCTTCTATTTTTCCACATGTGTAATCAGAGCTTGATTTTCGTGAAAACCCATGTTTAATAAAACTAAAAAATAAATATAATAATAATAATAAATATATATATATATATAATAATAATCAAATTAAATTTAATTAAAATTATTCTTTTTGGAAGCTTATAATAAGGACTACATAGTTACAAAAAATAAATTTTAAATGAATTCATTTGTTCCCCCGAAAGGTAAATCAAAAGTGGTTTTTTATCAGCATTTTGATAGGTGTAAAGGAGACTCACATAGGTATGGTTTAAAACTAGTGGGTTCTATCCAAGGGGGATTGGTATAAGGTGGTTTGATCAAACCCTCTTCAATTGGAATCCTTTAAATGGAACTTTTCAAGGCTCAAATCATTATATTTTCTAAAAATATGTGATTTCATAAAAAATCAGGATCTCCCAGAAAGTTTAAACCACTATTGTGGCAACACCCGTGGCTGATGCCTTAGCTAATTTTGGCACACATTGGAAAATCTCTAAGTGTTGGCATAATTTGGGGAACCTACCGCCAGGTATTCAAGGCTTAATCCTGAAAGAGCAAAGCCCTTATTTGATCCATGATAATAACTAATTTTGTGATTTCTTGGGCCTTATGGGGGGTCCACATTCTTGTCTTATGGGCTATGTGGACGCTTGTGAATGGTGAGGTGCCTTACAAGTGGAAAATTTTGAATAATGGGGCAGAGTCCGGTTTTAAAAAGGCCATTATGAGGAATTATGGAGAGTACTTTATGATTAAGACCAAGTTGGGCCATACTTTACGTAATCTCCCTTTGGGGATTGCGCTAAGCTATTGTATATCCATGAAGTTTTTTTATTTTAATTTTGATGTGATTAATAATTACGAGGTAAAACTTTTAATTGGTCCTATCTATTCTACTATTTTGCCTCCTTTACTAAAAGTTGGGATCTTAGGTGTTTCTAAATTTGGCCCTACAACCATCTTACTTTGGTTTCTGTGTAATAACAACATGGAAGGAAAACCTTCCATTCCCATCATGTCCTGCTTACCTAGCCGCAAGTGTTTGAAGATTTTCATTAATGAGATCGCCAAGATTTCCTTTAGGGATTTAACTCCTCAAGCGTGTGTTTTGTACATTGTTTTGATTGCCCAAGGCTGCATCTTTTGGCTTAAAATCTTAAGTGTGCAAGCGACCATTCACTTAACCAATTCCTCTAACCTTTTTCTCTCATAGGTTTTTGGTTCTTCCGTGTGTAAAGTGGCATAATGGGTGGCGATAGGGTGCAACATAGAGCCTGACAACTGTGGAAAATTTAGCAAGGATTCATTTGGTGTGGCACATTTGTGTTGAAGGTGGGCTGGAACCTCTGATGGAAAGTTTGGTGGGTCACGACCCTAGTTTATTTGTGCAGTTTGCAAATTCTTGGAAAGATAGAAGGGTTACTATGGGTGGTATTTCCTTCAAGTGAATAAGGAGGTGATTGCACAGGTGATGGGGTTGTCGTGCACTGGTAAGGAGTACCCAAAACATACTTTAAGGCCCAAGATAATGAAATCTTGAGTGCCTTCTTTGTGGGTAATGAGAAACCAATTCACAACCAGTTGAGGTTTGAGAGAGAGGCTCTCCCGCATCCTTGGGACCAGGTCTACCTCGCCCTAATGAAGTACGTGACCCTTGAAGGTAGATACAAAACCTACTATTTCTATCACTTCCCTCTTTTAAATCACCTCTGACACAAAATTCTATTAAGCTTTCCTTTTTTCTTACTTAAGGATTTAGAGAGCTTTGTTGAAAAGTGTATTGAGGCTGCTGGCCTAAACCCTGAGGATACTCCTCCCCTACCGCTCCACCAAGGCCTCATTTTGAGGCTCTACCACTTCCACCTTGTGTTATGCCTACCCAAACCCATTTCTATTGTCTGTGTTGAGGAAATTGAACCCCCTGTTGTGGCCAATATCTCTCCGGCTGAGTCTGAAGCTCCATCAGGAAAACCCCTTTGATTATCGCTGAAAAACATAAGCCTAGACCTGCTGCCAAGAAGCTTAAGGGGAGTGTGGGGATTGCCTAGATTAGTGTTGGGACTAGTCTATGTGAGCTTAAGTCAGTCCCTGCCAAGTTTGTTAGCAAACCTACCTCTAAAAAGAAAGTTAAGGATGAGGGGAAGGGTTTGATTAGGCCTCCGACCATGGACAATAGAGGAAAGAATGTTATGGGTAGGGACTCTAAGGGGGACACGGTGATCGCTACTACAGTGGTGACTAGTGACGAAAATACCATGATCAGGAGGTCTGGTAGGCTGGCTAAAAACAACAAGAAAGTGTAGGTTAATGACATGGATACAGATGATGAGGAGCAGTTTGATAGCAAAGGTTGCAGGGAGGAGGAGTCTGGGGAGGATGAGGAGGAGTTTTTTGGAGGGCTCCACACCATTCCAGATATTAACAAAGAGCATAAGGAGAACTCGGCCTCCCAGTCCTCGGACCCTCTAGATGTGGAGTGCACTAATATTGAGAAGGCTATAGATTATGGGGAGGAGCTTCATGTGTTGTAGGAAAGAATGAGAAAGATGGACAAGAAATTCAGTGGCTTGACCCATTTCACTGTCAAGTTGGTCCACTATGTTACCAACACCCTCTTTGTTGTGATGAAGGACGAAATGGACAAGAAGAATGAAGAAGACCCAGAATGGGTTGGGGATGATGTTGTTAATCTCCTTTCTCAGAACTAGGAAAATGCCAGTTAATCTGATGTTGTTGTGATGTTTGTCTATAGGTTGTTGGTCCGCTATGTATGTTTTTGGCTTAGTTTTTAATTTTTTTGGACTTGAATTTTTTTGGCCCTTGAGGCTCTCTATGTAAAGGGTACAACACCCTTTAAATGTTGCTTACTATATCAAAAACAACTTTCTAAAACATTTTGAATTTCTATATTTTTTTAAGAAATGAGAAAGATCTCACAATTTTAGTGAAACTATGTTAAACTGTCATTTAAAATCAAAACAATGTACCAAAAATTGAATGAAACTACCTAAAGTGAACATGATTCCTCCTTTGCACAAACTAAATATCCATCAAACAGCAACATAATAAATTCATACAAATCTTCAAACAATGAAACCCTCATAATTGACAGATAAAAACCTTCTTCTCAATCACCTTAACCTCTTAGACTTTTTTGCAACACCATAGACTATTGCAACTTTGAATATGAACACAGTGGACATAATGGAAGAAAATACTATGGCAAAAATGCAAAAAATGGAAAAGAAAGGTGATGCACATGAATGGTGCATGTCAACGAGTTCGTTGCGAGATTTGTGATATCTGGTAGTACCATTAACAAATATGCAAGAAAGGTGAACGCTACAAACTCCAGATTTTGCACGAGGTTCATGATATCAGTTAGTCCTTTGTTTGCAATGCTTGAATTTACAACACATGGATGTGCACAAAAAAGGTAATGGGGCCATGGAGGTTTGTGATATCCACTCATCCATTGCCTTAATCAACCTAACAAACAAATCATGAGTGGGTGAAAATTTAGAGAGGCCTCTTTTGAAAACTGTTCTGATACCATATTGAAATGGTGAGAAGAGAGAGCCAAAGGCTCAAACTTGAAAATTCTCCATTCATCAATAACACTTTCATTATTACATTCAATTGGTTTTATAAAGTCTTCTAACTTTTAACTATCCACCAACTAACAATTAGCTATTAACTGACTAAAAATAAACATATAATAAATTAACATAAGCATGTTAATTTATTATTTGTTTCATTATTCAATGTCATGCACTATAATTCTTAACATTTTCAAAGCACTTGAACTCATTACAAATAATCAATCCATCAAAAAATAGAAAAACTATCAAATAGAATTTAGTGTCTTAATTATATAATAAGTTTAGTATTTTAGCATTTTCAGCCACTAGATTCTTAATGCAAATACACTAATTATCCTTTAAAAAAATGTAGTACTTAACAAGCTTGTTTTTAGGTGGAAAGAATTCTAACATTGTTTTGTT
Source organism: Sequoia sempervirens (assembly GCA_007258455.2). Lineage (NCBI taxonomy): Eukaryota > Viridiplantae > Streptophyta > Pinopsida > Cupressales > Cupressaceae > Sequoia > Sequoia sempervirens. Next base: position 144,392,385 of record VDFB02075321.1, on the reverse strand, counting down.
TAATATACAAATTCATTATAATGTTCACTAGAACATAGAAATGTTTTAGTCAATTTTAACAAAGTAATTAAATGATTTGATTAGAAAATCTATAAATATAACATATTGTTTCAATAAAAACCCAAAGTATTTCAAACTAAAGAAAATGTATTTGCAAGGAGCAATGAGTACCTACATAGAAAAATAACATAGCCATAGACAATTAAGTGAATGAATGCAATTTTTAGCACAATAAATTCACAAATTAAAATATGCAATTAAATAAAAAGATATGAAAACCATATAACTATATGTTCTTGCAAATATTCATGACCAAAGACTATGCAAATTTCTCTTGCCATTTCCTTCTTTATTGTTATAACTAATATAAAATAACTCACCTCTAAAATCCAAAATCACAATATTAATTAAATAAAGAACATATAAATACAATTTCAAAATATAAACGTTATACAAAATTCTCTCAAAATACCTCAACTCAATTTCAATTTTAAAGCATTAGCAAAATCTAAGGCTATTAGTTACCTCATAAAAAATGGTGTTTTGAAATCTATCTAAAAAATGAACCCTAACATATGCAAATGACATATAAAGAGTCAAAAAGACTTCATAGGTTCATAATAAAGGTGAGCATGGATTATCTACACACACCCAAACCATTTACAAATAACTACTTGTTCTATTATTCTAATGTGAGATCAAAGCAATACATCATAATGATAAACCCCTTGCTCCTAGCTTGAAATAATCTCACACTTCATATGATTGGTTCTCATGATGAAGTCATTGGCTCTTTTACTAAGGAATATCTTGAGCCCAAACATTCAAAATTTCATCATAAATTGCCTCACTTTGTCCTCAAGGCATACTTTCTCAAATATGGCTTCATGAATAGGTTGCATCTTATACACTATGAGATTGTGTTCCACCATTATTATTGGATTTTTAGATATTTTTCTCATGCTAATCCAGCTGTTTTTGAACTATTCATTGGTCTTAACAAATTATCCATTAACAAGGAGTAATTGGTTCTAATGGTGAAGTGTTTGGTTGTATTTCTAAGGAATTGATGAGCATGTGATTATACTAAGGGGGGGTGAATTATTCTAACACAATCTTTTACTTTTTCAACTTAAAAATCACAATAACATCAATTGCACAATATCAATAACAAAAACACACTATTTACGTGGAAACTCTTGTAGGAGAAAACAATGGAAAAATATTTTTTTGTGTATAAATCCCTACTATCTAATTTGTAGGCTCCAACCCGCTGGAAACACCATTCCCCACAATTGAGCACCAACTCAATAAGAGGCACCAATATCTTTAATTTGTAGGCACCAACCCATTGGAGACACCAATCCCCACAACTGAGCACAAACTTAGTAAGAGACACCAATCTCTTAATTTATAAGCACTAACCTATTGAAAACACCAATCCTCATCACTAAGCACCAACTCAACAAGAGAATCCAATCTCTTTGGTATGAGGCACTGACCTCTCTGGAATATAATATCACCTTCACAATGTTGATTCTTCAACAGATGGTGGACAATTCAATCTCCTTTATAAGAATCTTAATCTCATATGTCTTCAATAATATTCATACGAACTACTTCACAAAATTTTCCTTGAACTCTCATCATCAATTTCTGTGAACTAAAATAAAGTATCTTTTAGGCTCCACACTTGCATCTTTTCCTCTTCTTAAATTATCTTCTCATATCTCTTACTACTCAACATTCACTACTCTTGGTGCATATAAATGATATTTCTTTATATTTCTCACATTCACTTCTCATTCCACACTCACATCTTATATCTTCATGTCTTCATGAACAAATACATCTCTTTGAAAAGTGACAACTCTTTAAAAATTCATCACCTTTGTTTTGATTAATATAAAAACAAGAAGGGCTTCAACCCAATACAAGACAACCATCAAGACGAAAGGAATAAATCTCACCAAAGGTGAGACTGAAAGAACTAAACAAAAACTAATATAGCTTTTGACCTGAGTTAAGAACCAAGAAGAAATAAGAAGCAAGGGATACTACCTTGTACAAGCAGACTTAACCAATAAGTCGCGAGAAAGAGAACTAGAAGAGGTAGATGATGAAAAACATTCAATGACTCCCCACTAATGAATTTGGGAGTAATTAAAATGTTAGGACAGTTACAAGGTATCTCTTTAAATGAACAATATTTAGTGGGTAGTGAGCAATTTAAAAGGGCATTTAAAACTCTATTGCAACAAGGAATAGAGGATGGGATCGTGGGGTTATTTTGGGAGATTTATTTTTTTGATTTTAGGTGGGTGATTCGGTGTTGTGGAGGGAAATATAATTATGGGTGGTAACTATTTTTAATGGGCATGTAAGTGCTTAGAAAGGTATGAGAGGAATAGGTTGGGTAGTGTGTTGGGCTCTTTTCTTTAGCCATGGTAAAACTTCTAATAGGCTGGTTTAGGTTTTCTTTGTTAGTCTGATCAGTTTTGGCACTTGCTTAAGTTTGTTTATACATGAGGATGGTATGTTATGTAGGTGTTTGTGCCGATCTATGTTGTTGGCCTTTTATAAGTTGATGTACTATGCACTCTATTTTTGTGTTCATTTTGATCGTGAATAAAAGGAATATTTTAATATCTTCTTTGTGTATAATGACATTAACATGATGCTCATATTTTCTGTATGTCTTGTTATTGTTCATGATCTTGAGTATGATTCGTCGGAACAGAGCACTCTGGACGAGTTGATTTGCAGGGGAGATTATTTGTTGTTTTTGTTGTTAGCGATCATCTTGCAGGAGGAGCAGAGGTCAATCTGCATTAGTAGAGGAGGAACCTTTACGTCTTCTACAAACAACGGTCCAAGCGATATTATCATCTGAAAATCTTCTGGAAGGGGGAACAAGAGGTTCCCCCCATAGGGAGACCAAGAGCACACCAAGAGAGCAACAATTGCCAACCCCAATAGAATCTTGGGCAAGACAAAAGTAGACGGAGGAGCAATAGGAGCACTCTCAGGAGTACCACCAAGGATAGTAGGACAAACCAAATTTGAAGCCGAAAGAGATCATCATTAGCATTCTTTCATCAAGTAGCCGCACCCTTTCGACGAAGGAGTGCAATCTGAAGTCATATGACCAATAGCAAAACAACGACACCTAAAAGGGAGGCCAATTCATCACACCTCTGTTAACAAATCCTTTATACTTTTATTTATTTTAAATGCTACCTCAAAGATAATTGTTGCCTTTGCAAACGTTCACATAATCTTAATCGCTGCCTTCATAAATTAAAACATTGCCTTCACGAACTAGATCACTCCCTTCCTACAATGAATCGCTGCATATCCTTAGTAATATGAATCGCTGCCTTTTTAGTAATTCCTTCACAAAGCCTTCATATTCACTAATTATGATCGCTGCTTTACATAACATTAAAATCTGCTCTTTTTTTCAAACATAATCGCTGTTCTCCTTATGTTAATCGCTGTTTTAATATGATCGATCACTTCTCCTTAATTGTGATGGCTGCCTTTTGATAACAAGCGCTGCATCTTACACTTAATCGCTGCCTTATTATAATGAACTTTGACTGCCTCTGATTCTCCTTAATCACTGCTGTATATATTATAAATCGCTGCTTTTGGAGTTTTTCCAACAATCTTCATCACACACAATTATCTTTGACTTGGAATGTAACCACTTTTATAATAAAGTCCGCCACCTTTATAAATATCTTCATCGCTGTCTTTAGTCACCATATTTAGATCGATCTATATTAATTAGAGATCCACGCTTCAATTTTGGCAATAATATTCATCTATACATGCTTTGCTCTCTTCATTTCGTTTACCAATTAGTGGTCTTTGGTTTTTATAGATTACACATCTTTGACATAATCTTGCTTATCAATCTCGTCTATATGTATTTGACATTAATAACAAAGTTCAACCATCTTGTTTTTAACATCAATGATAATCTTTTGTAGCAATCTTGAATAATAAATTTCTTCTCATTTGCAAAAAGAATATCTTGAATCCTAACATTCATGATGTCATCATAAATTTGTTTTTACTTTATCCGCCTCAAAACATACTTTTTAGGTTTGATCCGATGAACAAGGTGATTCTTATACACTATCATATCTTGTTCCATCATGTTTATTGATTTTTCAGATATTTTTCTTATCCTAAGATTGCTCCTTTATGCAGTTCTGAATTTCAGCAAATTTTCCATTAGTACTTGAGTCAGTCAGTTTTTTTTGGATTACTTATGTCTGTCATAATTTGAAAAGATACATTTATTGCAGGATATTTGATAGAATTGAGACCGCTCCATGTTGCAGGGTGTACTATAATCTCCATTAAAATTGCACGATAGAAACTTCTAAAGCAATTATTGCAGTTATGGAAATTCTGATGGTCTTACAAATGTGTCATTCTCTGAAGCCGAATTATGTATTACAGAAGAACAGAAAAAAGAGTATCGGTATGCTTCGAGTTGCCTTTGAGGATGCTTCCACTTCTGAAGTGAGTGTTAATAGTCACATAGCGATCTGTTGAACCCAAGGATATTTTTGATCAATTTAAGGACATGTTTAGCTGTACATGACATAAAAAACTGAGTTTATACTTTATACATTTATCTATTGTATCAAATCTTATATTAAAAACAAATCCAAATGTAATTGGCATACCTGATAGATGTATAGTAGCAACAATTAAAATACAAAATTCCGATTTCACTGTTCGAACTTTTAAATACATAGAAACACACAAAAGATCTGATTGAGAATAGGAAGAGTAAACAGTAGTTGTATCAGTAACAATATTATGAATAGATAGGAATAATAAAATGAGTAGAGATTTTTTAAGTAGAACCTTTTCTTATATATTTTGGTTTGTATATTATATGTATGAATCCAAGTTTATTTAAAATAGAAAATAGAGAATTTTGAAAAAAAAAAAGGGGTTAATTAAGAAAAAACTGTACATTTGAAGAATTGTCTTGGATGGATCAACATAATCTAATATGTAAATTTTATCTAATTTGTCAATTCAATAATCACATGTAAATAATAAAATCATATTGAAAGCTACAATTTAAGTACTCATTTTGTCAATATAAAACTTAACTAAAAACTTAACTAAAAGTGATATTTTTGTTTTTTCGTAAAATTGCATACATAAATTTCATAATCTTCTAGCTAAACAATAATTTTTCGACTATAAATTTATCCTCAACTAACATTAAGAGTCAATAACCAGCACTTATTCATTATCAGCAAGAGTTTCGCTTCTTAATGACTAATTTCTCTTTCTCTAACTGGCACACATTTATAACCAAAATGCCATGTTTTAGGCAGAGAATACTATGACTTTACCACTCATGTCTTTCATCCTTTTAATCTTATATATCCTCTTTCCTTATAGTAGAAAACACTAATCCTTTAGCTAGCCTAAAGCCTTTGTCTCTCGGGCAGAAAAAGTTAAAAGAGAGCAAAGCCACTCAAAAAGTGCACTTCACTGATGACTTCAAGTCTTCCTCTTGCTAAGTGTTGTTTTTAGGAGAAGACAGCCACTAAATTTGTGCCTCTATTTAGGAGGAAAAAAAGGAGGATAGCAAGTAACTTTATATTCATTCAAAATTGAGGATTAACTGATGACACATTTGATTAAAATAGGCACGAAGACTAAGTTTCATAAAGGTACCAAGAAGGTCAACTACACGTTGGATTGGATTTGTTTATGGCAAGAGGCTGGTCTTTTAGTTTAATAAGGTCATAAGATAACTATAATTCATGTTTCGAGAGGGAACAAATTCAAATAGAAAGTTAATTTCTCAAATAGAAAATAGTATCAGAACATATCATCAAGTTATTAAAAAAATACCCACTTCATTATGAAGCAGTTATATTATCTAGTATTTCTCATGTCTAAATAAAACATTAAAAAGAAAAAAAAATCACATTAGTATCAATAATGAAACAAGAAGGATGTTTCATCCTTTAAAACATTTCAGATAAAGATGTCAACAAAAAGCATCCCTCAAGATAATTCTTAAAAAACAAGTTTTGTATATTACACAATAAATACATACTCTTTACAAAGCACTAGAGTTCATTAACATCAATCAACCCATCCAGAAAAAAGTTAAAACTTAAAAAACTAACAAATTGAAATTATTTTCTTAATCATATTATAGAATGAATTAAATGATTCTCATTAGAAGATTTTTAACACTTTTAGTCACACTTTTTTAAATGCATATACATTCATTATGTTTTAAACACAATAATAATTTAGTACTTAACAAGCTTGTTTGTAGGTGGAAAGAATTCTCACATTGCTTTCTTAAACATAAAAACACATGAGACTGATCACTAAAACTCAAAGCATTTTAGTCAGTTTAAGTAAAGTAATAAATGAGTTGAACACAAAACCTATAAAATATGACGCATTATTTGTAGTCCAAACTCCAAACTAGATAAAATGTATTGCAAGTAGCAATGATTACCTACATCAAAAATTAACATTACCATGAACAACAGTTTTCAACAAAATAGTTTCACAAATTAAATTATACAATTAAATAAAAATAGACAAAAATCATATAATAAAATTTTCTTCCAAATATTCATGAAAAAAATAAAATACATATTACCTAACCAAAGACTATCCAAACATCTCTTGCCATTTCCCTCTTTGTTGGTGTCAATAATATATCTTACCTCACCTATAAAATCCAAAATCATAATATTAGTTGAATAAAGAACATATAAATACAATCTCGAAATGACAAATATTATGTAAACGTCTCTGAAAATACCTCAACTATACAATTTCAATTTCAAAAGATTTACACAAAGGCTCTTAGAATCCTCATCAATGATGTTTTGAAACCTATATAAGGAACCCTAACATCTTCAAATGACAGATCAAGAGTCAATGAGCCTTCATAGGCTCATGATAAAGGTGACCATGGTTTATCTAGGCACCCACAAATCATTTGCACATAATCAGATGCGGGATCAGAGCAATGCATCATAATGATAAACCCCTTGCTCCTAGCCTGAAATAATCTCATTCTTCATATGATTGGTTCTGATGATGAAGTGTTTGGCTCTCTCACTAAGAAATATCTTGGTCCCACTTCGTCCTCCTCGGGGCATACTTTCTCAGAGATGATCTGATGAACACAGTGCATCTTGTACACTATCAAAGTTTGTTGATTTTCCAGATTTTTTTCTTATGCCATCCTGGCTGCTTTTGAACTATTTATTGGTTTTATAAAAATTTCCATAGGTAAGAATCAGTTAGTTTTAATGATGTGTCACATCCCCCGCGTTCAAAGACAAGAGGAGTCTAATTTTGGAAAGAAGAGTCTAGGTTTGTTGAAGTCTCACGCAAGTTTAGGTTTTTTGGTTGGGGTCAAAGAAAACTTTTAGGTTTTTTCAGTTAACTTTGCAAGCATCCCAGCTCATGAAGGAAGTTTACCAGGTGTAGGCAGCCCTGGAAACAGTCAATAAGGAACTTTGATGAATCAAGAAGCTCACTTTCCAGGTCTCGTGAAAGGATGTATTCCAGATTTTTAAGAAAGGAACATATTTAGGAAGCATGAATCTTTTGAGGTCTTCAACACACACAATGACTCCCACAGTCTTAGATCCTCCTCCAAGCAGTGCACATCTTAGAAGAAGCCCATAGAATCATGTCTTGGAGGTAAGTATCAAGAAGTTTTGATAAGAGCATGAAAAGACATGATAACAAACAGTTGGGACAGACATTTTTCAAAGGGTTTTGTAGCTATCAAAGTCATGCTCTAAAGGAAAGGACAGTCAAGATGCATTGACTGTGATGCTGTCATTGAAGGGGTATACCAAGCATCCAAGATAAAGAGGACTATTCTCCTCTAATCGATGACTCTGTAAGTCATGACTGCTCCATAGACCTGTCCATAGCCACGCCATCAAGAATTTTGGCACTCATTTACATAATACCACCTAGAACAGTGCTAGGAAACTCATGAGAAACCATGCAAAGGGTCTGCATTTTCATCAAGAAACTACTGTTAAAGTATAGAGGTTGATAGTCTGTAATTGTCATCTACAGAACTGTTCAGTACTTGCAAGATGCAGATATAGTAATGTTGGTGTTTCAATTCGCACCTCTGGAGTGTGGATTGGAAACAGACAGCTATCCACAGTTAGATTGTTCTTCAAATTAGAAGGGGAAGCTCCCTCTTTTGCTGATTATGCGTAAAAAGAAATACTAAACTAATTTCCGATCTTTTTATCTCAACTGAGAACACAGGGTTATAAAACTCTTTACGTCGTAGCTGAGGTTTTGTCTGGTTTCGTAACTTCAACTACAACTAAGCCTAAACTAATGACGCTTCTAACTTATCAAGTAAGTTCAGAGCAAGAGAGTTAGAAGTAAACAGGGAATGTTTGATTAACACAAAACTTAGATAAACTTGTTTCCAAAACACATCCGAAGACTCATTGTACTTTCAGATGTAAGCTGAAATAAAGTTCATGAAAGCAAAACATAAAACAATAACACTGAAAGATTTTGAGAATATAGATCAAAGCAAGGTAGGCATAAGATTTTTTTCCTCAAAGTCCACTAATGATAACACATCTGGGATAGTGGATTGTAGCTAAAATAGGCATACAATTTACAATCAAACCAAATTACACAAATAAAGTTGAACATATACTGAATAACAAAGTAGTAGGCCAAAATAAGCTCAGCATTTTGTTATCACAAGCACAATCAAGAAAATAATGAGCAAGGCGGCTCTTATTTATACACAAAACAAAGGAGTAGGGAACCCTAAAATCTCCTTGTTTTAACAATCAGTCTTGCCAACATGCAAGATTTATTCCTATATCTAAACAAAGATAACTAAAAGTTAACTGAAATGCTAACATCAGTTAACTGATCTAAAACTAAAGAAAGTTCCAACTGTACAATAGATATCTCCGAAGATAGATATGCATGAAAAGAGGACAGCATGTTAACTTTGGAAAAGGCATCAAGTTAACTACTACCTTCACTTGAGTTCTATTCCTGGAAACATCTGCACACTTTAATTGGCAGTTCACTGATTGGTAACTTTGGTGGCCTTGTAACTGGAGTGATGACCTCTATTTCTTCTGCAGCTTTATGCTTCGACGCTTTTCTTGATTTTTTTCAATGGAAAAGTGTTCTTCTGTGCAACCTGAACTCGAATCTATGAAGAACTCTGAAAACGCCCTTCATTTGATCCTCCAAATGCTATTGAGAAGAAAATTATGTGTTTGCTCGTTGAAGCTAACCTGCAAAATAATGAAGAATTGACACCCAAATGCTTCTAAAGTAAATTTTGGACGTGAAAGAAGTGATTAACTTGCGAAAACCCTAAATTTAGGAATCATCATGTGAAAATATCTGTCAACTTGAAGAATCCCTAGAAAATAGGGTGGTCAAAGCATGAAGATGTCTTTCAAAAATTTCTAGCTCAAGTTGACTTGGACGCCTCCTTGAGATAAGGCGTCCAACTTTGCAGTATTAGAACATTTTTCAAGATTTTCAACTTTTCCTTGATGAAACACCTTCATTTGATCTTCGATTTCGGACGTCTAATGGGTCCTCTAGTTTGGTTGACAGATTCGTTAAAGAGTGTAATCAAATCCAAAAAAGATCTCCTGGAGGCTGCAAATCTTAAAACCGCATTTGCCCCCTTGAAAGTTTGGGGGCCCCTGGCTTGTAGGGGCGCTTTTCTTCATCAAAATTAGCCATTTTTTTATGTTTTTTCAATTTTCAATGTTTTCGGATCTTCGGATGAATTTTTTGCTTGATCCACAATTCTAACCGTTTAGGAGATCCGGTGAACTAGATGCTGGATTCGTTGGAAAGCCTAAAGAAATCTGACATGAACTTCTTAGAGGTTACAAACCCCAAAAACTACATTTGGTTGCCTAAAATCCTAGGCGCCCCTGGCCTGTAGAGGCACTTTTCTGCTCTTGACTAAACCATTTATGATGATTTTCAATTTTTTTTTTCCTTTTTTTGGTGTTCGTTTGATCTTCAATTGCTGGCATTGGACAAGTCCTTTGAGCTAGCAGATGGGTTTGCTATAGAGTTGGACTGAATCCATGATGAATCTCTTGGAAGTGGCTAACCCTAAAAACTGGTTTTGAATGCCTTAATTTCTATGAGCCCTTGGCCTGCAGGGGCACTTTTCTTTGCTAGAGTTAGCCATTTTTTTATGATTCTCATGATTTGCAATTTTCCCCTTTGATGAGACATTTCTACTTGATCTCCAATTTCGAGCATTTGATGGATTCGTTGAATTGGCTGATAGATTCATTGGAAAGCTTAAAGAATTCTAAGAAGAGTAACCAGTTTTGCAAACCCTAACAGTAACTTTTGATGGCTCTAAATCCTGGGCGCCCCTGGCTTGCAGGGGCACTTTTATCCACCAAAATTAGTTTTTAAATTAAATTTCTTTATTTTTCATTGGATCTTCATTTTCGGGCATTTTACAGATCTTGAAACTGGGATGTTGGACTCGTTGAAAAGCCTACTCAAATATGGAAAGAACCCGTTTGTAGCTGCCAACCCTAAAAGCATTTTTGACTGCCTGAAATCTTGGGCACCCCTAGCTAGCAGGCACACTTTTGTGCTCCAAACAACCAATTTTCAAAGATTTTCAACCTCCTCGTGCTCCACGTTCACGTGTTTGTCAACTGCGTTGATCGCCAATGTTGATATGTTGACTGTGTTCACCGTTGTGTGTGCATGATCTGTAAAAACTGAAAAATTTGGCTAAGGCATTGACTACCATGTGCCTCCTTTGAAATAAGGCATCTAAATTTTCCAGACTTAGTTTATTTTTCACAATTTTCAACTTTTTTGAATTGCCCCCCTTCGTTCACCATTTTTTTCGCATCTTTCGTTGTAGATTATTTTGTGCAGTGTTTGAGACTTTGATTCTAACACCTAGCAGCTGGCCATCCTCTTTTAATGACTTCGAAGGTCCTAACTTTTCTTTTCAAAAATCAAAATAGACCCACCAGAGAAAAAATGACTTTTTGACAATTCTGACTGGACCAGCATGATCATGATGTGAAATTAATCTATCAAAATCATTTTGAGCCTTTTTTGCAAAGATTCTATTTTTAGCCAATTTTCCTAAAAATAGGGTCTGAAACCCTAATTTTAAAATTTTTCAAAAATTTGCAAGCATCCTTTTGACAATTAACCTAGAAAAACCCTACGATCCATTTATTTTTTAGAAATTTCTAAAAATACAAAATTGCTATTTTTAGAAAGTTTGACTTTTTTTGACTTTTGATGACAATTTTACAAGATTTTGACCATTTTTACCAAAATGCCTTAATGAAACAAAAGTTTTAATTTTGGATACAACAAGTAATAAGGTTTATAAAATTCATAAAGCTTACAAACCTTAAAGACATCGTGTGATTGAGTGAAGGAATAGAACAGTTATGAGTGTGTGCATGAGGTTGAAAGGTATGCATGTATATTCAAGTGCAAAATATTTTTGTTTCCTTGTGCACCACGTTGAAAGACAAGAAAAGGTCTCTTCGACCATAGCATCATGTAGAGAAGAGACAGACAGTATGACGGATCAATGTATGAGGATATTGATATCTCTAAAGACCTCCCTAAGCTTGAGATATCTCTGTCTAGGCATGACTGCTAGAATGTGATGACAGACATGACTGCTGGAATCTGAAGAGTCATCACAGAAAAGAGAAGTCAAAGTACCAAATCCTTGTCAGGCAGTGAATAAGACTGTCATGGTAAATGGCATTCTTAGTAATAGTTTGAATGTAGTAAACAAGGTGTTCATTGCCCCCCTACATTTGATCCTTTCTCTATAAATGCTAAAGACTAAAATGGTAAAAGGCTCTGTTAAACCTGAAAGCACATTCAAAACCATTGAGGAGTTCCACACTGTTGTTTTGTCAACATGTAAGAAGTCTCCACATTTTATTTCAGGGTTTGTATGAATTTTAAAGAGCTTCATGCATGGTGTTATAGAGGCTAATAAAGATAGCGTTTCAGTGGGAAACCCTACGCAAGGAAAAGTGTTAACATGGATCCATAGATTGAAACCCTAGGAAAATCATAAGAAACCATGTAAGGGGTCTGCACAGTCCTAGGAAGCACTGTTAGGAAGCACTGTTAAGGATTAAGATTGTTTAGAAAATGGTAGAATGTTTCTAGAATCTTCCATATGCTAGAACATTCCTAAAACTGTTATAGAAAAGAACATTCTAAGAGCTGTTAAAAAAAAGTTTTTAGATTTTAGAATTATCTAGAAAACTAGAAGCTTTTAGGCTTCAAGGACATTGTAGCTATATAAATGTGATTGTAGAGAGTTGATGGGTACAACATCTGGATTGTTGGTAGACACAACATTCGGATAGCTGCTAGACACAACATTTTGGATGTACTATTGCAAGCTAGAAAAATATAATTTTTTGAGTGATTCAACTCTGTTTTGCCCTATATTTTCTCTGTTCATTGTTGTTATTTTTTTTCCCTAATATTCCTTGTTGATTATGTTATAGTTTGGGATTGTTCTAACATGGTATCAGAGCCAAATTTAGCTAGAGATTCATCTAGAGGTTCAGAGATTCAGCTAGAGATTTAGCTAGAAATATATTGCTAGAGTGATTTGTTTGCAGGGCAGATATATTGCTGAAGTGATTTGGTTGTGGGGTTGATATATTGTTGCAGTGATATTTGTTTATAAGGCTGTTATATTGTTGGAATTGGAAGATTGCAGTCAAGAACGCTTTGAGATAAAATGCTAGATGCGGCTATGGAAATGCAAGGTGGAACAAGCTAGAGGTACTATTGGTAGTAGAAGATGACTTTTCAGCTAGAAAAAAGACAAGGAGTGTTGAAAAAATATATAGAAAAGGCTCAAAAATCTAATCTCATATGAGCAAGCTAGAGGAAAGCAAGAATGGGAGCAAGACATGAAAGAGGAATATGATAGAAGAATGCTTTGGTATGCTAGAGGTGAACATTAAGGAGGGATATTAGTATAATGTTCCCCTCTTCTTTGTATTTCCCCTCTTCTTTGAATTTTTCCTGTATTATTCTAGCCAATCTTAAGGGGGGATGTTAAGGATTAAGATTGTCTAGAAAATGGTAGAATGTTTCTAGAACCTTCCATATGCTAGAACATTCCTAAAGCTATTCTAGAAAAGAACATTCTAAGAGTTGTTGTTAAAAAGAAGTTTCCAAATTTTAAAATTATCTAGAAAACTAGAAGCTTCTAGGCTTCAAGGACATTGTTGCTATATAAATGTGATTGTTGAGAGTTGATGGGTACAGCATCCGGATTGTTGGTAGACACAACATTCGGATAGCTGCTAGACACAACATTTTGGATGTAATATGCAAGCTAGAAAAATATAATTTTTTGAGTGATTCAACTCTGTTTTGCCCTATATTTTCTCTGTTCATTGTTGTTATGTTTTTGCCCTAATATTCCTTGTTGATTATATTGTTGATTATGTTATAATTTGGGCCTGTTCTAACAAGCACTGCCAGGTTTTGAAAAGTTTAGAGAAGTTCTGCATGAACCCTATGGGGAAAAGAACAAGAAAGGTGACAGGTGAAAACACAGTTAAGTGCACACAATGTAGGACCAGGTATAAAGTCTTGTAAGACTATGAAGGAGTTTTCAAGCATCACAGAGTTTTAAGAAGCTGTCAACGGATCTACAAACAGTGAGACCAAATGAAATAAGAGCCTTAAGACAGACAAGATATTGAAACTAGAAAGTAGTTACCTTTTCAAATGGTTTGAAATTCTTACAGGTCTGTCAATGAGTATGTGCGCAAGGTTGAAAATATATGTACTCAGATTTAAAAGGTGCAGTGATGATATGTAATCTCAAGTGTTGATATTTAATATTTAAGCCTTATGAAGGTCTGAAACGGTGATGAAGAATCTGAGGACAATGTGGAATGGTGTCAAGTTTTGTGGTTAGAGAATCCTGCAATGTGTTTTAAATCTGTCAAAGAGAACTGCAGGGATATCGAAGACTTCAGTGCCATACAAAACATTCCAACAAATTGGAGGTTCTTAAAGGACCTTTGAAAGTGTAGTTTGAGGACTCAGCCATGAAAGACTTCCATCCCATGCCTTCAAAGAGTCAAGACAGTTGTAAGACATAGAGAACATGTCCTATATTCATGCAATAAACACTTCGAAGAGGAATAATGATCACTAACAGCAATTGTAGTAGCATTTCATCATCTTCCATTTATCTAGGAGTGGAGACAGTTGTTGAGCCTTTTCAGATCTTCTAGTTGGACAAGTCAACGAGCATTTTCTTCCACCCCATGACGGAGATCAAAAAAGAGGAAAACTAGGAAAATGCTTCTTCCAGCACCCAAAACTAGTTAGCCTTTATTTCTTCACAAAATCGATGCCTCCTAAATTCTCTCAAGATGTTTTCTACTTTCCTAGATATGTAGGCCATAGAGACAAGTATCAAGGATTCTGGATTTCTTGTAAAAGACCTCATATACTGAGTTTTTGTAACAGCCATTTTCGAAAACCTTTTCTATCATCAAAATTTGCATACTTTTGGCATTATGAATACTAAAATCATTGTGTTTTCTTTTGAAGATTCATACTTTTCTCCTTGTGAAAAGCAGTTCCTTTTGAAAATATATTTCTTCTTTTAACCTATGTGGAGGTAATTATCAGTTTTGTGCAAGAAAAATGCAGATTTTGAGATAGTTTTGTCTTAAATAACCATTAACCTTTGGTGCATCACCACAAATACTTTTAGTTATTCTCTTCTATCTATTTTCATCAGCAAGGTTAGAGTAGAGTTAGTTGTAGTTTGAATATTCGAATCTTAGGTTAAGAAGGGAACCCGTCCTTATCTAGAGGTTGATCTTTGATTATCAAAGCCCACACTTTGAGGGATCTTCTCATGTTTCGCTGAATAGCTCAGCTAGGTGCTTAGCAAGGGCGCATATTCTAGTGACAACTGTTTTTGGCACGCCTGGTGGAACTGATTTGAACTATTTCAATGCTTTATTTTAACTATATCACCAATTTTTGGTGTATATGCACTGATTTCTGCCTTTGGACGCAAGCATAAACATACTTGGCGACTCTAACAGTTAGAATCTGTTGTGTTTCAAGAGATTAAGTGCTAAAGTTATATGAGAAGAGTGCAAACCAGGAAAAACTCAAAACCTTTTAAGTATTTACAACTATCACCACCAAAAAGGAGAGGGAGATCAGTTCAGAAGTCTCCACCTTTTTTTGTGAGAGAAAATACAACTCCCCCTCTTGGTAGACCTTTTTCTTAGACTTTTCAAAGTCTACTATCTTATATCTTTCATGGCTTTGCAAAGAAATCTGCGTTTTGTAACACTTAATGGGGGAAGTCCATTAAATCTGAATGCTCACAATGACATACCAACTTCTACCCTCAAGGTTAGTCCATTAAATCTCTTAACGGAAAAGCTCTTCAATTGTTTGGGAATTTACCTCCTACTTCAATTCATTCATGGGATGAATTAGGATATGTGGTTTCCAAGCATTTCAGACAAAAGGAAGACAGTGTTTCTTTATTGGAGCAACATACAACCATCAAGAGAGCTCCCAATGAACTAATGATGGACTTTAACTTCAAGTTTCAAAAGACTTTGGAAAGAATCCCAACTCTCCTCGAGCCATCTCCACAAGATGCATTTTTTATATTTCTTAAGAGCTTTACATTTTGAAATTGCAATGATGATGCAATCTATGGGTCTTGAGGTATTACTAGCAACATATGAGATAGCTATAAGGGCTGAGAACCACCTAATATAGGCTAGAAAATATAGCTCCTAGATCTCTTGTACCTATCTTTCCAGGATTGTCCACACCTAATCAGCCTATTCTTGCCCCTCTTCTTAAGCCCAAGCCCATTGCACCTATAGTTGGTCGTAAGTAATTAATCATGTTAGTTGGCCAAATAGTAAATGAATAAATAAATAATACTTTGTGCACAACAAAAGTAATTAGTATATGTTGTAATCAGGAATTAATCCTCGATGGTTGGGTAATTGTACTAAGTAGTTGCCGATGATTGATGTCCTCAACCAACATCGACCGACTATATATTTGATAATTCACTTGTAGTCGGGGACTAGACATTTTGATGTATAATGTACTTATTGTTTATCTGGTGAATGAATACAACATTTATGTCTTGTGAAATGTTTGTGTAATCGATATGTTCTATTCTTGCTGTTATACATTCTTGTTAACTCTATGTTAATCGGTCAAGTAACTCTACGAGTAAACATTTGGCACCGTTGCCGATACGAACTTTGGCAATACACCAAACACAAATGGTCATCATGGCACTAGAATGGGTCAGCCAACTGAAGAGCCAATGCAAGCAAACGAGGAAAGAGAAGACGCGTTGATGGAAGATCTAGTGAATTTGTGGGATATTTCAATACGGAGGGAAGCTCTCAAGCAAGAGGTCCCTCAGGCTATTATCTGAAACAATATGAGTGTCAACCCAAAGGTTGACCACCTTCCCATCAAACTACTAATATTTCTTGCACAACAAAGTAAAGATGACAACAGATCCTACAACAGTATAAAGAAAGAACCAAAAGAGAAGAAGAAGAGTGTGATACTGATCGATGACGCATGTCAAAGAATTAATGCCATTAACCTTAAACAAAACGGAAAACTAAAACAAAGCGGTCATGAATTAATTGATCAAAAAATAAGATCCTTGAGGATAAAAGAACAAACTGAACGTCAACGTTGATTGAGAGGTGAAGTTGATGAAGGAAAATGATTTCTCAAAGAAAGTCCAAGTCCACCCAAGAAAAAAAGTAGAAGTCGATGTACAAGCAAAAGTTTTAGTCGAAAGAGACGAAGAACCGTTAAGAGAATGTACAAGGGGAGGTTGGATTAAAATAGCCAGACATCTACCACTTCCTAATGATGAAACACAAATGGACTGTAATGTCCCCTTTCTTTTGAGTATTCAGCCAATAAGGTCATCTAGCCTATTTGATTCCCATAATCTATGATCAGACATTATAAGGGAATTTTTTTTTAAAATTTATTTATAAAGTTGTCTAAATAAATTAAATCATGAGGAAAACTTTTTTTAAATTAATTTAATTAAAGTGACTTAAAAAAAAGATTAAATATTATAAAGTCACTTTATTACATAAAGTGTTCTTCTAGAAGCTTTGAGGAGGTTATATTGGATTCTTCAAGAAGATTCAACTGAGCCTTTAAAAGGAGAGGAGAACAAGTCTTTTCATCATCTTGGTTTTTGACATATTCTATTAGATTATCTTGGAGAGCTTGTGATTGCAGGTTCAACATGGCCTAGGATGAAAAAACTTGGGTAGGACGATTGTTTGGATGAAAACCCATTCAACCAATTGGGTGGATTCATTCCAGAATTCACAATTGAGCTTTATTGATCAGTTTGGAGATTTTGGAGCTTCATGAAATATTGCAAAATTTAGAGGAGTTGTGGAAATTTTTGAAGTCTTCTTTCATAATATTTAAGGTTTGAGGAATTTCTTAGAGACTAGCACATTTATTGACCAAATTCTCAAAATAAGGTATTTAATATATATTCTCAAAATATTGTTTGGAGGTCTATTTGGTACCGATATATGATTCTGAGGATCCACTGTTCATATCATATCTGTAATATAGAAAAGACTAATCTCAGGGTGATTTAGTTGAGTATTTATCATATATTTCATGGCTGATTAGTATTTTCCTTAGCATTGCATTTTCTATAAAGAATCGGGCCAATTTATGAGCCGCTTGGGAATCAAATAAATATTCAATACAAAACTTGTATGCCAATAATTAGACGTCGCTTCATCCTATGATGTCTTCTATAATTTATCAATGATTATTTGTATGAGACGTCAGGTAATTCAACTTAGTTACCAGCTTGGTAAAAGACAAGGAAATCCATCCGCTGCCCTCAGAGGAAAAGACAAAATCTGATGTGGCATCATGGGAGCTTAACCTATATTGGTGCCACATATTTCTTGACTGCCACTTATTTCCATATTACTATCACAATTGTATGGATGAATCAAATGCTTTAAGGGAGCCACCAGACATCTTCATGCCCACATGTCAGTCCAAGAAGTCAAGGGAGGTGATTTTGGATGTATGCAACTACCCCCTCAACCGCCACTAGCAAAGGAGTAAATAAGTCTGGAGCCACGGATTTTCTGAAGGAGTCGATATTTATTAAAGAGATTTATGTGCCAGATGAGACAAAATGCTTGAATACATATTTGCATTCTATATGAATATATATTTGCAATGAATTTGAAATTATGGCCTTTGGTTTGAAGTTGTTGTGTATCCAAAAAGTATATTGAGATTTCCAAAACATTAGATTACTTTACCTTGCATCCACAAAAGATAAACCATTCCAGATCATCCATGCAAAATAGACACAATGATAGCATTGTCAAACTAGTTTAATCACAAAAATCTTGATCAAAGGGGTCAGGATCTTTACACGGACCTCACCAACCAAGTTATAGAACCGTCCGGACCATCAACATTGGATGAAGAGGGTCATCATCGAAAGACACACCATCGGGTGAGGGGGAAGGCAAGGAAGAAACCGCCAACCTAACCATCGAAGAGCAATTCATACAAATAGGCTCGACCGAAGGGGAAGGCCAAACGAAGCATACAAACGACCTGACAAAGACCATTCGCCAAATTGACTAGTGGACATTGAAGGAGGATCAAAATATTGAACAACCAAAGCTGAAAACATCAGGACAAAGGAAGCATTGAAAGAACCTCGATGACACCTCGAAGGTGACAAATGCTGATGAAGGATGAGTAGAGGATTGTGGCATATCCAAGAGTGCAAGGAAGGAACTGGAATGTATGAATCAAAACTCTCTAAGTAGGTCACTGTCACACAAGGTGCATCAGAGAGCCACAATGGTGACTTTTCTAGCAAGTTCGAATGTAGAATGGTAGAAACTTCTGAAGTTCACTGAGAACAGGTTGGAGGACCCTTTACGACATTGTAAAACCTATGAAATAGTCTAGGTGGAAAACGGTTAGGATGAGAAAGCATATTGATTGAGAGAATTTCTAGCAACTCTAAGGGGAATAGCAAGCAACTGGTATACAAACTGGCAGCGGGACATAAAAACACATGAGAAGCATTTAAACGAGCATTCTAGAAAGAATTCAAACCCATAAAAGATGACAATGAGATTGTAGCAAAGATATACAATACAAAACAAGGTAAGCGTGAGAACGTACAAACCTACAATCATAGAATCAAGTAACTATTGGTCAAACTGGAAAGCCAACCAACCGATGGGCTGAAGAAGAGGTGGTTCATTGAAGGGCTAATTCCTTCACTAAGGAAAAAGATGAAGGTCATACCTCCATCATCATACATTGACGCCTACAATCGAGGCAATGGACATAAAAAGTGAAGACATCTTCCCGAGGAAAAAGGAAAACAGACGATGATGAGAGCACAGACGATAACAACGATGGTGAATCAAAGACCGTCCAAGCATTGAGAAAATACATGATGAGAATGATGAAAGAGCTGAAGGTTAAGAAGGAGAATACAAGAGAAAACAAAGAGTTGTGGTGCCCTAATTGCAAATGAGAGGTCAACACAATGTCAAACTGTTTGAAAAAGTTATTTTGCGATATTTGCCAAGCGATGGGACATTCCATCAAGGAATGCCCATACAATTTGAAAAAAAGAAGCGCACAAGTCCTCTTCACGTAAGGAGAACAATCAACTCCTCCGACCACACTGCCAAAACCTCAAAACACTCATACCAATGCATCTCCAAGAAAATATAGGGACCAAAGAGGAAATTACAATCGATTCAACAATAGTGGACCAAGGAGTAGAATCTAGTACGATGCAAAGGGACGACCAATGATCCAATCTAGATAACATGACGAATGGGGCCACTTCGTCTAAGAATGTCAAAGTAACCAAGACAAAACAAGGATTCTAGATGTAAGTGGTGTGGACAAGGTGACCATGAAGACACCAACTGCCCCAAACAAAAAGGAATTAATATGTTGGATGTGGAGGATTAGAATGAAGAGGTACTGGCAATCACCAGAGAACAAACAAAGAAAGCAATATACCCAAACCCTTGTATAGAAAAGCAACAAATGAAGGAAGCCAAGCAGAGGTAGAACAGGTGATGGCTAAAGAACAAAGAACCTTGCAAGAAACTACAAGTACCACAAGGCAGTTGGAGTCGAAAAAGAACATCGTATGATAGATACTATAGACCACTGTACCCATTAAAGTGATCGACCTTCTCTAGACTATGCCACAATTAAGAATGGCGATCACAAACATACTCGGTGATGAATAATGCTAGCAACAAGAAGCCCGAAGGAAGGAGATGGTAGTAGAACCGCCACTCAAAGGTGAACAAGTCATTGACCCAATGTTGCTGACGGTAAACATGTAACATGTCCACTTTTGGGATTTCCCTAAATATTTCCCTAGAATCACAAGTTGAATGTGTTGGAAATATGTGCCTCAAACATCACAGGATGAAACCTCCATTGGAGTCAAGTCAGTGTGACATCTTCTATGTCTGGCTGACTAGCAGTTTGGAACATCATGTTTTGTACAGGTCGCTGTGACCTAGCTTTTGTCTTGCTGAATGCTTTCACTATGGAGTCTATCGCTGTGACATAGAACAGTCATTGTAACCTCTCACCGCGTGGAGACCTCTGGCCAACAGGCCATTCAATCGGGCGTCAGGAAGACTCATAGCGATCGGGGGCTTCAGAGTGACTTCAACACTCGGGGAGAAGTCCCAGTGAACAGTGAATGTCTCACCGACAGGAATACATATGATGTCTTCGCGATAATATAAAGATCCCAGTGTGAGGTCTTAGCGATAGATGAAAGTCATGCTAATGGGGACACACTCGGGAGTCATCGATGTAACACTAAGGTTTCGTTATGAAGTCTGGGCGAAGTGTTAATGTCTCACTGATGTTAAAGTTGTCTCTCAGTGTGACTCCAGGCGATGAGTGGTGGTCTCAGTATAACTTAAAGACCTCGGAGTAAAGTCTTAACGAAGGATGAATGTCTTGGCGACTATTGTTGGCTTCGGGGAGACATAAGAGAGCTCGATGAAACCTTTTGGTGAAAGGTATGTCTTGCCGATCGTTTGGTGCTCGGTGAAACATAAGGGACACGGCGTGAGGTCCTGGCAAAGAACGATAGTCACGCCGAATGGTAAACTCACATCTATGAGAATTTTGGATCTCGCTATGATCTCCTGGCGAAAGCGATAGGTCTGGGCGACTGCTTGGTGATTCGACGTAACACTAAAAGCTCGATAGAACATCTTGGCGATAATGATATCTCTTGGCAACATCGATATGGAGCTTTGGGCATTGGGGAGACACTTCTTGTGTCTCACCGACATGTCGATATAGAGTGAAACTGTCGACTGAGTGAGACCATCTGATGTGGCTCGTTGTCGACCAATGGGAGAAGCTAAATCTGAACAGTTGGAAGATTGTTCGTTGCGACAGTTCTATGAGGAAGCTCGACAGACAAAGATCGACATGGATATACTTGGTGATTGCAGATTGTGATCGGGTTGGTTCGAAGGTTGGTTGCATCGACAGATTGCTGGGTGGTTGTGTGATCAGTAGATGTTTTCTATTCTGTGTAGACTGTAACTTGAAGGTTCCTGTGCAAGATTGTTCATGGTAAATGTTGCTGTAAATAGACACTAGAAAGATAAGTCTGTCATTTGTATGTAATCATTATTACTGTAATACAAAGTGATTTCTCTTGGTGTGGTGGGTTTTTCTCCCATAAGGGTTTTCCCACGTATATCTGGTGTTCTTGTGTGATTGTCAAATACTCTGTTTCTGTTATCTACTTCATAGTGCATCTTAATTGGACTGTAATTGTAAAGTGTATCTGCATTCTTCCCCGAGGTATTGACGTTAGGAGAATTGTTTTCCGCATCTAATTTTCCTTTCAGAATTGTAATTTTAAAGTGTATCTGCATTCTTCCCCGAGGTATTGACGTTAGGAGAATTGTTTTTCGCATCTAATTTTCCTTTCAGAATGTAGTTAGGGTTACAACTCACCAATTAAATGCTTTAAGCAAGATAGATCTAGGTTTAGGTCCTACAATCATGTTAGATAATATTGGAAATATAATTCATATGATCAAACATATATGATAAATGCCTTATCTATTTAAACCATGTAAAAATATATAATTATTTCAAACTATATAAACTACACAATATCCATAATGCATATTGGAAGTTTCATCATAATAGGAATTGGATGAGAAGCATGATAAGTCCACCTGAAGCTATCCATACTAAGCCTAAGAGTGGATATACCATCCCTCTTGGCCCCAAGTGGCAGACACATAGTCATCCAACATGTAGTTGCGTACTTATTGGATAAACTTGTATCTGCTTTCCTATCCATGTTGCCTTATCCATCCCTCTTACGATCAACAACAAATCCAACAACAGGTTCATTAGATCAACCAGTCAACCAGAATCTCAGATTGATCAGAGGAGTCTTGACGAAGTGGCAAATCGCAAACCATGAAAATATCAAAAAATAAACTGAGTCTGGGAACTTTTTTTTTCCCTAGGTAGCCAGGGATGCCCAGCCTTTTGGAGGACCTAATGTAGAGATTGGGGTTTACAAATGTACTCATTGTCTTTAGAATTTTGTAAGCTTTCTAATGTATACCCCAACCTGATCATCAAACTCGTTAGTTGCCAACAATTGCAAATCAAACAGAGGGCAAAGCATGAGGTACAAATTTGAGAGATGAAAATCAAATAAAAGTGGTTAAGTCTGGAGATGTTGGGTGCCCCAGGTGGCCAGGGGCACCCAAACTTTTGAGGGGCTAAAAGTACAAATTAGGGTTTGTTACCTCCAACAACTTTTCTTCAGATTCATTCTAGCTCTTCAACAGATTCAATAGTGAGCTCATCAGAATTGTAAATCATCAAATATCACAGATTGATCAAAGGCATAAAATTGTGCAGAATGAGGAGAGTCAAAAGCAAAGTTGAAAATCACAAAAAAAAACTAACTCTGGAGGAGTTGGGCACCCCAGCTAGCCAGGGGCACCCAAGCTTTTGACCCCCCAAATTCAGTTTTCAGAGGATGCAGCTTCCAAAAGACCCCCATTAGAACTCTCCTAGCTATCCAACGAGTCTAGCCATCAGTTCATCGAACCTCCTGATCATCCAAAAATGATAATTCATCCGAAGATTAGAGAAAACATAGAAATTGAAGAACATTAGGAAAATGGCTAACATTGGTAGCCATGGGTGCCCCAGCCAGCCAGGGGTGCCCAACATTTTGAGGGACCAAATGATATTTTTAGTCAAAGTTGCCTCCACAAAAATCTCGTCAGATTCAATCAAGCTTCACAACGTAGCATTTAGCTAGTTCACGGGATCATTCTAGTGTTAGGAAATCAAAGATCAAGCTAAGGTTAAAATCAAGCAAAATTTGGAAATTTCAAGAAATATGGCCAAGTCTGCTAGCCATGGGCATCCAAAGTTTCATGCCTTAGTCAAATTTTTCCAAATTTCATCTTTCAACATCAAAAAAGTGTCCAAGTTTGATGCACCTACTCCATAAGGGTTTTCCTAGTTCTAAATTTAGGAAACAAAGCATTTTTTAATCCTAAAAACTTGTTTAAGAGAGCTTTGTCTTCCATTATTCATATCTTTTTGCAAGTGGCGTCCAAAATCAAGAGAGGAGAAACATAAAATTTATCTTCATCAAATATTTGAAGGCCAAAACTTGGTGATTTTTCAGAGTTCTTCACATTTTCTAGATCAGCTGCCTCAGAGGCTCTCTTTTTCATGCTTCAAATTTCCAGGGCATCATTTTTCAGAAGAAGGGGGTCATCTTTTTCAATTTTCAGCAATCTGGGTCAGCTTGATTCATGATTCTCAACAACTTTGGAAAATTTTCAACTTTAAAGAACTTGGTTTTTCATGCATTTCCAAGAAATCTTTAGTATTTTCAAAATCTAATCAACTAGGTCCATCCAAAAAGTGATTCTATACAAAACCTAGCTCTCAGCTTTTTTCAGAAAAAAATCAAAAATTAGGGTTTCTGCTTTTTCAACTAGCCATCAACAATTTTCAAAAGCAAACAATTTGGGTCTTCTTGCAATGAGATTCTCTACAAAACCCATATCTTAGATTATTTTTGAAAAATATGTCCGTTTGAAGACAAAAATCAACAAGCTAAATTTAGTATTTGTGCAAAACTTGTTCGAGCATAGTCAAGTTTATAGTCAATCTTCAAGTTTTTCAGCATGGAGTCCTCTGCCATTGAATTCAAAGCCAAGTCAATGTTGTATCATGATTTCATAAAAAAAATTGAAATTGATTTGCATCATATCAAACCAGTGATTGATTTGTGTGCTTGAGAAGTGCTTTAAATACATACCACTACGGGCAAAAAACATCATCATTTCAGTCGAAGAACATAAAAAGGCGAGGTATGAGAAAAAGGACAAGTATTGGAAAAGAGTTGTACAATACTCTTCTATTGAAAAATCAGGAGAAGTGTCAAATGTATAAAAGCTACAAAAGAAATGGAGGAATGGCAGATGGACACACACAAAGAAAAAAGATATGCTAAAGCAAGGGGATATATTTATAAGAGGCCATCACCTCAGTTGTAGAGCCATCGATATTAGCAAGATTTGATAAAGCAGCTGAAGATGTCAAAGATTTTCTAAGTTCAATTGCAGAAGGTGAGGAAATCCTAGAAAAATGGAATTTTGCTATAGATAGTATTGATGTTCTTGACAGAGATATAGTTTCTAGCTTTTTGATGGATGTGGTTGAGATTTGAAGCAACGGTCAACTAGAAGCTTTCTTCGAGCTTTCTTTCTATTTTTGTCTCATCCTTATCCATTCTTTGTGAAAGAAAGAGAATCAAGATGTAATAGTTGGCACTTTCCCTTTTTGTTTTGCTTTCATAGGTTGTTAGATGCTTATCTTGTTTTAGTTTTAGAAATAAAACTTGTATGTTGGAAAGTCTTGGTTGTAAAAGCAAGGAGATTGTAGGGTTCCCTACTCCTCTGGTTGTGTATAAATAAGGGTTGCCTTACCCATTTTTCTTTAACCGTTCTTGTGATAACAAAACACTGAGCCTACTAGTGCCTTCTAATTGTTATTCAGTATTGTTCACTTAGTGTAAGAGCAAGTTTGCAAGCTTGTAATGCTGCAAGTTATTGTTCAGTTCATGTGTTTGTGTCAAGTTTTTTTTGGTTTGATGGCTAAACTATAAGCCTATTATTGCTACAATCCTACTGTCTTAGAAGTGTAATCTTTGTTACTTGAAATTTGAGAAAATAAAATCTTATGCTTGCTTTGATCTACTATCTCACATTTCCATTTTATGTGTTCTACTTATATAATCTTTATTTCAGCTTGCATTGAAAGTACAATAGATGTGTGTTGGAAGAAAGTTTGTTTAAGTATTTGTGTCAAAGAATCATCCGTTGTTCATTTCCAACTCTCAAGCTCTGAGTTTACTTGAGTAGTTAGAAACTTCATTAGAGTAGGCTTAGTCGTAATTGAATTTTAAAAGAGAAAATCTTAGCTCTACAATGCTAGAGTTTTATAACCTTGTGCTCTTAGTTGAACAAAAAGATTGGAAAATTAGTTTTAGTTTACTTTCTTTAAGCAACATAAGCAAAGAGGGAGATTCCCCTCCTAATTCGAAGAGTAGTTTATCTATGCATAGTTGTCCATTTCTAATCCGCATTCTAGAAGTGCGAATTGAAATGCCAACAATAGACATTGAGTTATGCTTGTAAACATTTTTGGACAAACAACCTAGACTTGGTCCACATCGTGTTGGATAGACTATCGAAGCTTGATCCTTTTCTCAAACAAACAGTCGTGTTCCACATCGCATTGGATCGTTCAAAGCTTGATCCTTTATTTCCCCTTTTCTTCTTGGTCTTTGATAGTGTATGATTGAGTATATTTGTCATTGTTGCATACATTAACTTGTCTTGAATGTCTACTTTAGTGTGAGTTTTAAATGGGGGAAAACTCTCACTAAAGTGGGGGAAAAATGTAGTAACATAAAAAATATCTCTTTTCCTTACTTAATTTGGGAATAATTAATAATAAATGAGCATAACATTGTCTTGATTTAGTGTTGTAATGTGTTCTACACATTCACATTAAGTCTAGGACCCCTTTTAATTAAAATGGACTTAATTGTGCCTTATTTAAGGTGTTGTAAAGTGTTTCTTTACACTTTCACACTAATTTAAAGATTTAATTAATTAATTGAGCTTAATTGGCCCCTTAAATTCAAATCCAAGCTTGATTTATTGCTTTTTTTGAGGGATAAAGCCCAACACTCATTAATAATGTTTCACAACACTTAATTTTGCAAGGTTTGTGTCCTACGATAGTGACCTAGGACATACTTAACTAGGACCTATTTCGGGGAATGTGAAATAACATGCCAAAAGGGGGTCCTAGGACCTAGTGAGGACCCATTCAGGTCCTCCTTAACTTAGGAAACCCCTTTTTGAACATATTCTTGGCAGGATTTTAGTGATTTAAAATCCTAGAATTGATGTCGGCTTGTGTCATTTGAATTTTGGGATTTAATCTTAAGTTAAGTATAAATATAAGACTATTTCACATAGCTTCATCTAAGCAATCCTAGCAACTTAAAGTCTTCAAGCATTATAGAAAATTCATGATCAAGAGAGTATTCAAGAGCATTTCAAAGGCATTCAAAGGAAGATTATCAATGCTTTATTGCAGCAATCAAAGATCCAATTCATCATGTCAAAGGCATAATGCATCATGCATGTTGTTGAGCTAATGTGTTGATGTAGCATTGAAGATCCAATTCCAGCATATTCAAGGTGTTATTTCTAATCAAGTGTTGTGATCAAGATCTACATTCCTTAAGGCCACTTCATGTTAGTTTGTTGATTTGTACTCCAAGGTTCAATTGAGGATTATCGAGTTGTTACACATTGTTCTTCATTCATCTTTTCTTTTATGCATTGTTTCAATTCAAGGTTTAATTACCAAAACGGGGTTTGACCAAGGCAAATGCCTATTCCCTAACAACCAACAATTTGTCTTCTCTCTTGATGTGTGATTACAGGTTTTAGATTGAAGATCAAGTGGAGAGAAAAAGTTATCAAAGTTGTAAAAGTTGTCATCTTTATTGCAAGATCACATAAAGTACTCTACAAAATTTATTTTTGACTTTCAGGAGCTTAACACCTCAGATCTAGTAGTGAAAACATTGAAGAAAAAAACCTAGAAATCAATTTTTTAGAACCCTAGCAATGACCCATTCACCACTGGGCGAATGAGTCCTCAGTGAGGCCCAAAACAACACTTTTTCAAAAAGGTACACATCATTTTAGCATCTTAAAACCTTCCTTTTTGTTGTTATAACAGTTAGGTTTGATTTCTGATTTTTATTTATGCATTATACCCCTCATAATTAAGTGAAACATCAAGCACAAAAAGGTGTACCCATTTGATTATCCTCATTTGAGTACACCCCCTATTTTTCAATGTTTCATCTTTTATGAAAGTCTACGATAGTTTTCTCTTGGCAGGGACATGAAAAAACATCAGGAAGAGAGCAACAATCATACAAATGAAGATTGGAGGGAAGAATCTCACAAAATAAATTATCCATGGAGGATCAAGAGTCAATGTATTACTTGAAGACACATAGAAATGTCTCGGGAAACCAAAGCTTTGGCCACCAAAATTCCAATTGTTGGGCACCAACTAGCATGGCATCAAGTCATTGGGACCACTAATGGCATAGAAGGTGATGATCGAGACCCAATAATTCTTGATAAATTTTGTAGTCATCCCACTGCAAAAAAAGGCATATGATGCACTACTCGAGAGAGGGTGGCTGATTACAACCAAGACGCATGATACAATAAGAAGGTGATGGATTTTATCTTTTCTCATCAGTGCATTCGTTCATAGATTTCATATCTTCTTCTCAACTCTAATACTGAGAAGGTGTTTATTAGGAATATTTTCCCAAAGCATTGCAAATTGCAATCAAAATATCTTGCATAACTATCCAACTTTTATAACACTTTGTATGATTATACATAGGTGATAGATCATTTTGAGGTCATCTCATCTTTGGCTTCTAATGTCTCTATTTTTTTAGCCCCATTCTCTTCTTAGGAAGCCAATAATTCTACAAAGAACACCACTAACTTTTA
This sequence comes from Sequoia sempervirens, assembly GCA_007258455.2. Classification (NCBI taxonomy): domain Eukaryota; kingdom Viridiplantae; phylum Streptophyta; class Pinopsida; order Cupressales; family Cupressaceae; genus Sequoia; species Sequoia sempervirens. The sequence continues at coordinate 144,364,015 of VDFB02075321.1, read as the reverse complement.
ATTTTCTTCTTAACCCAACCTTAATCGAACAATTAACTAAAGTAAATAAAACTACATTACTCCTTGTCTAAACTTACTATCTCCCTTTTTCCACAAGCTAATACTAATTGGATGAAGCTAGAAAAGCCTCCAATTCCATCTTTGAAGAGTTTCTTTCCAATAACCTTATCCAACTTCATCCTATCCAACCCTTGAACCCTAACCTCTTCTTATTCTACCAAAATTTCCAATTTTTTAGTTTATGGACCTCTCTTGCTATAAAATATGCCTTAAAATCATCCTCTCCTTTTTATTTTTCTTAATTAGCTCTTTGGGCTTCCTTCTCATCAAATCATCTTCCCCCCTACCTAAATATTTTTTCTTCACTTTCATAAGATTCTCCTAGGATATGCTTTTATTAATCCAACCCCGGGTAATTACTGAAGTTCTTTCTCTTTTTCTTGAGTGTTTCCTTTTTCCTTTGTATTATTTTCCAATTTAATTTTTTTTCACTTAGGATTCTTGTATTTTATATTTGTTTTCTTACATTTTCTAATATTTTCTCCTTTGCTCTAATTATTCATTACTTTAGCAACATAGGTTACATTTAGACTAGAGAATTATTCAACTTTCTAATCATGTTGCTTACAAATTCATATAGAACTATTAAATTTGGGACAAATTAAAATATCATGTGATTTATCACCACAAAAATCACATGTGGAATTTCCTCCTTTTTTTCCTACTCATTAGCATAATGTCCTAGTTTACGATAGTTATAACATTTTGGCCTTTTGGTCAGGTTCCTCTTTTTTGATAATGCTATTAATATTGTGGTAGCCTCCCCTACCACCTCCTTCTCAATAGTTACCATGGCAATTCATAGAGGGTCCTATATCTTGACTTTTTGGTACCAAATATTGTATATTGTTAAGTGGTTTTATACTTTCTCTCAATTGAAGTTCTCACTAGCCATTTTCTAAATAAACTTTCAATTCTACTAGGAGGAAACTTAGGAAACATATTGGCTGAGAAAAATTAATAGATTTTTGTTACCATAATTGTTATAGATCTTATTGGAGAGGCCACCCATAGATTTCATTGTGAGAGTCGGTCTCTATCTGATCTAAAGGTAGACAATATCCCTATGTTAGCGACAGTGATGAGAATGGTAGTAGTAAGCTTCTTGTGTCATTTGTTGATTAAACATATACTTCAAAAATATTATCTTATGGATGCCACTACTTGCGACCCAACCTACAAAGAAAGAAAGAAAGCGATACTCATAGCCATGGTGGTCCTGAGTGGCTTTCAAGAAGCGATAATTATAACTACTCTCTTCTCACCTTCTTGGTCTCACTACATCACTTGCAGTGTTTTTGATATAATTTTGCTCATTACTAGTGTATTGTTTATGCTAAGTTGGTTTATTGGAAATTTGTTTCAAATTCTTCATAATTATAAACAATTGTAAGAATATTCTTTCAGATTCTTCATAAGTTTGTAGACTATTGTAGCAATATTTTTTCAAATTATTCATAAGTTTGCAAACTATTGTAGCAATATTTTTTCAAATTATTCATAAGTTTGTAGACTATTGTCAAGTCCGAGGGAGCAGTGTTGGACAAATTGTTGGAAACACAAGGGCAGACAACTGAGAGGGGGGATGAATCAGTTGTCACAAAAATTCAAACTTGTTAAACTTATTAACCTTATTCTCAGATCTGATTAATAACCATGAAAGCATAAATCATCAACACATCAGGATCACACATAACACCAAGATTTTTTACGTGGAAACCCTGTTAGGGGAAAAACCATGGTGGAGGTTAGTCCACAAGATTATACCCTGTTAAAAGTATAAAGAAGAAAATGGGGAATGTACATGCATTCAGGCACAATTCCTAGAGCTCACTGCTCAATTACAACAAGGCTTACTACCCAAAGGAAGACACATTTTCTTATAGAAACATTCAAATTACATTCACATGATTTTGAACTAAGAAAATAGCATCTGCTAATGCCTGATTACAGTTTCGATTAAGCACATGAACACTTCTTCACACTCTACTCACTATTCTTCACACTATGCTTCTGCCTTTGAATGATTTGAACATTATTCACACATCTCATACACAAGAATACACTCACACACCTTCAAATGGAATAAAAAATCACTCATATATATCCACAACTAGAGATTACATCACTCCATGTCAGCTCCAACAAAATAATAAAACATATGCAAATTGTCAGCCCAAAACATAAAATATTCTCAATGCAAATCAACCAAGGTCGGCCACATAATAGTGAAGACCCAAAATAAAATCCTCAAAAATGAACCACCTTCAAAATTTATTCCTTGAAGAGCCACAACATGCTACAATTACCTTGTCAGCCATGAACATGAAAAACATGAACACGCAAGAGAAAAACACCAATCATGAGCACCATGATCAATGCAGATGTGCAACACAAATAGAGCATGATCTAGAAACATCCAAAAACATCATGAATCACCAGAGAAACATCTGCGACAATTGAAATTACTAGAATCACATTATCTTCATTCAAGAACACCAATTGTAGCAACATAAAAACTATTAGAACACAAATACTCATAACTCGATCAAATCTTCATGCAGATCTTTCAAACTCAACGTGGGTAAACTAGATATACTCAAAATCAAACCCTTTAATCCGCAACTTCTGATCATCAACGTACTGAGCTCACCAACAGACTGAACTTCACTTCACCATTGACAATCTGCAACTTATTTCATTACAATTTTCTCAATATCCTTGACATATACAACTTTAAATACATTAATGTCAATAGTGTTGACATCAATGACAAACACATATCAGCAACACAACCACAACATCCAACAATCTCCCCCTTTGGCATTGATGGCAACACATGATGTGAAAAACACCATCAACGCAACTAACTCTTTGCAATTACTCCCCCTTAGGTTCTGACTCTTTTCTCCTCAACTCTTTCTCATGACTCTTCTCCCCAGATAATTCATAGTTTTTCACATGACTCTTCTCCCCCTTTGACATCAATGACAAATATACACACAAGCTCTGAACCACATATCTAAACATCTAACTACTCCCCCTGAGTAGTAGCCACTACAACATCAATTTGGATCAAGATATGACTATGAAATGCATGAACTAATGCAAGTCAATGCATCTTAGTACTGATTAGGAGGGGTAATCACCCCTAACTTCCCTTTGAGATACTCAAAAGTATCCTTAGGCAAAGGCTTGGTAAAGATGTCTACAATCTATTCCTTAGTAGGCACATACTCCAGCCTGACTTCCTTTTCACTCACCTTCTCTCTCAAAAAGTGAAATTTGATAGATATATGCTTCGTCTTTGAATGCAACACCAAATTCTTAGAAATGTTAATTTCACTTGAATTATCACAGAATATAGCAGTAGGTTCATCATACATAACTCTAATATCTTTCAACATCTACTTCATCCACAATACTTGAATACAATTGTTAGCAGTAGAATCTTCCATACCAAACTTGTTTAGCAATTATTTCACATACTTGGACTGAGATATAAAGATCCCTTTATCTAACTAAGTGATTTGCAATCCCAAAAAAAAATTCATCTCTCCAAGCATAGACATCTCAAACTCACTGTGCATCTCATCAACAAAATTTATGCACAAACTATCATCTCCTCCAAAAATGATATCATCAACAAAGAATTCAACAATCAAATCTTTATCATGATCAATCTTGAAATATAGATTACTATCAGTAGTACCTTTGTTAAATCCAAGCTTCAACAAAAACTTTTCCAATCTAGCATACTGTGCTCTAGGGGCTTGCTTCAGTCCATACAGTGCATCCTTCAACCGACAAACCATATCTCCCTAATTAGTCAATTGAAATCCATCATGTTGCTCAACGTACACTTCTTCTTCCAGTTCGCCATTTAGAAATGCTGACTTGACATCCATCTAATAAACCTTGTAGTTTTTGTAAGCAACATAAGCAAGAAATAATCTCACAGCTTCAATCCTAGCAATAGGGGAAAAATTTTCTTCAAATTCAATTCGTTCCATTTGAGAATATCCCTTACATACCAATCTTGCTTTGTTTCTAACCACTTCACCTTGCTCATTCAGTTTGTTTCTAAAGAACCATTTAGTTCCAATTACATTTTTTTCCTTAGGTCTTGGAACAAGAATCCATGTATCATTTTTCTCAATTTGTTGTAGTTCTTCTTTCATTGCTTCAACCCAATGTTCATCTTTTCATGCTTCATTGAAATTAGTAGGCTCAGTTTTTGAAATCAAACAATATTCTTCTATAATTTTTCTCCTAGTTTGGACACCTTTGTTCAATCACCTATGATCTGATCTTCTGAATGATTTAGTCTTACATACCTTGGACTCTTAGGATGTTCTTGAACTTAAAGCTCTTGTGATCTCTCTTCTACACTTTCACTAGTTTCTCCTTCCTCTTGATTTTCTTGATTCACCAGAATGATTTGAACTTGATTTATAGTCTAGACTTTATTTCCTTTGTTTGAGCCGTCATTCTGATCATCGAAATCATATCCACGGGTTATGGATGGTCTAACTATGTCTTCATCAACCTTGACATTTTCACTTTCAACCATTTTATTCAATCTCTTATTATAGTACCAGTAGGCCTTGCTTTTAGTAAAATAAACAAGAAAGATTCCTTCATCACTCCTAGCATCAAGCTTTCCTATATCTTCATCTCTTTTGATATAGCATTTACTCCCAAAGATTTTGAAATATCTAACAGTAGGCTTATGACCATACCATAGCTCATAAGGGGTCTTACCAGTATCACCTTTGACTCGTACCCGGTTGAGAGTGTAAACAGTAGTACTCACAACTTCTCTCCAGTAGATATGAGGAACATTTCCTTCTAGCATCATTGTTCTAACAACTTCTTTAATTTTCCTATTCTTCCTTTCCACAGTTCTCCATTTTGTTGAGGGGTCCGTGGTGGAGATAATTGTCTCTTTATTCCATGTTCTTCACAAAAACAATTAAACTCACTAGAAGTGAATTCACCACCTCTATATGATCTCAGACATTTAATCTTTAGACCTGTCTCTATCTCAACCATAGCCTTAAATATCTTGAACTTCTCGAGAGCTTCAAATTTCTCCCTTAAGAAAGTAACCCACATCATTTTGGAATAATCATCAATGAGTAACATAAAATACCTGTATCCTTGTAAAATTTTGACTCTAGAAAGACCACACAAGTCAGTATGGACAAGCTCCAACGATTCATTTGAGCAATGTTGTTTTCTCCGAAATTAAATTCTAGTTTGATTCCCTAACTGACATTCCTTGCATATAGCATTAGTAGATTTTATCAACTTAGGAAGATCTCTCACAACCTGAGTAGAACTTATCTTGATAATATTGTCAAAATTAACATGACACATTCTCCTATGCCACAACCAACTTTCATCAACTTGAGCAATCATACAACTTTTACTAGTAGCATTCAAGTGAAAGATATTACCTTTTGTCTTTGTACCTGATGCAATCACATTTCTGGAACTCCCTAATATTTTGCACTTTCCATCCTTGAATTGAAGATTGTATCCCTTATCTACCATCTGTCCAACACTTAAAATATTATGCTTCAGACCTTCCACATATAGGACATCATTAACATTGTGCTTAGCATCAAGAGAAATGCATCCTCTGCCACATATTACTCTAGCTTTGTCATCACCAAATCTTACAACACCACCATCATATTTCTCCAAGCTCACAAACTTACTTTTATCACCTGTTATGTGATGAGAGAATCCACTATCAATCACCCATTCATCTTTCTCTTCAACTCGAACAGCCAGGGCTTTCTCAACATTTGTACAACTAGCAGATCTAGTAGACATAGGATTATTTTCTTTGATAGCAATAAATACCCATTCATCCTCACTTACATTCCCTTTATCATATTCATCATTTGCCACACCTTCATCGACAGCATAATAATACTTCCTTTGAAATCTAGGTTTGTTAGATCTTGACTTAGGAACTCTTTTTGGACACCTTGATGCAAAATGACATATCTTATTGCAAAAAAAACATTTAATAGGAAACTTCCATTTATACTTACCTTCTCCTTTGGCTTCTCTTTTGAGAATAAGTACCTCAAGCTCATCTAGTTTTTTCTCCTCTTCTTCAATCTCTCTCATTTTCTCCTCATACTTGGACAATTTTCTAGAAGAACTTTCTCCCGAATCATATCTCTATTTGTCTTTTCTGGAGGTAGTAGCTTTGAATGCAAATTTTGCCTTAGGAAGAGCATCACCAAATTCACTCAACTCAAAAGCAACAAGCTTACCAATCAACATGTCTCTAGTTACGTTTGTCACAATTTAGATCTCCTCAATAGCAACAACTTTGTGTTTGTATGCAGTAGGAAAGGATCTGAGTACTTTAGCAACAATCTCTAATTCTTCCAATGTTCCACCCGCATATCTGATACTGTACACAAGTTCATTCACTCTTTGCATAAATGAAGTAATATTCTCATCATCACCCATTCTAAACATTTCATATTTCCCTTTTAGACTTTGTAGCTTAGCAATCTTCACATGGGTATCACCTTCATACAAAGTTTCCAACTTTTTCCAGATCTCATGAGCAATTTTCAGATCCATCACATTTTTCATCTCATAATCAGTAAATGCACTCAACAATGCTTCCTTAGCCCTGATATTGTATTCAGTATCCTTAATCTCAACACCAGTAGAAGGACCATTTTGTGGAATAACATACCTATTCTTTGTAATGTTCCATAAAGGTTCACCAATGTATCTTAGATGACACTCCATTTGAGTCTTCCACAAAGAATAATTTGTTCCATCAAATCTTAGACTATCCTTCTTCTATGTCGTCATCCCGGATCACCTCGAGTTGTTAAAATTCTTCCAAGGAACATGCTCTGATACCAATTTTTGGCAACACAAGAGCAACCAACTAAGAGGGGGGGTGAATCAGTTGTCACAGAAATTCAAACTTATTAACCTTATTCTCAAATCTGATTAATAACCATGAAAGCATAAATCATCAACACATCAGAAACACACATAATACCAAGATTTTTTACATGGAAACCCTGTTAGGGGAAAAACCACGGTGGAGGTCAGTCCACAATATTATACCCTATTAAAAGTATAAAGAAGAAAATGGGGAATGCATGTGCATTTAGGAACACTGCCTAGACCTCACTACTCAATTATGACAAGGCTTACTGCCCAAATGAAGACACACTATCTTACAGAAACATTCAGATTACATCTGCAAGATTTTGAACTAAGAAAATAGCATCTACTAATGCCTAATTACAGTTCCGGTTAAGCACATGAACACTTCTTCACACTTTGCTCACTCTTCTTCACATTTTGCTACTTCCTTCGAATGATTTGAACATTATTCGCACATCTCATACACAAGCATACACTCACACACCTTCAAATGGAATAAACAATCACTCATATATATCCACAACTAGAGATTACATCGCTACATGTTGGCTCCAACAAAATAATAAAACATCTACAAATTGTTGGCCCAAAACATAAAATATTTTCAATACAAATCAACCAAAGTTGGCCACAACATAGTGAAGACCCAAAATAAAATCCTCAAACATGAACCACCTTCAAAATTTATTCCTCAAAGATCCACAACACACTACAATTACCTTGTTGGCCATGAACATGAAAAGCATGAACACGCAAGAGAAAAAAACCAATCATGAGCACCACGATCAATGCGAACATGCAACATAGATAGAGCATGATCTAGAAACATCCAAAAACATCATGAATCACTAGAGGAACATCCGTGACAACTGAAATTACTATAATCACATTATTTTCATTCAAGAACACAAATTGAAGCAACATTAAAACTGTCGAAACACAAATAGTCATAACCGAATCAAATCTTCATGCGGATATCTGAAACTCAATGTGGATAAACTAGATATACTCAACATCAAACCATTTAATCCAAAACCTCTGATCATCAACGTATTGAGCTTGCCAACAGATTGAACTTCACTTCACCACTAAAAACCTGCAACTTGTTTCATTACAATTTTCTCAATATCCTCGACATATACAACTTTAAATACATTAATACCAATAGTGTTGACATCAATGACAACCACATATTAGCAACACAACCACAACATCCAACACAAATTATTTCAATTTTTTCATTAGTTTGTAGATTATTGCAGGAGAATTCTTTCAGAGTCTTCATAAGTTTGTAGACTATTGTAAAGTTTGAGGGAGCGGTGTTGGATAATTCTTTTAGATTCTCCATAAATTTTTAGACTATTCTAGGAAAATTCTTTCAGATTCTTCATATGTTTGTAGACTATTATAAATTTTGAGGGATTAGTGTTGGAAAATTCTTTTAGATTCTTCATACGTTTGTAGAGTACTGTAGGAATATTCTTTCAGATTCTTCATAAGCTTGTAGACTATTGTAGGAAAATCCCTTAAGATTCTTCATAAGTTGTAGACTATTGTATGAAAATTCTTTCAAATTCTTTATAAGTTTGTAGAGTATTATAAAGTTTGAGAGAAAAATGTTGCAATCTGGATGATTCTTATACTCCTGTAGAGTTTTCTATACATTTTTTTCTCATTTTGGACAAGCAATGAAAAAAATTGTACAAAAAACACTATGGGAGTATAAGAATCATCCAGATTGCAACGTCATTCCCTGAAACTTTACAATAGTCTACCAACTTATGAATAATATGAAAGAATTTTCCTACAATAGTCTACAAACTTATGAATTAAAAAAAAATCTACAATAGTCTACAAACTTATGAAGAATCTAAAAGAATTTTCTTACAGTAGTTTACAAACTTATGAAGAATTTGAAACAATTTTCCAACACTGCTCCCTCGAACTTTAAAATAGTCTAAAAACTTATGAAGAATTTGATAGAATTTTCCAACAATAGTCTACAAACTTGTGGATTATCTACAAGAATTTTCCAACACTTCTCCCTCGAACTTTACAATAGTCTACAAACTTATCAATAATCTAAAAGAATTCTACTATAATGGACTACAAACTTATGAAGGATCCAAAAGAATTTTGCAACACTTCTCCCTCTAACTTTACAATAGTTTGCAAACTTATGAAAAAACTGAATGAATTTTCCTACAATAGTCTACAAACTTATAAAAAATCTAAAACAATTTTTTCTACAATAGTCTACAAACTTTTAAAAAAATTGAAAAAACTTTCCAATAAGCCAGCTTAGCAAAAATAATACACAAGCAATGAGCCAAAATGTATAAAAAACACTCCAAGTGTTGGAAAGAGACATTACAAAAGTCATCTAGTGTTGTCATTGATGGAAACCCTAGTCAGTTATTCAATCCACATGTCATCATTTGATCATACAGGAAGTCAGATTGAAGTTTTGTGATTAACTACCAAGCAAGAACAAAGCATCCAACAAAATTGTGTTCATCGATTCACATGAAATTTTCTATTATCATTTTGAGTTGTGGATCTTAGGGAAGGTTGTTTGGTATATGATCTCTGTTATTCTTGAATCTTAGAGCCTCATATCGATCCGTGTGCAAGTTAGAAGATCTGATTGATCATTTTTTTGTTTATCAATGCATTAAGGCCAATTACGTGAATATAGTCGTTGCGGATATTTGAGGAGTAATTGTTTAAGTGTTTTTGAATTCAAGCATGTTGATTTGGGTCCTCACTATGTTGTGGCCAACTTTGGCTGGTACACATTGAAATTTAATTATGGATTGAGTCGAAAGTTTGTAAATATTTTCATATTTTGTTGGAGCCGAGATGTAGCGATTAAATCCTTAGTAGCGAATATATATAAGTGATCAATAATATCATTTTGATATACGTATGAAGTGTGTTGATGTATTTTGCGAATTTGAGAAGGGTTGTAGAGTGATTATGAATAGTTTCACTTGTGCATAAAATGTTTTTGTGATGCGAGTTGAAGCAGACATAGTAGAAGAGAAGAATCAGACAAAAGGTCAAAGAATTCAATTGATGAGCTTAACCAGAACTATTCTCAGGTATTTGTAGATGCTATTTCATAGTTCACCACTCCAATTGTATTTTGGCATTAATTGTAAGGTAGTGATCCTTTCTATTTTCTAGCAACGAGCTCTAGGTAGTGTGTCTGAATGCAAGTGCATTCCCATTTTTGTAAACATCTTTTTGAGTATACTTAGATAATATTGTGGATTGACCTCCACCATGGTTTTTCCTCTAATAGGGTTTTTGGATGATGTGGATGTGTTGTTGATATGTGGTTGTCATTGATGTCAACACTATTAGCATTTGGTGTATTGAAGGCTTTATATGTCGAGGATATTGAGAAAATTGTTAAAAGAAGTGTTGCAAGCTCCCAGTGGTTCAGTGAAGGTCATGAAGGTGTCTTGTTTTGTACGTCGAAGATCAGTTGTTGTGGATTAAATAGTTTCCTACTGAGTGTATCTAGTTCATCCACTAGAAGTTTCAGAGGTCCACATGAAGATTTGTTCCTGCTGCGAATAATTGTGTTCTAACAGTATTTATGTGGGTTCTATTAGTGTTCCTAAATGAATTTTATGTGTTTCTGGTGTTGTGGATGTTTCTCTATTAGTTCCTATCATTTTTGGATGCTTCTAGATTATGCTCTATCTTTGTGGTACGTCCACATTGATCGATGTGCTTGTGGTCAAATTTTTTTCTCCATATGTTCAGTTTTTCATGTTCTTGGTCCACATGATGGTGGTAGCATGTTATGGATCTTCGAGGTGAAATTATTTGAAGTATTTTTGTGATTGGAGATGTTAATTTGGGTCTCCACTATGTTGTGGCCGACCTTGGTGGATTTGCATTTCAAATTTATATGTAAATTTGGGCTGACATTGAAAATGTGTTTTATATCTCTGGCCGACTAAGTTGTTGTAATCTCATGTTACAGATATATAAGAGCAATTGTTTCATCAGTGTAGTGTGTGAAAGAAGCTCAGAGTGCTCGGTGTGCTCCTATGTGTTTATGTATGAATATCATTCGAATGCAGAGTAGAGTGTGAAGGAGATTGAGCGAAGTGTGAAGAAGTTTGAGCGAAGAGTTTTATGTGCTTAACTGGAAATGTAATCAGGCTTGTGTAAAAGCTATTTTCTCAGTTCACATTTTGGATGGTCTTAATCCAAACCTTTCTTTGGACAATGAGTCCTCTTTTGTATTTGAGCAGTGAGCTCTAGGCAATGTTCCTGAATGCATGTGCATTCCCATTATACTTATACTTTTAACAAGGTATAATATTGTGGACTAACATCCACCGTGGTTTTTCCCCTAACAAGATTTCCACTTAAAAATCTTGGTGTTCTCTTTGTTTCTGATGTGTTGATCGTTTATGGTTTATTATTCATTCATCAGATCTGAGATTAAGTTAAGTAAAGATTGAAAAGTTTAAAATATTCTGTGAAAACTGATTCACCCCCCCTCTTAGTTGTTTGTCCTTGTTTTTCCAACAAGGGTTTCCATGTAAAAATCCTTTTGTTATGGTGTTGTGGTTGTTTGCTTTATGTTCATGCATACTTCTTTTGTTTGAATGTTATAAGTGCTTTAAAGATCAGATTAATAGAGCTAAAAATTGCAGAACACTGATTCACCCCCCTCTCTCAGTGTTCCTTGATTCCAACAATTGGTATCAGAGCCTAGTTCCTCAGAAGAAGTTTAAAAGCTTGGGGAAGATCTGGGAAAGTAATTCAATGGATTCAAGCAGTCTTCAACAACAACTTTTGGTGGCCCTAGATGATCTTGATCAGTCCAAATCTGAAGTTTGGGATTTATAGGAAAGTCTCAAGAATGTTGAGAAGTTCATTCAATCATTGAAAGATAAAATCAATGATTCAAGGGAAAAGAGAAAGTAACTCTGTGATCAACTTAAGAAGAAAGAAAGTAAAAGCATTGAAGATGAACAACTGAGTCAAGCCCTGAAGGAAAAGATAGAAGAGTGTGAAAAGTTTGCTAGAGAAAATGTTGTCCTGAAGCATGAGATGGAATCTATTGTGATGAGGATTTAAAAGGAGACTGGAGACAAGAAGAATGAAGAGAATCTTTCTCATTCCTTGAAAGAAAAATTTGAAGAATGCAGCCGAATTACTAATGGATTCAATAAGTTGGAGCTTGAATTGGAACAATTTAGAAATAATGAAGAAGAGCTTGAAAAGCAGTTTGTTGATCTTAGAGATGAATTAGCTACTACAAATGAATTCAAGGAGAAGTTCAAGATTAGCTCAGCCAAGCTTGATGAACTGATTAAAATTGAGAGGAATGAAGGTGACAAGCGAGGTCTTGGATATGAGGAAGGAGAAAGTTCTAGATCTGGACAAAGGAGATTTAGGCAAGGAAATCAAATGAAAAAAGTTGGAAGGTATCCAGTAAGACAACCTAATGCTCAAAGGTTTAATGGTTACTCTTTTTCTTGCAATAAATTTGGTCATATGGCTACTCAATGTAGAAGCAAAATGAATCCAAGTGGTCCATCATTCTCTGGTTAGTGCTTTAATTGCAATAAGTATGGTCATAAGTCAAATGAATGCAGAAATATGATGAACAACTTTTATAGAGATATCAGATGTTATACATACAATAGATTTGGCCATATTACTAACCAATGCAGATCAAGAGAAAATCAATGGAACAACTGGTCTGGACAGAGAAATGTGGTGTGCTACAATTGCAACAAATCCGGTCACATTGCTAGACAATGCATAAGAGATCCGGTAAATCAAAGGAGAAACATGCAAAAGGATGAAAAGGGAAAAGGAAAGGTTACTACATATGAGATCAGGAAGAAAATGAAGAAGATATGGGTGAAGAATAGTCCCTTTGTTGTAGGAAATGAGTCAGCACCATAATCAAGGTCTGGAAATTCTTCTGGTAATTCCTCCGAGAATTAGATTAAGGCCTTTGGCCTAGGGGGAGTTCTCAAGAAAATTCTTCAAACCCCCTACCGGTCGCTAGTATTGGGATGTGGATGAGTGCAGTGATTGCACTAATAATCTACATATGCTATTGAAAAGTTGGAGAGAGTATTTATGCAGAGTTGAAGGTCCGTAGAAGAGTTATCTTTCACAGTGTATGGAAACAAGGTATCCAGATGAGTTAGGGAAAAAGCATTTATTGCAACAAAAAGTTAGGTGTGTGAATGATAAAAGGTCATTTGTATTCTTCATTTATCACTCTGCACTTTGAGAAGAATTTTGGAGAGCTGTGAAGCAAACTTTGGTGAAGTTTGATCAAGATTCAAGTGTGAAGGTGTTTCGGCGATCAAACCCTAATCCAACGAAAAGGTATTTATCGGGAAAACTTGTGAACTTGTGAATTTGTAATAATGGTCACTTCATTGGTAGTTGATATCAAGGATAGACCCCGTCCAAAATTCAAGTGGCATCCTTTCAAATTTGTTGAGATAGAGCCCCTAGGTGCATTTTCGTTCGTTCTGTATGACTTCTTGCATATTGAAGACATTAGGGCATACATTCATGCAAATATTGAGGAGTTAGGGAGCTCGTAATTGTTGAATTTGTACTCAAATCGTATAGTTGGAGAAGATTTCAAGGTAAAGCCCGAATTCAAAACCCTAGAGGAGAAGAAATTCATGCAGATTGTAAAATTTCTCGTGTTTGAAGAAAACGAGTGGGTCTAGTATATTTTGAGCCGAGTTCATGTTGAATTTATGTGGTTGAGTCAACCTTTTAAGATTATGAAAGAAGCCATAAGCATTGTTACAGGTTTAAATTCCTCTAGTGGGTTGCCAATCTTGAAGTCTGTGAAGAATTAGACAATTACTGATGCAACCGGTTCAGTGTTTGATAAAAGAGCTATGACAATTGATGATATCATTGAAGTGGATGTCAAATTTGCATCTATGGTCATTGGTTACAAGATCTATCATTCCAGCTGGGATAATTCTGTATCCGGTACAGCTATTTATGCAACATATCAGATGGTGAAGGAGAATGTAGAGTATGATCTATGTGAGTTACTCAAAATCCAACTTATGGAGAATCTTGGTAAGATCAAGAAAGATAAGAAGAATTCTTTCAAATATGGTAATCTGTTGTTGTGTTTATTCTTCTATTTCATGAATGAAGTTATGGGTTTTCAAAAAGTTCAATGGCAAGCAAATAAACTGGTAGTTGTTCAAATTAGAGATATCTTGCATAGAGTTGGTGATAGTAAAGCTAGGAAAAATGCAATATGGGGATATTTCAAGAGCTTTCATAATGAAATGCAAGAAAGAGAAAGAATTCCTACTTCTATTGTGGAGAAGTATAAGGACACAATCTATTTTATGGTTGACATTGATCAATGCTTGATGGAAGTTGCAGATCCTAGAATAGTCTGGATTATGCCAATGGGCTATGAAGTTGAGGAGAACATCTTGGAGCTATATGCACAACATTTGAGTAAACATCGAGATCCGACATAAGAGAGGTTTGGAACCTGTAGACACGCAAAATGTACAAGTTGACATTGCGCATCTAACTTTGATCTACTAACATCGTTTCTTCCTAAATCATCCCTCGGTCTAACTGTTTAATCAAATTCCCTTATCTGATTAAATTCATCAATATTCGTCTCTTAATTAAATAAATTATTTTTGTCTAATTAAGTCACTTTCCTTGTTAATTAAATCAATTCATCAGATCTAATTATCCTATTTTAATTAAATAATTAATTTTATTTAATTAAATCTCTAAAGTCTATCTATTAAATTGAATAAATTAAAATCTTATTTAATTTAATCTTACTTCAATCTCTTTAATTAAATAATCAAAACATGTTTATTTAATTAAACTCATTAAATCATTTCCTCTCTTGTTTGATTTAAATTAATCCAAAAATCTAAGTCAAAATAAGTCAACTCACCTAATCATCATTAAACTAACATAATCATCATTTATTTAATCTAACCATGAGTAAATACTAATCTCACCCACTTGCATTCTCTAGATATCTCCACTTGCACAAATAAATCAATTTATTGATTTATTAAATCTTCATTTTCCCTCAACAAAGCATCTTTTGGAGGAATATTCTTCTATTTCAAATTCAAAATTTGAATGACATGTCCTTCAACATGTCATTTCTCT
Source organism: Sequoia sempervirens (assembly GCA_007258455.2). Classification (NCBI taxonomy): domain Eukaryota; kingdom Viridiplantae; phylum Streptophyta; class Pinopsida; order Cupressales; family Cupressaceae; genus Sequoia; species Sequoia sempervirens. The sequence continues at coordinate 144,348,826 of VDFB02075321.1, read as the reverse complement.
CTCTTACAAAGTCCTTCCAACAAGGCATTTACTTCTTCTACATGTCCTTGCCTTGAGCCAGTGGCATTCAATGCAATTTTCTTTCCCCCTCTTACATGTCTTTTCTCAAAATTCAAATTCAAAAATGCATTTATTGGCACATTTGTCAAAACTTGCTCATTCCTCATAATCACATTTGGACAAGTGGCATTTTGCATTGGCTAAAATCTTTGTCCCACATTGCTCTATTTTGGCTTTGTTTCCATTTCAACATTCTATAAATAGAATGCTTCACCATGCATTTTATCATCCACAATTATGCAAAGTTATTATGCACAAATATCTCTCAAATTCCATCCATCTTCTTAACTAGTTTATTGCAGATTTTGGAGCTCATTGAGGGACTTATCAAGTGGATCAATCATCTTCAATCAACATTTTCATTCAAGGAGTTGGGAAAGGGCAAATCTCCACACACCTATTTGCACCAACTCCCTCAAGAGATCAAGAGTTTGCTTGCATTAGATAGGATTTAATTGTTTCATTTGTGTTCTTCATTTTCATTTCTTATCTTTTGCAAATTTCAAATGGATTTTTGAGGAATCATTTGTTTCTAACCTTGTGTTTGATCTAATTTTTTGCATGTTTATTGTGTTTTGCAAGGTATAGATTCAAATGGTTCACATATTGGCGCTAGAAGGAGGGCTGATCAAGTTCTAACACATTTTAAAAAAAAAAATTCATCATTTTTTACAGTTTTGTTCATAAATCCCCGTTTGAGCACTTGGTCACTGTTATAGCACGCCTGGGAACTGTCGCGCCTTATATAGCACACCTGGTCACTATTATAGTGCGCCTGGTCACTGTTATAGAGCACTTGGTCACTATTATAGCGCGCCTGCACTTTTATAGCGCGCCTGGTCACTATTATAGCGCGCCTGGGTCACTGTTATAGCGTGCCTGGTCACTATTTTAGTGCGTCTGGTCACTTATAGTTATAGCGCTTCTGGTCACTGTTTTAGCGCCCATGAGTCAGTTTTAAAATGACCATATCTTGGTCATATGAAGGTTGGAAATTGAAATCAAAATAAAGAGGAGCATGAGGATGATATTTTGTCTAATCAAAGTGTTTTTTAACACTTAAGTGTTTGTTTAACACTTCTTCAAAGAATTTGTCATCCTTCTCCTTCTTAGGACACTAGTTTTCAATTGGGCTTAAAAAGAACCTTTTTCATTTCTTACAAAGGCTAAAATGAACTTTAGGATCACAACTTACTAGATTTGGTTTATTGGATTAACAATTGAACAAGGCAATTTCTCACACTTCATTTGGTGCTTTAAAACGAAATCATCATTGCTTTGAGGGTTTAAAAAGAACAAGTGTAGTTTTGTTTGTTTATGAAGGCTTACTTAGACTAAAGCCATTGGAAAAGGACGTATGCGCTTCTCTCGCGCTTTATAGCAATCTTGAGAATCAAAAGGTCTTTTCCATGACTTTGGGTTGAGATAAAGCAATCAACTCCACACTTCGATTTGGGATTAAAATTGAACAAACTATTGTGCGAGTGTGAGTGGGGGCTTTGTTGCATACATTCTCTTTCCTTGTTGCCTACAAGGATTGATCGAGTTACGAATATTGTTCTTTATTCGCTTTTGTTTATCTTAGAGGGCCCGCCTTGTGGGAAAAAGTAATCACCCAAGGGAACGACTCAACCGGTAACACTCTAAAGCCAAGAGTATTTCCACTGGGATATAAATGTGGATATTGGAAGAAACGCCAATATCACGCGTTGACTCGACAAGATGGATCCAGAAGGGCTCTTGCCGCGTTAGGTCAACTCCACGAACGGAAAGTCCTTACTAGAACCCATGTGCTAGAATTTGCAAAATCCTTTATCTATTTGTTGGTGCAAAACGGTGGATTCGAAGCCACCCCACACTCTTACGGTCTTCTAGTAGAGATGGAAAGCATGCCATGGGAGTTTCATGGGTGTTGATGCTTGGCTGCCCCGATTGACGTTAATGAGCCGTGGAGGGGAGCCAGTGGGGTCAAGCATCTAACCATCCGCTAGAGATAAGCGTAGCTGGACTTGTCCAAGTGGGAATCTCAACAAATATTGTCTTACACATCCATAGGGTTGTACATGCTTTTGGGTTACAAAAACACATGCTTGTTCGTAAACATTGGAAAACAAACACTTAAACATGATCATGCAAATTTCAAACCCCTTTTGATAGAGCAAATACCTTTTGACAAATTTAAGTGTTGTTGCTTTCCCTTGGGATTATGTCCTTAGAGGTTTCTCAGCACTTGAATTTATATCGTCATTTGCTCTAACTAGGGTTAACCTAGGAAATCCCTTTGCCTCAATTTCTTGGAACTCCCACACAACACTTTGTGGGAAGAAAAGGAATTTTGACATAGGACATCTTTAGTTTGAAACATAATCAAGAAAGTGTATTTGGTAAAAAGAAGTCATTAAAAGCAAAGATAAGCAATTGAGCCCCACACATGTCTTTTCAATGATTTCTCACAAGATCAAGATACAAAAACCCAAGAAAAGGAAACTTAGCCCAAAACAACATCAACAAAGACTCAAAAGGTTATATGATTTTAGAGAAAAGTTGTTGGCTAATTTCTATAGACATGCTTCAAGAGACAACCCCACTTTATATTCATTTTACTACACACAAAATCCAAGATTGTTTCAAGGGATTGGATACCTTGCTTAGGGCATAACATGTTCTTCAATACCTTGGTCTTGTTAAACAAAAGTCTAAACTAGGGTCATTCTAAGATCAAAACAAACATTCATCCATCAAAAACATCATCAACCATAAACATCTCACCAACATTTTGAGAAAATCTTGACACAACTATGCTAGGCTCCTTTGGTAGACATCAAAACTTTTCAAACATGAGACTTTGAATTCTTCAAACATCAACATCAAACTTGTTCAACTCAAGTGTGTGTGAATGAATCCTTTTGCACATGCTTAGTTGAATTATCACTTTGTTCAAATTAATGGTGGATAGATGCATCCTTCTCCCATCACTAATTTGGATTATCTTTTGGTTAGCTTGTGAGTAGACACATCCTATTCTCACTCCTAAATCAAATTATCCTTTATGAGCATTAGTTATCTTTTTTAGATCATCATTCAAACATCTTGGGGATATCTCTTGCTCAAACATCAACATTCAAAAGATAGAATTCAAAGTCTAAACATCAAACAAACATCAATCAAAGCAAACCCAAAGTACCTAGCATCACATCAAGATTTTCAATACAAATTCAAAACTTCCATTCTCATCCATATATCATACACCTTTCATCTTCACATCTTTGATCTTTTACACATCCTAGTTTGCTCTTTTATGGTTCAAACAAGATCACAACACAAGAGGAACATGGAGTTAAATCAAGAAACATCAACCACAAGCGATCTAAGCCAAAACATTCCAGAAATCCAAAACACACCACTTCCAGACCTCACTATCACTACACACGATCCACAAAAAGAGGTCTTGGTGGAAGACATCACACCAACAAAACTAAGTGAGGAAGAAGTTCTTGAGATGCTCAAACAACCAAAACTACAAAAGTTTCTTCGCGCAATGACTAAAATAAATCCATCAATTCTCAACATTGTTGAGGATGCGCTTCTTGTACCAAATGACCAAAACACCCTTCCACAATCGACCACCTCCATTACCACCATAGAACCTACTATCAATGAGGATGATACCCTCTTCAACACGCATCAAAATCCACTTTACAACCCACTTGGATTTATCGATACATCTGAGGTTCCTTACCATACCACCTCATCATTTTCCCTTGACACGCAAGTGTCTAGACCTTTGGTACAAGCAAGCTCATCCGAAATAGAGAGACCCTACGGATTTGTCTCTTCATTTGCACAAGAAAATTTTCCACCATTCAAACCATTCACACCTCCCACCACGTCAACACCATATTTTGGTTTAGGGATCTCCCCTTTACCTAAATTTCCACCTTTCCCTAACATAAATCGCCCCATCCAAATCAATTCATCCAACCAAGGGGGTACATCACATCTTTCAAACACACCATCCACATCAAACCAACACATGATAGCTAATCAAAATATGGTCTCTCAAAGACCCACTATTTCGCTCATCTCTACCATTCCTACCACTTCACCTAGTCCCACCATTCCTATCACTTCACCCATCCCAAATGCACCTATCACCACATTCACTCCAACCACTACATCCACTATACCTCAAACTTCCACTACCCCCATCACACCCCTTACATCGCAACCTCCCACCACCACCATCGCTCTAAGCGCATCTCAAACTCACCACTCCATCCAACACAAGTTCCAATCCCGCCACCACTACCATTAGGCCAAGCCCAAGTGACATTTACAATGCGCATTCCAAGCATACCAACAATTGCTCAACAATCAAACAATTCAAGCCAAGCCTGTGCCTTGGCTTCTCGGCTTCCGGCAAATCAAGCTCAAACATGGCTGCAACAACATAAAAGCACAGCCAGCACAAGCCCAAGCGTTTAAACAACAACAACAAGGCGCACAAAGCCGCGCAAGCCGCTGGGCTGCTCAAGCTGCACAAAGTTGCACAAAGTTGCTCAAGTCGCTTTCAAGCGCGCCAAAGCTGCTCAAAGTACCAAGATGCCGAGATGCTTACTGCAGTATGAAGAGCACAAAGCGCTGATGCTTAACAACAACAAGCAGCCCAACAGCTCCATATCGAGGAAGCGGTGAGGCAACCCGGAAACCAGCAAAGTAGCCTGACGAAGCCCTAGCTGACCAACAACAAGCATTGTTGGACCAACAACATCAAGCACAACAACAAGCTCTATTAGCGCAACAACAACAAGATCAACAACAAGCGTTGTTGAAAGCATACATGGCACAACAAACAAACATTCCACCCATTCAAACACCCACTCCACCCCCCTAGAACACCTTCATTCCACCTCCTGATCCACAATTGGATGTCACCGCACAAATAAAATTTCTGTCACAACAAGTGCTTGACCTTCAATCAGGAAGGACACCAAAACCACCAAAAAACCTATGCCCTTATCCATTTGATAGGAGCGTAGAAATGAAACCGTTCCCAAAAGGGTTTGAGATCCCTAAATTTGACAAATATCGTGGAATAGGTAACCCTGAAGATCACATCAGGGAATTCCAAGTACATTGCATGGAGGTGGCTTACGACGAAACATACTTGATGAGATTATTCCCAAGAAGCTTGGATGGAAACGCTATTGATTGGTTTTCTCGACTTTCTGGAATCAAAAAATTCCAGGAAATCATAGATGCCTTCATACATAATTATTCCTTCAACACTCCCATGGAGGTTAGCTTACAGGAATTATCATCTCTCAAACAAGGGAAAAATGAATCATTCGGTGCTTTCTTACAACGATGGCGATCCAAAGCTAATCAAAGCAAGTGGTCCATGCCTGAAGAGCAACAAGTGGGAACTATCATTGCAAATCTTGATGGGCCCTTGGCCTTCCACCTCAAAGTGCAAAACATCACCACTTACGACCAATTGATCCCTAGGGCGCTCAATATCGAACGAGCCCTTGCCACACAGGGAGAAACTTCATCATATCAAGAAGGCCGCTCATCATCCAATTATCATGACAAACCACGAACATGGGCAAAGAATCGTAATGTAACCAATGATGGTGTCGTTGATGCCAAAGTTGTCATTAGTGCCCCACGGAAGAACAATCCACCATCCCAACAACAACAACACCAAAATACCAATCAAAGCAATCGACAAGTCAATACTGTGGTCCAACCATCCCATAACCAAAACACAAACAACATTGATAATCAGGGAGGACCACAGCGAAACAAGTTCTTCCCCAAACGAAAATACACACTCCTTGGGGAACCTGCTGAAGCAATCATGAAAAGATTGGTAGATGAAAAATTGATAACGGTCCCTACACATAATAATTATCAAGAACCATCGGTCAAGCCACCATGGTATAATGAGAATTATCTTTGCGACTTCCACAAACTCAAGGGACACACGACAAACAACTGCATGAGGCTCAAAAATTTAATTCAAGACCTCATAGATGACAAAATCATAGATGTGGAAGCACCATCAGGAAACAAAGATCTCAAGATTTACACGAATCCGATGCCGAATCATGGCAACAAAGGAAACAAAGATCAAGACAAAGGAAAAGGGGCTTATAAAAATGTCAACCACACATACGAGGGTGTTGTTGCTTGTTTAGACGAGTTTTGTGGAGTCATCACCATCAAAGGGGCCCAAGCCGATTGTGGAGTCACCACAAGAGGTGGAAAGGTTACCATTGCAGCACCATCCCAACCAAGCAGAAATTCCACATCCAATCCAAGGTCTAACCCTAGTGGCTATAATGTCTTGGATCAATTGAAAAGAACCCCTGCACATATCTCCATCATGGAGTTACTCAAAATCTCATCTGCACACAAAAAGATTCTAGAAGAAGCTTTGGCGTCATCTACTGTCCCCGCAGATCTAGATGCAGAACAATTCCAAGCTATGGTCGCAAGTATCACCACACCTAACATTCTTACATTTTCTGAACAAGACTTCCCCACACAACCATCTCACAACCGTGCACTTCATCTGGAGGTGTACGTAAATAAAAAGAAAGTCAAGAGAGTCTTGGTGGATGGAGGTGCAGGCTTAAATATTTGCTCCTTAAAGCTTCTAAAGAATTTGAACATTTCAGAGGATTCAATTGACAAAGGAAAAGGCATCACAATAAGAGCATATGATGACCAGGAAAGTGTATCCCAAGGCACCATTCAACTTCCTGTCCAGGTTGGACCCGCCATCATGCAAACCAACTGTCAGGTCTTGGACCTCGATTTACCATACAACATTCTCCTAGGGTGACCATGGATACATGCAATGCAAGTTGTAGCTTCAACCTTTCATCAATGTGTGAAATTCACACATGAGGGTCAAGAGGTTACTATCCATGGAGATCCTGAGCCATTTTCCTACTGCAAAAATCTAGAGGAAAAATACTACAAGATCCCGCAAGTACCCAAGAATGATGAAGGCCCATCAACACCTTATGTGGATCCTGCCACTCTCACTTCTGCGACAGAGACACCCTCCACCCCCGCCATCCCCGCCTTTTCTGATATCAAAGTCATAATACAAGATGATGGTTGTGGAAACTATTTAATGCCTAAGAATGCTTTTGTAGTAGGAGAGCTACCACAATCTCCTAGATCAAGAGGACGACCACAATCACAAGAAGCTTCAACATCTCAAGGCTCCTATGAATGAAACCCTACCTTCACAAGTGCAGGAGATCTTGGTCAGGAAACATTAGAGGGGGACTTATCTCATCTCCTCTATCGAGATGATATACCGGCAGTTGAATTACCTATGGATGAACGAAACAAAGGTATGAAGATGATGCTCTTGATGGGCTATCACCGGAACCAAGGGTTTGGCCAAGATAATAACGGGCGTGTAATACCCATAATACCTGAGAAGCAAATAAAAAATCTTGGCATTGGTCATCCTACTCCTAAGGTAACTATACTTGGTCGAGGTACCCATGGTAGACAGAACCGGATGCCTCCTCAGGAATCCGTAACTACTCCACAATCCTCCATGACTTTAGGAATGCCCACTGATTTAACTGAGTCACCAGAAATAGGATTACCTTTGCTGTTTGAGGGTACTAATGTCCTTATGATTAGCACCTTGTCTTATGAGTCTGAAAACCAAAGCAATGAAATCCGATTAGTCTGTCCCCAACTAATTGATTACGACCAATGAGGACCACCAATTCTTGACATGTTTGAAAACGATGAGGCGCTCTCAGAATTCATGGGACTTAGGGATGACATTCCATGTGGGGATCATAAGGCAGGTTTTATCATAGAGCTGGATACACATGCATACTATGGAGAAACGATTGAATCCCTCAATCGTAAAAATAAAAAATTGAGAATAATCTCCAAGTCCTTGAGTGAAAACCACCTTGTGGCACTCTTCGACTCTGAAAAAGTAAAAAGAAAGGACGCATCCAATGGTGAAAACCTCTCTAAGGCGCCTGAGGATGGGGGATTCAATCTTCCTCTTATAGCTATACACCAAGAAAAGTTAGCTATGCTAGCAGAAAAGTGCAACCCCATCAATCTGAGAACACAAGAAACTCCTCATATTACATTCTACGCTGAGTCATTATTATGCAAAGAACAGGAGGAGTTGGCTACCTTCTTAAAGGAGAGGAAGATAAATTTTGCGTGGACCTATGCTGATATGCCAGGATTGGATCCAGAGGTAGTGGTTCATCACTTGGCAGTCTATCCTGAAGCTAAACCTGTAAAACAAAAGTTGAGAAAGATGCACCCACAGATTGCTCTATTAGTCAAGATGGAACTCCAAAAACTACTAGATGTGGGATTCATACGAACGATCGCCTACCCTGAGTGGATCTCCAATCTAGTACCGGTTTCAAAACCAACTGGGGGCATAAGAATCTATACGGACTTTAGGGACTTGAACAAGGCTTTCCCAAAAGATGATTTTCTATTGCCTAACATTGATATGATTGTAGACATGACCGCAGGGCATGAGATGCTTTCCTTGATGGATGGATTTTCAGGCTATAATCAAATAAGAATTACAGAGGAAGACCAACATAAAACATCTTTCACTTGTCCTTGGGGCACATACTGCTGGAACGTAATGCCATTCGGCTTAAAGAATGCTGGGGCCACATACCAAAGGGCCATGACACTAATATTCCATGACATGATCCAAAAAATAGTTGAGGACTATGTCGATGACATCCTGGGAAAATCCAAAAAGAGGAAGGATCATATATCGGTCTTGAGTGCTATCTTTGATAGACTAGAAGAATACAAGGTTCGTTTGAATCCCAAGAAGTGCATCTTTGGCGTACAATCAGGAAAGTTGTTGGGCTACATAGTGTCAATGAGAGGCATTGAGATTGATCCAGCAAAGGTGAAAGCTATACTTGAAATGGAAGCTCCTAGGACATTGAAACAATTGAGAGGTCTCCAAGGCAGGCTTCAGTCAATTCGCAGGTTCATAGCACAATTAGCAGACAAACAAATCCCTTACTCTCACTTACTCCACAAGGGGGTAACATACAAATGGGATGACAAATGTGAACAAGCCTTCAACAAAATCAAGGAATATCTGTTAACACCTCCAGTACTAAGGCCTCCAATTCAGAACAAACCATTGATCCTTTATATCTCAGCAACTGCAGCAGCCCTTGGTGCTCTCCTAGCACAACATGATGAAACTGGAATAGAAAGAGCCATCTACTACATCAGCCGTACAATGGTGGGCCATGAGTTAAACTATACATTCATTGAAAAAGCTTGCCTAGCAGTGGTGTTTGCATCCCAAAAGTTCAGACACTACATGTTGGCACACAAGATCAAACTCATAGCTAAAATTGATCCCTTAAAGTATCTTCTTTCAAAGGCAATGCTTACAGGAAGAATGGCTAAGTGGGTAATGATATTATCAGAATATGACATTGAGTATGTGGAGCGTAAGGCAATCAAGGGACAGGTCATTGCAGACCAACTGGCAGACGCACCTATCTATGCGGAGAACCCACTTGTTTCAGAATTTCCAGATGAATCCATTTTCAACATTGACATAGCTACTCATTGGAAACTATACTTTGATGGCTCCTACACACAACATGGGTCAGGAGCTGGTATCTTCTTCATCACTCCACAAGGGGATTGTATACCAAGATCATACAAACTAGCATTCGCTTGTACCAACAACATTGCATAATATGAGGCTTTAACTATAGGTCTCAGGATAGCAGTACAGTGGAACATTATGACATTGAAGGTATATGGAGATTCACAGCTTATCATAAATCAAGTGAACAATGAGTACCAAACAAAGGATGATAAGCTAACTCCATACAAAAGGCTGGTGGAAAATCTCAAGGAATATTTTGTTGACATCACATTTGAGCAAGTACCAAGAACCAACAACAGAGCAGCAGACGCAATGGCAACTATTGGATCACTCTTAGAGATCCCTCAAAATGTTCTGAAATATGACTTCTTGGTAGAGCAGCTTCTCGTACCAGCATTCAAGGTACCAAGTCAGAATTTGTGGGCGAAATCGTTGGTCCAAATGATCAGTGGTACCAAGACATTTACACATACCTTAGGATAGGTATCATTCCCGCTGATTTGCGTTCAAGCCTTAGACGAACCTTTATCAAGAAAGCATCTCGTTTTGTCATTTTAGGAGAAACCCTATATCGCAAAAGCATAGAAGGAACCTTACTAAGACGTCTTAACCCTGAGGAGGCTTCGGCTGCCCTAACTGAGGTGCACAACGACATCTGTGGTTCTCATTCGAGTGGCATGACCTTGTCTAAGAAATTGCTGAGGAGTGGGTATTACTAGCCTACCATGGACAGAGAGGCACATGAATACGTCAAGAAGTGTCTACAATGTCAGCAACACGGGGACCTCATCCATGCTCCAGCTCAAGAGCTTCATCCAATCATCACACCATGGCCCTTTTCACGGTGGGGACCGATCTCATTGGGAAAATCACACCCACCATCCAACTTGACCACAAATTCATTTATAAGCGCAGAGTACTTCCATAGGGTTGAAGCCATACCTATGACCTACATAATGGAAAGCAGATCTCAAAGTTCATCCTAAACTATCTCATATGCGGCTATGGTGTCCCACAAGCCATTATCGGATAATGGGACACCATTCAAAAATCAGAAACCGACCTATGGCGTTAGTTCAAATGTAGCTTTTCCACCCCATACTATCACAAGGCAATGGCCAGCGAAGCTACAAATAAAACCATCCTCAAAATCCTTAAAGCGATGATGGCCTTGGTCGTGACTGGCATTTGTAGCTTAATCCTGCCCTTTGGGCTTACCGAACCAGCATCCGCACACCCACTAGTGCCACACCATTTTCCTTGGTCTACGGATCAGAGGCCATCTTGCCCATTGAGATCGAGTTACCATCCCTCAGAGTATCATTGCAAAACCTCATCACGGACGAAGAGTATCGAGTTTCAAGACTGAACGAGCTGGAACTGTTGGACGAGCGACGTCTGGATGCTTTAAACCATCTGCAAGTGTATCAGAATAGACTGAAAAGGAGCTACAACAAGAAAATCAGAAGCAGAACTTTCTAGGTTGGAGAATTGGTGCTAAAAGAGAATCAGAAGAATGTCTTGAACCCAAATGGCAAGGGCAAGTTTGAACTCAACTGGCTGGGACCCTTTGTCATCACAGCAAGCTACAAATCAGGGGCATATCAGTTATCAACACCCGAAGGGGAACCCCTACAGGAGCCAATGAATAGCTCCCATCTCAAAAAGTTTTATGCCTAAATCTTTCAAGGTATAGAGACAAAAATCCAAAAAATATAAAAGTCCTAAAAATGGTTAGCCGGCCAAAAGCAGCCAAGCAGAGTCTTAGGTAGGCAATAAAAAAATCAAGAAAATGGTAAAGAAAAATGTCCTCTAAAGTAAAAACCACTTGGTGGCACTTTGGGCAAGTACCTTGGTGAAAACTTAAGCGGGGAACTTTGTGAAATAAGCATATCATGCATCAGTCTCCCGCGTGGGCTTTGCTTTGCATCCATTCACTCCTACCCGTAGCATATCATGGCATTTTCGCATTATCTGCATCTACACCATAGCTTGGTGCTTGCATTTGTTAATAGTCACTCCGGGAACTACTCGGCTATCCTCAAAGGTGGAGTTTATTCTTTGCCTTTATGGGGGTAGTCCTATTGCCTCATCTTTGGGGAGCCGCGTTCTCATCGAGATCGGACCGTGTATGGTCTTAAAGTCCTCAAAATCAGAAAATCCCAAAAACATGCAAAACATTGCAAAAATCCAAAAACAGGTCAAAAGGTCATTCAAAAAGTCAAAAACAGAGTCGTCTCATCGAACTACGTTGTCTCTGAGCCTGAACGTAGGCAAGGTTGATCTTTGATTATCCCCCAAGACATTTAGGTCAGTCCTATAGGAGTCTGTCATAATAAACTAACATCTCATCATGTATATCTTCATTTGTGAATCGGTCAAGTTGTCAGTCGAACTACGTGGTCTCTACGTGTATAACGTAGGCAACGCTAATCTATTGATCAGCCCCCGAGGCCCCTAGGATAGGTCTTTAGGTTAGTCTCTTGGTCAAAATCTCAGAAAATCTCAAAACATTGAAAAATTGAAAATCAAAACATTTGAAAATATCGAAAAAATACCAAAAACAGCCTCAAAACATTGCAAAACATCAAAAACATCCAAATATTTGAAAAAAATCCATCCGCCTCATCTCGCTTACACTCGCAATAATCAATCATCCATAATAAATTGTCATCACCCTCAACCTTTGGTAAAACAGTCGGAAACAAGTCCTGGTAGTCAAATCTTGAAAACCTAAAGTATCCCGAAATCATCAAGTATAGATTAGGTCGGCAAGCAAGTTGGTCCAGCTCACTTCTTATCAATGGCATACTCGTCATGATGTTTCAATATGGTTTTGGTAAAAGCGTATTATAGGATCTGCATTAAGACAATGGGCACTATCATTAACCACTTTACGGTAAAATGGGCTTAGAAGCGTGTCATTAACATGTCCTAGGATCCGTTCCAACAATGGACATTATCTTTTGGCAATAAGTTTCGGCTCCCATCTTTCAAAACATCATTTCTCTCGGCTAACGGTACAAAGAACATTAGTTTGTTTGCTCACTTACTTTATCTTGTTTGATTTATCTCATTGGGCTCATTCCAAGGACCTCTCGATGATGTCCGAATGAAGGATTTAGAGAGATAGGAATGGGGCAATGATCATTATCTTTTGTCTGTTGTGCTTGTTGGATATCTTTGTAATATAACCTTGGTCATGCGTGCTTTTGTTTAGTCTGTAGTGAGGGTGTTTTAAGTTTCTTGTTGACCACATAGAAAGGCTCGCCTTCCTATGTTTTGGTCTGAGATATTTGAAATATCTGAACTATTTTCTGGACAGGGTTCCGTATGTCAGGTGTGAACAAGAATACTCCTATCCGATTTGTCGAGTCAAAGTCCATCACACTAGGTACAACGCCATCCTGGTTCTTGATACCTTGATGCATCGTACTGTGTGTATTATCAAACATAAGGAAATCCGCCCTTTGAAAATCCCAACTCCACGGCAAGTAGTCATCACCATTTGCATGATCATCTCATTCTTTCATTCTTCTATCACATTCTTCTATCTTTACTAACATTTCTATCCCAGTTGGTACATGAAGCTACCCACAGCTAATGAATGTCCATTCATCTACATCAACCACTCCTCTCGCATTTTATCGCGATTTTGATTGGCAATTGACATTCCCATTCAACATCTCGAGGGGGCAATATACCAGTGCAATTCTTCTCACTGGGGCAATAGTGGGGCATTTGAAAAATCAGAATTTTTTTGATTTTGATTATGACAAGATCATTCTTTGAATCAATGCAACAAGTACATTGCTTCAAAGAGGGGCAAAATGTAGACACGCAAAATGTACAAGTTGACATTTGCGTAACTCACGTCTGCCATAACATCGTTTCTTCCTCTGCATCCCCTCGGTCTAGCGTTTAATCAAATTCCTTATCGATTAAATTCCATCAATATTAGTCTCTTAATTAAATAGAATTATTGCATCTAATTAGATGGCACCACATGTTAATTAAATGGAATTCATCGATCCTAATTATCCTATTTTGAATTAAATAATTAATTTTATTTAATTTAAAAATCTCTAAGAATCTATCTGGTGGAATAAATTCAAATCTTTATTTGTTTAGTCTTACTTCAATCTCTTTAATTAAATAATCAAAACATGTTTATTTAATTAAACTCGATAAATAATTTCCTCTGCTTGTTTGAGTTTAAATTAATCCAAAATCTAAGTCAAAATAAGTCCAAGCTCACCTAATCATCATTAGAGCTAACATAATCATCATTTTGTTTAATCTAATAGCGGGTAAATATAATAATCTCACCCACTTGCATTCTCTAGATATCTCCACTTGCACAAATAAATCAATTTATTGATTTGTAATCTTTATTTTCCCTCAACAAGCATCTTTTGGAGGAATATTCTTCTATTTCAAATTCAAAATTTGAATGACATGTCCTTCCAACATGTCATTTACTCTCTCTTACAAGTCCTTCCAACAAGGCATTTACTTCTTCTTACATGTCCTTGCCTTGAGCCACGTGGCATTCAATGCAATTTTCTTTCCCCCTCTTACATGTCTTTTCTCAAAATTCAAATTCAAAAATGCATTTATTGGCACATTTGTCAAAACTTGCTCATTCCTCATCCAATCACATTTGGACAAGTGGCATTTTGCCATTGGCCAAATCTTTGTCCCACATTGCTCTATTTTGGCTTTGTTTCCATTTCAACATTCTATAAATAGAATGTTTCACCATGCATTTTATCATCCACAATTATGCAAAGTTATTATGCACAAATATCTCTCAAATTCCATCCATCTTCTTAACTAGTTTATTGCAGATTTTGGAGCTCATTGAGGGACTTATCAAGTGGATCAATCATCTTCAATCAACATTTGCATTCAAGGAGTTGGGAAAGGGCAAATCTCCACACACCTATTTGCACCAACTCCCTCAAGAGATCAAGAGTTTGCTTGCATTAGATAGGATTTAATTGTTTCATTTGTGTTCTTCATTTTCATTTCTTATCTTTTGCAAATTTCAAATGGATTTCTTGAGGAATCATTTGTTTCTAACCTTGTGTTTGATCTAATTGTTTGCATGTTTATTCTATTTGTGCAAGGTCTAGATTCAAATGGTTCACAGAATCTATGAAGAAAAATTTATGCAAGTACATGAGTAGTTGAAGAAACCTATGATAGTAAAGAGAGTAAGGAAGGAAGTAGAAGCCTTTGCAGAGAGAATGGGTATATCCGTAGAAGTTGTGAGAGAAGCTAGAAGAAAGAGAGAACAAGCTAAAGCAGGAGAGTCAGCTAGAACTGAATCTGCTAGCCTGGTAACATCCTCTGCCCGAACTAGGTCTACAAGAAGCTCTACTCTCTCATCTGGTCCTGCAAAGAAGTCAAGTCTTGTGAAAGCTCAAGCCAAGTCATCTGGGAAAGAAGGAAAAAGGAAGAAGGACAAGAGCACAAGAGTTTATGTTGTTGTCTCTAAAGATGAAGAGATAAGAGAAATCAAGCAAAAGGGCACAAAGTAAATAGAATTCTCCAAGGACAAGCCCTCTGATGATGAAAAGGGAAACAAAAGATGAAAACGGACAAATTAGGTATTTCTATAGAAGAAGTGGGGAAAGCACTGATTAAGGATGGTAATCTTAGGCCTCTTTGTGAATGGTATGATACCTTTGACAGTGTCGGTCAAAGAGTTCTTGAGGAAACTTAAATAAAATACTTGAATAATTTCAATATGACTCTTATTGAAATAATTTTTGCATTACCCAAAAGTCTATATGAAGTTTTAGAAATGAGAAGAGTGAGTGCAAGGACAGAAGAAGAGAAAATGAGAGAACAAATACTTGTTGATCTGTGCCCAGTGAGGTCATTAGAAGAAATGAAGAATATACTAAATGAAGAAAAAAGGGATTTTAAGAGAAAAACAAGGGTGAACAAGATGATGATTGGTTAGACTGAAGAAGTTGCAAAGGATACTGAGAAAATCCTTAAGGAAATTCTATTAAAGAACAGACACAATGTTGTTTCTGAAGAAGTGCATGATGAAGATGTTTCATCTGGTTCGGTAGCAGAAGAGGGAAAAGAAGATACAATTGAGAAAAATATAAATCCTCTAGATATACATGATGTTGAAATTCCTATGGAGATTGAAGCTCCTAAAGTTGTGTTGGTTGAAGAAAAAGAGATTCCCGAAGCCGTGCAAGAATCAGTGACTGAAGAGAAGAAGGATGAAGTGACAAAGATTCTTGTGGAAGCAAGAGACACTGCTAAGGCAGTGAAGGAGTTTTTAGAAGAACAACAAGAAGAGTTTGATCTTGAATTGATTAAAGTTCCTATCAATTTGGCTACCTTGTCTCCCATTGAGAAACTGAAAGTTACATCATTTGCATACGCCAAGGCAAGGGAAGAAATTCTGAAATCATGTATTGAAGAT
This sequence comes from Sequoia sempervirens, assembly GCA_007258455.2. Classification (NCBI taxonomy): domain Eukaryota; kingdom Viridiplantae; phylum Streptophyta; class Pinopsida; order Cupressales; family Cupressaceae; genus Sequoia; species Sequoia sempervirens. The sequence goes on along the minus strand of VDFB02075321.1, from coordinate 144,332,633 downwards.
AGTGAGTTGTTGAATCTTGCATCTGGTATTCTGGAGAAGATCATGCCTTCATATGCCAAGGATTCATCTGATTCTCCATCTAGTCAGCTAAAGAAGCTTGTAAAATTTGTAAGTACTCACTTTGAGTCACTTGAGAAGTCATCTATGGATAAGGTTCAAAAGGAGTTTGATGGTAATAGTTTGAGTAGGTTGAAAGGGATGATAGCTAATGATAAATATTTGTTAGCTACTTGTGTCAAGAATATTAAAAGTGATTTTTCTAAAGGTGGTAACATTTATAAGTCATTTCTATCTTTATCTAAGTTCACTGAGGATATTGAAAAGAAAATGAAAGAATGTGAGAAACATTTAGCAGATATCACTAAAGCATTCGATCCTCTAACCGTTTCTGTAGGAAAGAAAGAAGGTCAAGTCATATCCCTGCTTGACAAGATAAAAATTTTGAAGCATGAAGAAGGTAAAATGGTTGAAAGGGTTTGTGAGCTTAGAGGACTAATTGGTCTGAAGATGGAAACAATGTTGAGTGCATTGAAGGAAGCACAAGATGCTTTGATGGTCAGTGATCCGACGAACCTTGAATCAACAGAGATTCAATCTTACTTATTCTGTGGTTACATTACTATCTTGGAGAGTCTCAAGAAGAGTTGGGACATGAGTTTGAACCTGTTGAAGAATAATTTTTCAGATCTATTCAAGTTCATGTAAGTTGTAGAAGCCTATTTGTACATATGCAGTTTGTTCATAGCAATTTTGTTTGATTTTTGGTATGCAGATTCCTACCTTTGCCATTGATGTCAAAGAGGGAGAATGGGACAGTGAAAAATTCCTTAATAATATCAAGGGAAGTTTTGTTTTTGGAGTTTTGAAGGTTGGCAATGTATTCATGTTGGTATTGATCTGACACTTCGTCATTTTTCACTAAGTGTTGCCATCAATGCCAAAGGGGGAGATTGTTGGAAAGAGACACTGCACAAGTCATCTGGTGTTGTCATTGATGGAAACCCTAGTTAGTTATTTGATCCACATGTCATCATTTGATCATACTAGAAGTCAGATTGAAGTTTTGTGATTAACTATCAAGCAGGAACAAAGCATTCAACAAAATTGTGTTCATCGATTCACGTGCAATTTTCTATTATCATTTTGAGTTGTGGATCTCGGGGAAGGTTTTTTGGTATATGATCTCTATTATTCTTGAATATTAGAGCCTCGTATCGATCCATGTGCAAGTTAGAAGATCCGGTTGATCGATTTTATGTTTATCAGTGCATTAAGGCCGACTAAGTGAATATAGTTGTTGCGAATATTTGAGGAGTAATTGTTTAAGTGTTTTTGAGTTCGAGCATGTTGATTTTGGTCCTCACTATGTTGTGGCTGACTCTGGTTGGTACGCATTGAAATTTAATTATGGATTGAGCTGACAATTTGTAATTTTTTTCATATTTTGTTGGAGCTGACATGTAGCGATTAAATCCTTAGTAGAGAATATATATAAGTGATTGATAATATCATTTTGATATATGTATGAAGTTTTTTGATGTACATTGTGAATTTCATAAGGGTTTTTGTGATGCAAGTTGAAGCAGACATAGCAGAATTAGACAAAAGGTCAAAGAATTTGATTGATGATCTTAACCGAAACTATTCTCGGGAATTTGTAGATGCTATTTCATAGTTCACCACTCCAGTTGTATTTTTACATTAATTATAAGGCAATGAGCTTTTCTATTTTTGAGTAGTGAGCTCTAGGCAGTGTGCCTGAATGCAAGTGCATTCCCATTTTTGTAAACATCTTTTTGAGTACACTCAAATAATATTGTGGATTGAACTCCATCGTGGTTTTTCACCTAACAGGGTTTCCACGTAAAAATCCTTGTGTTATGGTGTTGTGGTTGTTTGCTTTATGTTCATGAATAATTCTTTTGGTTGAATGTTATAAGTGCTTTAAAGGTCAGATTAATAGAGATAAAAATTGCAGAACACTGATTCACCCCCCCTCTCACTATTCCTTGATTCCAATAGTAGGAGATGTAGTGAGACAAAGAAGGTGAAAAGAGAGTAGTTATAATTCCAATGGCTTGAAAACTGCCCAAGACAACCATGACTATGAAGATAACTTTGCTTATTTCTTTCCAAGGTGGGTTGCAAGTAGTGGTGCTCATAAGATAAGATTTTTGAACTATTTGTTTAATCAATAAATAACACAAAAAGCTTACTACTACCATTCTCACCACTATCGCTAGGATAGGGATATTGTCTACCTTTACATCAAATAGAGATCAAATCCTACAACCAAATCTATAGATGGCCTCTCCAATAGGATCTAAACAAATTATGGCAACAAGAATATAGTAAGTTTTCTCAACCAACATGTTTCCTAAGGTTCCTCCTAGCACAATCAGTCCTGTCACACAAATCATTGTGTTGGAAATGGAAGGGGCGGGGAATTGCACATCACGCCAGTTTTGACCAAGTTTCTAATATACCCATTAATCTCCCTAATTTTTCCCTTTGGATCTTTCATAAGATTTTCAAACTTCTTTCTCGCAAGAAAAGGTATCTGGAAATCCTTAAAGAAAAACAATCGAAACACCAAGAAAAAAAAGCATATAGTTTTGTGTTTCTTTAAAATTACCTTCACAAAGAACTAGAAGACTACAAAGATGTTGATCCTTACATTTAGAATGAATTGTGTTGTTGCAATATTATACTATCAATCAATATTTGTGTGTGGATTTGATGAAGATGTAGATGCCACTAATGACGATGTCAGTGGCTTTGATAAAGATGTGAGAAAATTGTTCGAAAAGCTTATGGAAGATCCAAAGAGAAAAATTAGGAAGATTAATGGGTATATTAGAGAAGGTCGTAACTGACGTGTTGTGCAATTCCTAGCCCCTTCCGTTGTAAATGCAATGATTTGTGTGATAGGATTGATTGTGGTAGGAGGAAGCTTAGGAAACATGTTGGTTGAAAAGACTTAATAGATTGTTGTTTCTATAATTGTTATAGATCTTATTGGAGAGGCCATCCATATATTTGGTTGTGGGAGTCGATCTCTATTTGATCTAAGGTAGAAAATATCTCTATCCTATCAACAATGGTGAGAACGGTAGTAATAAGATTCATGTGTTATTGGTTGATTAAATAGATACTTCAAAAATCTTATCTTATGAACGCCACTGCTTGTGACCATCCTGCAAAGAAAGAAGTGAAGTGATCCTCATAGCCATGGTCATCCTAGGCGGCTTTCAAGAGGTTAGAATTATAATTACTCTCACCTCATCTTCTTGGTCTCACTACATGCCCTACAATGTTTTCTATATAATTTTGCTCCTTGCTAATGTATTGTTTTTGTTAAGTTGGCTTATTGGAAAGTTCTTTCAAATTCTTCATAAGATTGTAGACTATTGTAAGAAAATTCTTTCAGATTTTTCATAATTTTGTAGACTATTGTAGGATTTTTTTTTCAGATTATTCATAAGTTTGTGGACTATTGTAAAGTTTGAGGGAGCAGTGTTGGACAAATTCTTTCAAAATTTTCATAAGTTTGTAGACTATCGTAGGAGAATTCTTTCAGATTCTTCATAAGTTTGTAGACTATTGTAAAATTTGAGGGAGCAGTTTTGGTAAATTCTTTCAAATTCTCCATAAGTTTGTAGACTATTTTAGGAAAATTCTTTCATATTCTTCATAAGTTTGTAGACTATTGTAAAGGTCAAGGGAGTAGTGTTGAAAGATTCTTTCAAATTGTTCATAAGTTTGAGGACTACTATAAGAAAATTCTTTCAAATTCTTCATAAGCTTGTAGATTATCATAGGAAAATTCTTTTAGATTATTCATAAGTTTGTAGACTATTGTAAGAAAATTCTTTCAAATTCTTCATAATTTTGTAAACTATTGTAAAGTTTGAGGGAACAATGTTGTAATATGGAGATTTTTATACTTTTGTAGTGTTTTTTATACAATTTTTCTCATTATAAACAAGAAATGACAAAAATTGTACAGAAACCACTAGAGGAGTATAAAAATAATCTAGATTACATCATTGTTCCCTTAAACTTTACAATAGTCTACAAACTTATGAAGAATCTGAAAATATTTTCATACAATAGTCTACAAACTTATGAATAATCTGAAAGAATTTCCCTACAATAGTCTACAAAATTATGAAGTATCTGAAATAATTTTCCTATAGTAGTCTACAAACTTTTGAAGAATCTGAAACAATTTTCCAAAACTACTCCCTCAAACTTTACAAGAGTCTATAAAATTATGAAGAATTTAAAAGAATTTTCCTACAATAGTCTACAAACCTGTAGAGAATCTGAAAGAACTTTCCAACACTACTCCCAAGAGCTTTACAATAGTCTACAAACTAATGGATGGAATGGACCCACAATATAAGCTTAGTGAAACTTATTATGCAAAAATCAGAGGTTTAAAATAGGTTGTCTTAACCAACACACTTTAAGCGTTAACAACTTAGGTGGCTGGTGTGGGCCCATTCCATCCATTAGTTTCACCGCCTTCATTTTTGTTTCCTTTAGCACCTCTATTAACTGTTGTAGTCAGTTAGTCCACCACCCAGTTTTGACCTATAATTCAAACCAACCATTCACGTGCTGTGAAAGTTAGGTGGATGCTCGTAATGAATTTTTTTACATAAAATAAAAAGAGTCTCTCATGAAATATTGTCACCAACTTATTAATCCCTCACATTATGACAAAATTAGGTGATAAGATTTCCTCTTCGTATAAGGATGTAAAATAATGGATCACCAGAATAGAATCCTAGTAAAAAATATGGGAGAATGATTTAGGAGGAAAGGCTGAAATTGATAAGATCTACCGAAAATAGCATGGGGAAATAATATGAATAGATATCAAGTTTGATGTCCTCAAGAGTCAAACTAAAATAAGATAAACAAAAAAAATTATTAGATAATGTTTGACCCAAAGACCCTATAACTAGTTGCCCTCACTAGGGTATGACCCCATTTTGGAGGAGCTCCACAACCATAATAATGGTCTATACCTTCACTAAAAATGTATATATCAAAATAAAATATGCAAGTAAATCCTTCTCTTTAATGCTAATCATAAAATAACATTTAACAATAAATCTATGCCACTAGTTCACTAGGCATGACCTAAACATAAGATTGGGGCTACTTTCATTTGGACTTGTCTCAACTCTTTCAAAATAAGGAATATGTATAATTTTATTGTAGGAATTAAACATCACTTTTGCAATTTTTTCATCTCTAGCTATTCTTTTAAACAACTACCCTACAACTCAAAATATCACTCTACAACCTCCATATCATGAGACTTGCCTATTGTTGGTTGGTTTTGTTGTCGAAAAACAACCAAATGATATCTCACAAACCAATCAATAATAGTAATCTATACCATTAGAGTAGTAGATCAATAGAATGAGTAGGAAATACTAGGGCAAGGAGATATATTAAGAGAGCATTCTAAAAGCTTGTAGAAAATAAAATAAACAAATATAAATAGAATCAATAAAAAAAACCAACGAATTGGCGGCCCTTCGCAAGGAAGAACAATTTTTTTTGAAGCCATGAGATAGGATCGGTCATTTCAGTCCTTGCTATCATTTTCATTACTCTATATAAACAAAAAATGGGGGAATAAGGCATTGTCATCATTGTTAGTCTTTCCCCTCAATAAAAATACAAAAAAAAAAGAAAACTACAACCAACAAAAAAACTAGGCCAATCAAAATTTGAATCAAGTTTCTAAACCCCTTAGCATCTAGAATCCCTTGCTTGTGGCTATCCAATCGACAAGGTAAGTGGTAAAATGAAGTAAAAATAGCAAAGTTGTTCAATATATCACCAAAAATTATATTTCTAGAAACTTTTATCCATGGCGGATCTTTTATAGACACCCTGAAATTGATTTCGATATAACACAAACCACTTTAGAGTACACGTTTCTTTCAGGTATTCTGTTAAATAGCTCATGTGCCTTTTCTATGCTTCCATATTCTACATATACTACAATCATGGCAATCCATTCCACCACATTTCTTTGAGGAATTTTATCAAATAGTTCACATGCCTTGGCTATGCTTCCACATTTCGCATACATGTCTACTAGGGTAGTAGCAACCACAACATTTAAAAAAATTCTTTTATCATTTGATGGATTTTGTACCCTGTTCCAAAGCTCCCATTTTCACATAGGTAGGGAGGTTGTTGGCAAAGCTTGCAAGGTATGGCTTTACAACTACCAGTTGCATTTTCTTGAAAGTACCTGAAGCCTTCCAAAAAACCCTTTTTGCTTATATCTTGCTATCATGGCATTCCATGACACCACATTTATTTGAGGAATTCAATCAAATAGTTCACGTCCATTGTTTATGCTTCCATAGTTTGTATACATGTCTATAAGAGCATTTCCAGCATTTCCACCTTCCGTTTGTTGCAATAACAATATTTCATGAGAGGCTCCTTTTATTTTATGTGAGCAAACTCATTATGAGCATCCACCAAACTTTCACAACGCGGGAATGGTTGGTTTGAATTATAGGCAAGAATTGGGCAGTGGACTAATTGACTGCAGTGGTGTAGAAGAGGGGGATTCACTACTTACAAGTTCTCTTCATTTAGAGAGCCTCACAGGGTGAACTGCCCTAATCTACCTC
>VDFB02075321.1:144315781-144325856 GCA_007258455.2 Sequoia sempervirens | reverse complement strand
TTTAACTCCAAACTCTTCCTCACCGCATTGACCTTGTTTTCACTACTCCAAACTCTTCTTCGGTGCTGGTATTGACCTTTCATTTCTCCAATTTGACGAGCTACAACCTGGTTTCATTAGCTTTTAGAGTATGTTAATGAAATTGAAAATTTATGGCGCCATTTAGCTAGCTTTTAATATTCTACAATATAGTTAAGTATACATTAGCTATATTTTACATAATAAATAATATAATTATTCGACTTATTATAATTATATATTGTATTCTTTAACAAAATTATTAAATATGTATAAAATTATTATAATTAATAATTAATAATAAGTATATTTTTATATAATACAAAATATAATTAATATAATATATATTTAATATAATAGTAATATATATTAATATGAGAAAGAGAAACTAAATTTTGATTGGTTGTTTCATGTCAACAATCCAAGGATGGCATGTGTCCTTGGGGAGTTATGCCCAAGGTAGCATGCCATTTGATTAAAGATATGATAATTCTCCTTTAAGACCTCTTCAATGTACCCATTGCACACTTAAGGAGACAAAGATAAATATAGGGAAGAAAATATAGAGATAGAGGGAGATAATGGAAAACATACAAATAGAAAGGGAGACAAAGAGATAGAGAGGGGTAGAGAGATAAAGAGATAAGGATGAATAGATAGAGATATAGGGATGGTGATTGATATATCTCTCCCTATCACTCTCTATATCTCTATATCTCCCACTATCTATGTCACTCTCTTCTATCTATTGAGCTATCTCTCCTCTCCCCTTTCTCTCTATATTAACTCCATCTCTCCTCCATCTCTCCTACTCTACTTCTCTTTTATCTCCTCTCACTCCTCTCTCTATCTCTTCTATCCATATCTTTCTACCTCTATATCACAATCTCTATCTCTTCTACTCACCCCTCTATCTCTATATATCACCCCCTTTCTATGTCTCTCCTCCCCCTCTATATATATATATATTGTTTCTTATCTTTTCCCTCTCTCCCTATCTTCTTCTCTCTCTCTCCCTTTCTACATATCAGCCTCCCTCTCCCTCTCCCCTTTCTACCTATCTATCTCCTCTTCTCTCTTTTCCCTCTTCAACCTATCTCCCTCTCTCTCTCTCTCTTTCTATCTCTCCTCCTCTACCTATCTATATTCCTTTCTCTCCTCCCTCTCTATCTCCTCTCTATATCTCACCATCTCTCCCTCCCTATCCCCCCTATCCATCAACTCTCTATCTCACCTCCTCTTCCTTTCTCTTCCCATATATCTCCATCTCTCTCTTTTCTCCATATATCTCTATCTCTTTCTTCTCCCCATCTATCTCTATCTCCCCATATATTAACTAAGAAGCCATGCAAGCATACAATAGTATATGTTGGTAAGACTATAATAGTGTTTTATTAAACTATAAGTAACACTTATCTTTCTAATGTCAAGCCTTCTTATAAAAGTAGTGTTTTATTAAACTATAAGTAGATTATTGTCACCACTCTTCATTCAACATGAAATTCCAAATGCAGCAATTTTTTTGTTGTTGTTGTCAAGTTTCATTAACCAAGCTATTTACTGGGTTGAATAAAGTTATGTTATGACCCTTTGTCTCTTTAAAATAATTAGAAAATATTAGCGAGATCAGGAAGGGGAGAAAACTAAACTCCTTCAAAATAGGGGTAGTTGTGGGTTTGTTGATTTTCTTTGCATACTATATACTTAGTTCCTCTAGGATAAATAAGTTACTTTAGATCATTTTCTTAGTTGTGTATCCTAACTAATATAGAGTAAGATTTTTCATTTTAATTGACTACTACATAATAGTTTATGTGTTGAAAGAATTGTTTCCATTCTTTGTAGTTTTTACATTGGAATACAAATCATATTTAATTCCATGCCAATATACTTATTTCATAAAGATATTTGTTTGAAATAAGTGCTTCATAACCCATCTAATCAAATCATAACCTATCAAAAAGGCAATAGGAATTTTCTAAAGAAAAGAACACTTGACCCAATCATAAGTGTATGGCCTTCGTAGAAAGGACTGATCCACCTTAGCAATAACAACTACCTGATTTAGACCTAGTAGGTTCAACTCAAACAACCTATCAACCTGCCTTTAAGAGGCTTCCAACAAGTTTAGAATGACCAATTTAAAAAATCCAAACAACTCTCAAAGCCTGACAAAGAACAAAATTCAGATTTCACACTTCGACTCCTTGAATCCTTGTAATAGTGCAAAACTAGTTTTTGCCCAATAACTCAAAACTTTCCCAAGACACCAAAGAAACCCTTGATGGTTTTAGACACCCATTTTGGAGTTATTAAACATACTTCAAGGGAAAGTACAAGTGATTTTGCAAATTTTACAGTGATTTTGCACTCGTTGATTCCCTAAAGAAAACCTTATCTTGAGTATAATCCATCATAGTCACATATGATCACATCATTCTTGAACATTTGATATCATGAAAAAACTCCAAAATCTAGTATTCAAATAACCCATATCGACAAGAATTTGTGCAGGTCTCTCTGATTCATAAATCATTATATTCTCATTTTCAATATATTGGCGAAAGAACAAAAATGTCACACTGATTGTATTACATAAGAAGATACACATCGAGATGACACAGTCCATGGTCTCACAAATAAAGATTTTTTTCGGCAAGAAAAGTTCCATCGGGGTGAAATGAAAAGGTCATACCGAGCATATAGGTCTCACCGATGAAGTTCCATTGGAAAGAAACCTCTCTTGTCTCACTAATCAAAGCACAAGGAGTTGTATCAGAAGGAGTCTTGGCGACATGAGATCAAAGGAATAATCATCAGGGAGACTTATAACATCGGGTAAATTACTGAATGTCTTAGCGATACACCATGTCTTGCTGATGAAGACACAAACAGATCAAGATAGTCGCCGGGGTGACTCTTGGTGAAATTTATATGAATCAGATGGATAGATTATGTGATATCCGCATAATGTCTCCCCGACCAAAAGAATGTTTAATGAACGTTAGTCAAGCCTGAATAAAATGATCTCCCAAATTTTGAATTGTCTTTCCGATAGAACATTTGATGTGATAGTGGGTAAATTCAAAGATCACCTACGCTTGTGTTCAAAGCTAGGATTACTAAAGAAGACATATCGGGGAGATTGGCTTATGGTCTCATCGATGAAGGAGATCTATCTACAAGACAAGTCATTGGTGTGACATTGGATCTGTCTTGCCGACATAAGTCATCAACAAGTCATGGACTATCGGAGTGAGTTCTCTATCTTGTGTTGATGATTGATCTCTCACCGATGGGTTGGATTCGATGGTCATCGCTAAGAGTCTTTGTGATGACATGGTGTAGGTCTATTTAAAACTCCTGCAGAGGTCAGATCAGTGTGAAATTGGATTTGTCTTTCCGACGGAAGTCATCGAAAAGACATGGACTATCAAAGTGAGTTTTCTATCCTGTGCCAATGATTGATCTCTCACCGATGATTTGGCTTCGGTGGTCATCGCCAAGAGTCTTTGTAATGACATGGTGTAGGTCTATTTAAAACTCCTGAAGAGGTCAGATCGGTGTGACATTGGATTTGTCTTGCCGATGGAAGTCATCAGCAAGACATGAACTATCAGAGTGAGTTTTCTATCCTGTGCTGATGATTGATCTCTCACCGATGGGTTGGCTTCGATGGTCATCGCCAAGAGTCTCACCGATGAAGTTTCATCGGTGAGACCATCATTTCTTTCACCGATAGGAGCATTGGGAATATATCGGCGAGACATGTTCCATCAGTGTAAATCCTAAATGTTCACCCAACCCGCTAAGTTACACCGACAGGAGGATACCGGAAAGAGTTATGGCGACATATTCAAGACCAAAAGAAAAGTTATCGGTGAGACTCATAACATTGAAAGAACCACTGAATGTGTTAGCGATACTAAAATTTAGGCCGATGAAGAAACAAATGAACCAAAATGATTGTCGGGGTGACTCTTGGAAATGTATACTGGACAAATGTTAACATTGGTCAGATGTGTAGAGTGTTACCCCAATCAATGGAGTATTCAATGAACGTTGGTTGGGGTCTAATGTATAGATTGACCAAATTTTGAAGGTGTCTTGCTGACCAGTTTATTTGATGTGACAGTAAGGAATTCAAAAATCTATTACATTCATGCCTGGAGTTAAAACATTAATGGCACCATAGAGTACAAATAATTTCATAAATTGAAAGGAAATCATTGCAAAATGAACATTATTGTGAATTGGTAACAAAGGAAACAAGGAGACAAATAAAGGGCTAGAGAATTGTTTCAGTTGAAAGACCTCAATCAAAACCAGTAAGTCCTCTACATTTTAACTTTTTCATTTCTACAATTTTAAGTGAGTAATATGGAAGGCACCATCTCGGGGAAGTTGAAAGGTAGAAAACAAAGTGAGAGCAGTCACCCTAAGAGTAAGAAGCAAAAAGTTGAGTCTAGAATTGAGTCGGAGGGTGCTGAACGAAAGTTGAATCAGGATTTAATTAACCAATTTCTTGGCTTTGGGTCCAGAGGTAGGCGCTCCGTGCAACTAAGGGTGGAAGTGGATAAATTGGACGACAAGTGCAAGCACATAGGAGATATTTGGACCCCAATAAGAAGCTATGAATTGTTTAGATTCCACTTTCAACGAAGAGATCGTTTTGAGCCAGTTTGTAATCCATGGCATCTAAATTTGGGAAAAATGGTTTTCCCTAATGTGTTTGTCAATATAGAGCTGGTAAAATTTTTGGCCACCCACTATGACTCAAAACTTAAGGCCATATGCGGACCATCTGGGAAACCATTTGTATACATATTAGAGGCTTCAATGTGTGAGGTTTTTAAGTTGGAAGGGTGGTGTAATGAGAAAATTATGAATGAAGAGTTGGAAAAGGAGTTTTGGAGAATGAACATCACTTACAAGGGTTGGAGGTTTCCCTTACATAGAATTAAACAAGATGGTAAAATTTTCCCACTTGACGATGGAGATGGGCCTCCATTCCATGTCGACTTATTCGAGCCCTATATGAGATATACCTATTTCTCGGTAGGACAAGTGTTGGGTATGGAAGTTCCTGAGTATATGTCCATTGTTCACATGGTAATTGCAGCTAATATTCAATGCCATAATTCTAGGTTATTTGACTATGCTTCATTTGTCTCCAAGGAGCTCGACTTAGCATTGGTGGCAATCAAGAATAAATCCCATGTTCTGCACCTTAGGAATTATTCTCTTTTAATGCATCTAGTATTGTACTTCAGACAAGAGTTAGGGATTTGGCCAGAAAATTTGAAGGTTTCACAGTTTGATAAAGAGGGAAAATTGTTACCCATTCAATTTTGGACTACCATTTGGGACAATAGGTTTGCTAATTCTAGTTTCTTGTATTTTGAAGAATATTTTGTAAACCCAGTATATGAATTCTATAGTCATCCTTATGCGCACTCATTGTCTGATGAAATAAAATGCTTCCTTAGACCTAAGGACTTTAATGGACCAATTAATCACAATTGGGGAGACTGGTATTGCTTGGAAGATGCTACTATGGTAAGGGTGTTTGGTTTTGAAGATTCTCCATTCATTTGGCCTAAAAGAGTCCCAGATAGGATTGCATATTTGGAAATTGTAAGACAAATGGATTTTTCTAGTTTCATGAATTTTGGTTCATTCGGAAAACAAACATTTATGCCTAGTACTCTGTGCTTTGGTGATTTTACTGTGCGTGCAAAGGAAGGATATGATTTGATCCTTGAAAAATTAATGCAGTATAATATGAATAAGGGTCCACCGAGAGAAGGTTTTGATCCAGAGGGATATATCAATTCTGCCAAACAAAGGATAAACTTTGGACAATATGATCATGTGCCTTATTAGTTTGATGACATGATTAGAAATTTGGAGGTAGAGGAAGAAGAGAGAGTGGTGGAGGAATACAACCAAGGGTTGTCGGATACAAGGTTCCCTTTTTCTGGAGATGAGGAAACTAGAGAAGATATGCCACGAGACCTACCCAGTAGGATTTCCAGATTAAAAACTCAAGATTACAATTGCCCTCCTAGAGAACTAAGTGTTGAAGAGAGCCAAGATACAGACACCAGACAAATGGAGTATAGGTCATTTGTAGAAAACAATGAATTTGTGAATTCTTTAGAATTCAGATCTTTCTTGTATAAGCAAAAGGGAAAGGTGATAAGGGAGATAGTTGATAATATTACACCAAGCAATGAGGAGCAGCTACTAAATAATTTGAAATTAATTGTGGATAGAGAAATGGCTAATATGACCCCTGACAAAGGAAGGAAAATGTTAGAGGATGCTAGAGTTATGATCTTTCCAGGGCTCGATTTGAATTCTGCATTGGTGTTTGATAGCTTCTTAAAGGATAATAGTGCCAAACACAAGCTTAGTCCAAAGGGGGTGACAAAAACATATGTTGGATCCAAATATAACCTGGATGAAGGATCACTCAAGATATGGGAATTATATCCACCTCATAGAAAGTCAGTGGTGATTGATACTAAGAAAGCATTTGGACATGTCATGACTTTGAAGGTTGGAGAGGTAGATCATGTGGCGGCTGTAGACATTGGGATTAATGTGGCAAAACTAAATAAAGCCCAAATACAAATGTTGATAAAAGAAAAGGAAACGTACAAAATGAATAATGAAAGGATCATGAGAGAAAATTATTATTGGAAGGACATGCTAGGAGTCACAATGGGACCTCCTAAATTAATAACACATGGTGAAAGCTCACATGAGGTAAAAGATCATTGGGAGTCAACTACATATTCACAAGGTAAATATGATAAACTCGCTGCAATAATCATAAAAAGGTAGACCAACTTAACGATTTGGTTGAATAAGCTATGGGGAGCATATTCAAAGAACCATGTTACATGGCAAGAACACAAGAGAATTGATGGACGGATTGAAGAAAAGTTTTGAGAATTAAATGAAAGAGATGTTCCTAACAGTGTGGCCATTGGTATGGGTAACCAAATTATAAAGAGACATAGGGACTATTATGAGGAACTGCGAGAAGATGCAAAGGGGCTAGTTGATGTTACGAATATGGGACTACCTACACTATTTGAAGATGGAGAAAAGTTGAAAGAGAAATCCAAGTGGATCAAAGAATGTGAATTGATGTTGTAGGGAATTATGGAAAATGCTACAAGGAAGGATTCGACATTGGATGAGAGCTGCGAGCACAACGAAAGGATGATAAAGGTCAAAATATTAGCCAAGAACGCATTAGGAGATGCCGATACTCATGAATGGAAAGATTATCTAAATCATTTATAAAATGTTCATCTATGGCTAAATAGAGCCTAATCTCTTGTTTTAATTAGTTAAGTAAAATAGAACATTTGTGAAGGGACGTGTCCCTTCCAAGTTTTGATGTATTTATATCTATTCCATAGTAATGCAAAAAATATAGGCGTTAGGAGATATTCAGTAGATAGCTTTCTATCAAAATGCTTTCATAAACAGAGACTCAGATGCATGTATTTTGATGGAGTAAATGAAGATATCTAAGTTATGGATTAAGATTTTGGTATCAATTGTTTGTTAAATTTATGCAATTATTTGATTGTTCCATTCTAATGCTTCTCTATTTTTAAATTGATATAACAAGTTTATAGTTTATCATTGTACATTTGCTATATATGTGTGATTTGGTTATTCGTTCTCTCAAGTAGGGATTAAAATATTTTAATCAATCACAACAATTGGGAAGTGTTAGTTGGATTAATAAGAAGAATCACATAACTAGAATTGCCATTCTATCTCAAGAAGAGTTTTTCAATTATTCACTTGCACGTTTACACAAGTTGTAAACAATTTATGTGCCTGACAGTTTGAATTATTTCCATTATTGAAATCCACATTTGCAAATATTCATTAGACTCCATATACCCAATAACGCACTGGTCTCCCCTTGTATTCTTTTATAATTTTCATTATTCTTATTTATTTTACACTTACATTTACAAATACACATACATATACATTTACTATTTTCATTTATTTCTCATGTAGTTTAATAGTTTGATCGATTTCATATTATATGTGTTGAATACTTTATAATTTCAATTACATTAATTTATGGATATGTTGTATCTATAACACTACAAAACCATATGCTCTTTGCATTTACACTTGCATTTAGAAATACACATTTATATACATAAATATAGATTTCTTTAATGATATGTTGTATTTATTGTTCTAGGAGAGCATCTAGTAATTACATTTACATTTACATTTAAAAATACAAATACATACATACATACATATTTATGCATCCTACGCCCTATTCATGCATCCTACAATTACAACAGTATCCATGGGACCTCTTACACAAGCTTCAGTAATCACAAAAAGTGTAAGAGCCCCTTTATATCATGTTTGGACTACAAAACCCTCAAAAGCAGGGTAACCGGGCTGTATGCAAAGAAATGAAGTTTTCTAACTCAAATCAATGCTTTAAGCCCTCAAATAAGATTCAAATCAAAGATAACACATATATTCACGACATGGAATTGATTTCACATAAAAATATGGCTGCATGTGACCGTATAGTGCTGCATAATAGGAAAAATACAGAAATTTTGAAGAAAAACACAGATTTTCAAATGTCAAAAGATTGTATTCTAAATCCTCAACCATCAACAACCATTACAATGATCACTTTATGCCTTTTAAAGGCCTTTACACCTCAACCACTGAACAACCACCTCTACAACCCACTTTTAAATCTTTTATGATCACATGAAACATAAAACACACTAATTTCAAGGTTATTAACATCATTATTGAAATATTTTAATTTTTTGACCTTCCAAACATTAAAAAGTACATCATTAAATTAATTATGTAATGGCATAAAAATTAAAAACATCATGAATTAATTACGTAACCACATAAGTCAAATATAATTCTATCAAGAAATTAATATCAAATAGATAATATAATCGCATAACTCATACATTTCAATGTCATTGATCTTCTTCTTCATCCAACTCTCTGTCGTATCATCTGATCCAGATTCAACATTGTAAGGATTTTTCATATCATCATCATCGTCATTGATATCGGTTTTGATAATGTCATCATCCACACGGATATCATCTTCATGAACATTAACTCCTACATCATCATGATCTAGTTCCTCCTCTTCAACATCTTCGTCAGGGACATCATCAACTAATTGTTGATCCTGATCATCATCTACATCATCTTCTACATCTTTGGTATCTTCTTCTTCAACACATTATACTTTACTGACCTTCCTCTTGGATCATGTCTAACAACAAATGACCAACCCAGTTTACCTAGAACCTCTAAGTAAAATACCTGCTCACATTGGCTTTGAAGAACATAGGGCTCATTTCCAGCTCGCTCGATCGACCTTGTATTAACCATGGTAAATCCATTATCATGTTCAATAACAGTTCTCTTGGGATAATTTTCATTCAATCATAGCCTGTACCATATGATGATGGACAAAATTAATCAGAAGGACTTAAAGTCACACTCAAGTATATCATCCAAAATTCCATAGTATCAATTTTCTGAGACTTCAGGATGTATGTCGCTTATAGATGAAACATTAGTCACCTAAAAGACTACAATTATACTAGAATCACAAGTTTTCTTTGTGTCATCCAACTTTTTGATTCAAAATTTATGACCATTGCACCACATAGCCTTGTGGTGTTTCACCTGCAATATGTCAAACATGTAAAAATTATTGCAATATCGTCAGTTGAAAAACATATTTATTCTTGGTCGAATGTATGCAAAAAAAAAAATCTCAACATATATATACATCAATATAATTGAAAATAATTAAATAATATGGGTGATTAATATATTTATACGTACCTATTTATCTCTTAAACCATATGCTAAATCAATTTCCCTTTGTGTAACATTGGAATCTCCATTATGATGAGATTCTTTAACCAATGAAGCCACACCTTCCCATGTTAATGCGTGACCAGATTGTTGACATCATTCAATTCAATCCATACCG
>VDFB02075321.1:144222725-144315681 GCA_007258455.2 Sequoia sempervirens | reverse complement strand
AATGTATGCAAAAAAAAAATCTCAACATATATATACATCAATATAATTGAAAATAATTAAATAATATGGGTGATTAATATATTTATACGTACTTGTTTATCTCTTAAACCATATGCTAAATCAATTTCCTTTTGTGTAACATTGGAATCTCCATTATGATGAGATTCTTTAACCAATGAAGCCACACCTTCCCATGTTAATGCATAACCAAATTGTTGACATTGTTCAATCCATACCGTCATCCAATCAAGAGTTTTTGTGATGTAAAAATGAAGTGCATCCCACTCTCGGCTAACTATATAAAAAAAAATTGAAATTCACAAACGATGTATAATTAATTAAATACCACTGTATACGACCTTAATTTATAATTGATGCATATTGAAGATTAATAATTAAATAAGTACAATATACATAAAAACCATATGTAAAATGCATTCCAATTAATCTCCATGACCATCTTATAATTACCTCTCACTTTCCTCAATCTACCTTTCCCCATTAGGTACACCCCTTCAAATTTGTTAATGGAGTTGGGATCCCAAATGCGATCTACATGGATATTTGCTACAAACTTAGGAAGATATTCACTAATGTACACCATGGTCTGGTATACCATATATCCCTCCACCATAGAACCCTCAGGATGTGCTCTTTGTATAACCAAAACCTTAAAAAAATTCAAGTGCCTCTCAACCATCCACATTGACCTTGTGTGTACAGGTTCACACAATTCAATCTCCTCAACCTGGTGTATGAGGTAGTTTTCTTGTGAATTGAAAAATGTCGAAGGTAGAAACTTTTTCATTTCACACATTAGACGAGGAATTTTTCTCTTCTAATAATTTATATCTTCTTTATGGATTTCTTTAGATGACAGCCATCGACAAGTGATTCAAGGCGCAAATATATTAACGAGATTTAACAAAAATATACAGTATATTACATAACAAGTAAAACAAATGGAAGTTATAAGATCTATACAATGAATTGAACAAATATCGCTACTTACCTCATGTATTTTCCAAGATCATATATAACTTTCTTGACATTGTTGTCGAAGTTGTCTAGGAGAGATAGAGGTAGAATGTACTGCAACAATTATAAAATGATCTTTTCATTATTTTTCTAAAAGTAGTAAACATAATACACTGAAAAGTACATGCATTAAACAAGCGTATATAATATACCAGAATAATTACCTTAATGAAGGTATGCCAATCATGCATTTTCATCCCTAACCCAAATTCACTTTTCTTTGTTAATAGATTGTTTATATTCGCAACAAATCCTGTGAGAAATCAATTTTTTTGTATGACTTCTTTTATAGCATTGCTTTGCTGCTCCGTTAATAACCAAGGAAGGGCACTTATATTAATTTGGTCTCCATCACTATTTAATTGAATGACATTTTTCATTGCATGATTGGCTTCCTGAATGTCACTACAAATTTTGACAATTTTTTCTTTGTCATGTCTTCCATCCAATATTTTCCATAACGCTTCTATTATATTCTTTCCGATATGCATCAGACAAACAAATGCACAATTTGTAGCTTCTCATAGTAGGGAAACCTACTAAATTGTCTAGGATAACTTTTCAATCCTTGTAGAAGCTGGCCATTAATGCCTTGATGACCTTCATGAAGCATATAAGTTAAACAAATTAACAATGACAATCATTGTCAATTATAGCATGAGTAAAACACAACACAATATAAAAATATAAATTCAAAACATATCATATATGATAGATAAAAAAATTGATTTGATGTATAACCTTGACGACACTCCTATTATATTCCAACTTCCATAGGCTTAGGTGTCATTCGTCAGGGTTTTGATGTAGTCTCTTCTTTCCCATTGAAAAATGTTTTCCAAAGAGTTTGATACTTATGATTTATGTGGAGGAAGTGCCTATACTCATCAAACACGTACTTTCCTAAACTTGTTGAACGACAAGATTTCATCTTTGGACCACAAATTGGACTTGCAAATTTTTCCTTTGTTTGAAGACCTACAAGATCATATATAATTGGATTAAATATGTCAATTTTTATAATGATATATAATGAAAAGATTATTTAAAAAATATGCATGATATCTACTTCATAAAATTAAATATTGTTAAAGTGCAGTCAAATGTTATAACATACCACAAAAATGTGTTATCCCTGGGGCATCATGAATTGTCCATACAAGCATTGCATGGAATTGAAATTGTCTTTGTCCTATTGGTCTAGAGACATCATACATAGTGACGCCATTCCATAACTTTAGTAACTCGTCGATAAGAGACTCAATATATACATTCATATCTTTAACTTGGTACTTACCTAGTTGAATGAACATAAACATTATATAATTATTTTAACCATTTTAGTGCAATATATATAAATTAATGTACATGACTATTGAATAAAAAAAATATAAGTCATTATGCAAAAAATAAGACAAAGGAGATGCTACTACGTTAAAGAAATGACGAGGAGCAAACCCGAGACACATAAATAATGCACACAACTAGCAAACTTTATTATTATTCAATAATGAAAAAATTACATGCAAAGGATCCCAAATCCTCGAGCTTTGCGATACATGCAAGCTATAAAAGTCTTAGAAATAAATTACAGAATTACAAAAATTACCCAGAATCCCCTTTAGTAGCATGCGAACTTCTTTCCCCAAAAAGTTTTTCAAAAATCAGAAATTAGCTCCCTAAATAGCCCCTTTTCAGTTTGGAGCCAAAAATAACATTCGAGATAAGTTTTTTGCAATTTGGCGCCAAAAAGTACAATTTGAAATTCGAAAACTAAGTCCTAATTCAAAAATTGGCAATTTTCCAAAAATTGGCCAACTTCCGGAAGCCATAACTTTTGATCCGGGACTCTGTTTTTCAAACCGTTTGCACCATCAGAAAGGTCTCAGAGTGAAGAACGCACTAAAAACTTGCTTTGCTAGTTCCAATGATTTTTGGGCCTGTACGAGAACATTTAGTGCCTCAAACTAGACTCAGAAGGTTTTTTAGGGAAAAAAGCAGAAATTGGAACTTGAATAACTCTCAAACCATGAATGATATTGATCTGATTCTTTCGCCAAAGTGCTTATTTTTCCATCATGAACCTTCCCATAAATTTTTGTCTTCCCACGCCTTAAAATTCCCGCATGCTAAAAATAGCAGTTGAGCAGAAAAAACAGAAAAATAGTTCTGAAAGTTGGAAACTCTTAATTGATGAAAAGGGTATCCAGAAATGCAAAAATATCTACAAAAAGAAAACAAGAACAAAAATGGAAAACATCTTTTTTTTTTGGTGATGCAAGATTTCCCTCACACCACTGGATGCTCCTGCATCAGACACCCAGGGTAATTTGAGAAGTGACCCCGTCACATCTCCGATGGTTGAGGAAAACCCAAACAATCAACCTTTGCCTTAGACAACCAAGAAGAATCTTCCACAGGCCTTCCTTTCCATTTTACCAGATATTCTTCATACTGCCTATTTTTGGTACTCCTTCCCACACGGCTATCTAGGATTTCTTCAATCTCCTTCTCTGAAGTAGGTGCTGGAATGCCAAACTGTTCCATTGTCGGTGTTTCCTCTGCGCCACCCTCATGATACTATGTCAAATATAAAATATTGAACACAGGGGAAATGTTGAATCCATCTGGAAACTCTACCTTATATGCATTCCCTGAATCATGCCTCTTCAAAATTTTACAGGGACCGAACTTCTTCATCTTCAATTTGTTATACGTTCCCACTGGAAACCTTTCTTTCCTCAAGTGGACCATCACTTCATCACTAATTTGAAACTCCTTATACCTCCTCTTCTAATCTGTCTTAGCCTTATACTACATATTCATCTTGTTAATATGTTCTCTTACCTTCTCATGTATAAGCTTGATGTGCTCTACAAAGTCTTCGGCTTCAGCACTTGTCTTCTTCTCTTGGTCCATCTTCCTCAATTCTAGAGCAGTCCTGGGACTACCTCCATACACAATCTAGAATGGTGATCTACCAGTGCTTCTGTTGATAGAATTGTTGTAAGAAAATTCTGCCTGGGGTAAGATCAAGTCCCATCCCTTGGGTTTATCTCCT
The DNA here is from genome assembly GCA_007258455.2 of Sequoia sempervirens. Classification (NCBI taxonomy): domain Eukaryota; kingdom Viridiplantae; phylum Streptophyta; class Pinopsida; order Cupressales; family Cupressaceae; genus Sequoia; species Sequoia sempervirens. The sequence goes on along the minus strand of VDFB02075321.1, from coordinate 144,311,582 downwards.
ATCAATCATCTCAGTAGGTTACCCAGACTTCTATTCACAACCTCAGTCTGCCCATCAGTTTGTGGATGGTGTGTAGAACTGAACTTCAACTCTATCTTCAACTTTTTCCACAAGGTCCTCCAAAAGTATCCCACAAACTTGGTATCACGATCTGAGACTATACTCTTTGGAAAACCATGTAGTCTCACCACTTCTCTAAAGAACAAGTCAACAATGTGGACTGTATCATGGGTCTTCTGGCATGGGATGAAATGTGCCATCTTCGAAAACCTGTCAACTACCACAAATACTGAATCATTCCCTCTTTGTGTCCTTGGCAAACCAAGAACAAAATCCATACTTATATCTTCCCAAGGGCTCTCTGGTATAGGTAAGGGCTGATACAACCTAGTATTCTGGCTCACTCCTTTAGCCATTTGACATACCCTACAACTCTGCACAAACTTCTTCACATCTTGTGATAACTGAGGCCAATAATAATGCTCACTGATAATGGCAATGGTCTTATCCTGACCAAAATGTCATGCCATTCCTCCACCATGCTTCTCCTTTATCAGGTTCTCCCTCATGGAACTCCTTGGAATACACAACTGACTTCCTTTGAACAACATGCCATCCTGGATGATGAAATCCAACCACTTTGTCCTGTCAACCATAACAGGCTCCTTGCAAGCTTTCCAAGTCTCTGCAAAATCAGGGTCTTCAGGATACAATGTCTTGAGTTCATTGAACCCAACCACTTCAATCTACATCTCAGACAATAATGTTTGCCTCCTACTTAAGGCATCTGCAACCCTATTTGACTTGCCACTCCCATGCTTTAAAACAAAGGTATAACTCTGTAAAAATTCTACCCATTTCATATGCCTCTGATTTAATTTTTCCTGACTACTCAGGTACTGTAATGCTTGATGATCAATAAACAAAACAAACTCCTTCGGTAATAGATAATGTCTCCATTTCTTTAATTCTTGAACTATTGCATAAAATTCCTGATCATATACAGAGTACTTTCTCTTTGCATCATTTAACTTTTCACTGAAATAGGCAATGGGCTTACCTTCTTGGCTCATCACTGCTCCAATGGCACAACCACTGGCATCACAATCCACCTAATATTGAAATTTGGGAGAGCTAAAACTGGTTGCTCTGTCACCTTCTACTTCAATAGGTCAAAACTCTTTGTTGCTCCAGTGCTCCGCTTGAACTCTTTTCTATCCCCTCTCATTGTTTCAGTTAGGGGTGCACAAATACTACTGAAGTTTCTAATGAACTTTCTGTAAAAACTAGCCAAACCATGGAAAAATCTCACCTCAGTAGCAGTTCTTGGGGTAGGCCATTCTAGAATAGCCTTTACCTTCTCTAGGTCCATCTTGAGACCTTCTGCCAAGCAACAAACCCCAAGTACACTAACTCCTTCACAAAACTACACTTTTTCAAATTTATCAATAGTTTCTCCTCTCTCATCTTCTCAAAAACCCTAAGAATATGCATTAAATGCTCATCCAAGGTCTTACTGAAAATCAAAATATCATCTAAATACACAATGACAAAACTTCCCAGAAACTCTTTCAGTACCTCATTCATGAGCCGCATGAATGTGCTCGGTGCATTGGTTAGCCCAAAAGGCATGACTAACCACTTGTACAGGCCCTTTTTTGTCTTGAAGGCAGTCTTCCATTCATCTCCCTCACGAATCCGGATCTGGTGATATCCGCTCTTCAAATCAATATTTGTGAAGTACTGTGCTCCACTCAAATAATCCATCATGTCATCCATCATTGGCAAGGGAAATCTATACTTGATTGTTATCTTATTTATGGCTCGAGAGTCTGTACACATCCTCCACTTCCCATCCTTCTTTGGTGCTAGTACTGCAGGTACTACACATGGGCTCAGACTCTCTCGAATCAAACCCTTCCTCAACAACTCCTAAACTTTTTGGTTTAACTCCTCATTTTCTGCAGGATTCATTCTGTGAGCTGCCTTATTTGGAAAATTGGCTCTAGGGATCAAGTCAATCTGGTGACTGATCTTCCTCATTGGTGGTAAACCCTCAGGTACGTTATCAGAAATAATCTCTTGAAACTCATTCAATAACCCAGAAATTTCTACTGGTACCTCATCACTATCTTCCTTATCCATTCTAGGAATCAATGCATCACACATACGCTCATGCTTCATGCCTTCTAAAAATTTCCTTCCATCAACAAAAAAATTATAGCACTACTGCATACCTTTTCTTCGTCCTTCTTCAAGGGTTTCAACTTATGGCAGACTCCATCCTTCATCAAGGAATAAGTGTTTGCATGGCCATCATGTACAACTCGCCTATCAAACTACCACGGCCTCCCCAACAACATGTGACATGCATCCATGGGGATGATATCACATAGTACCTCATCTCGATAGCTTCCGATTTTGAACTTCACTAGGCACCACTCATTGACCAGAACTTTGTGGTCTTTCTGCAACCAGGCAATCTGATATGGATGTGGATGCCTTTCCCTTTTTAGCTTCAACTTCGTAACCATCTCTTCTGACACAAGATTATCGATGCTTCCACTGTCGATAATGACCTCACAACATTTGTCTTCACACTTGCACCTTGTGTGAAACAAATTCTTCCTCTGTTCTGGATCCTTCTCTTTAGTCACCAGGGCTCTTCTAACAACTAGAGCTTCTCCCCTTTTAGCATCATCTGAATGCTTAGATTGAGCCTCCTCATTTGCATGTGCAACCCTTCCATGACCTTCTAGCCTTTTGTCTGTCCTTCCTTGGTGTTGTGGGCATTCATAGGCTCGATGCCCTTCTTCACCACAATGGAAACAAGTTCCTCTAAAACCACCTCTTCCAGGCCCTGGCCCAAATCTTCCTCATCCTCTACCTCTTTGATCACCATTGTTTTGATCACGAGGGAGGTAGAAGTTATCATTCCTCTGGCTCTGACTAGTACCCACATCTTTATTTCTCCTTTCATCCTCATTTCGGCTTCCAAAAGATCTTCCACTACCCCTTCCGCTTTGACCTCCTCATCCTTTTTGTTTGCTGTCAAATCTTTTGTTCAGTTTCTCCTCAACTTTCAGAGAAAATTGGTACGCATCCTCAATAGTGGCCATTCTAACCAGGCTCAGCTCTTCTTGAATGCTCGGTCATAACCCATTAAGATAATGGGCTATCTTCTCCTTGTTGGCCTCTGCATGGTCCGTTCTGATGATCATTTTATGAAAATCTTCTGTGTATTCTTTCAAAAATCTACTTCCTTGCTTCAACCCTTGCAATTTCTTTAGTAGATCTAATTCATAGTCCACTGGTATGAACTGCTTCTTTAGTTTCTCGACCATGCAATCCCAACTGCTGATCTTTCCTTTTCCTCTTCAATTTCTCTCCAACTGGACCTCTTTTCACCAAATATTGGCATGGCCCTTCAGCTTCATTTTTGCAAACTTAACCCAATCTGGGTCCTCTACTTCTTCATATTCAAAATATTCTTCTAGCTCGTTGATCCAGTCGATCAACTCTTCCAGGTTGAGAGTTTTGGAATAACTGGGGACTTCTATTCTGGGTCTTTTTTCAATCTTTGAGATGGCCCTAATCAGTCACATTTGATCTCGATCAATAGATTTTTCTTCCTTTTCTACATTTGTATCTTCCACCTCTTCTTCATCTTCGCTTTCTTCTCTCCTTCCCGGGTCTAACCCTCTTCTCATTTGTTCCTGCAATGCATCAATTTGTCTTTGGAGGGCTCTGAAACCCCCAGCCACAAATGGATCTCTTCCACTAGCATTTTTGCCACCTCTGCAACCTATGGCACCACCATGCCTACCAAGAATCACTCTTGGAGGAATCTTGAAGATCTTGAACCCACAACCACGGTCCTGGTGCAAACTGCCTCATGATCGGCGATCTGTTCACACGTTCAAGAAAACCCGCTCTAATACCACCTGATGAGGGAGCAAACCCGAGACACATAAATAATGCACACAACTAGAAAACTTTATTATTATTCAATAATGAAAATATTACATGCAGAGGATCCCAAATCCTCGAGCTCTATGATACATGCAAGCTACAAAAGTCTCAAAAAGAAATTACAGAATTACAGAAATTACCCAGATTCCCCTTTCGCAGCATGCGAACTTCTTTCCCCAAAAAGTTCCTCAAAAATAAAAAAATTAGCCCCCTAAATAGCCCCTTTTCATTTTGGAGCCAAAAATAACATTCGAGATAAGTTTTTGGCAATTTGGCACCAAAAAGTACAATTTGAAATTCAAAAACTAAATCCTAATTCAAAAATTGGCAATTTTCCAAAAATCTGCCAACTTCTGGAAGCCATAACTTTTGATCCGGGACTTTATTTTTCAAACCGTTTGCACCGTTGGAAAGGTCTCGGAGTGAAGAACGTGCTAAGAACCTGCTCCACTAGTTCCAACAATTTTTGGGCCCATACAGGACTGTTTAGTGCCTCAAACTGGACTCGGAAGGTTTTTTAGGGCAAAAAGCAGAAATTGGAACTTGAATAACTCTCAAACCGTGAATGATCTTGATCTGATTCTTTTGCCAAAGTGCTTATTTTTCCATCATGAACCTTCCCATAAGTTTTTGTCTTCCCACTCCTTAAAATTCCCACCTGCTAAAAATAGCAGTTGAGCAGAAAAAGCAGAAAAGCAGTTCTGAAAGTTGGAAACTCTTAATCGATGAAAAGGGTATCCAGAAATGCAAAAACATCTACAAAAAGAAAACAATAGGAACAAAAATGGAAAGCATCTTTTTTTTTGGTGATGCAAGATTGCCCTCACACCACTGGATGCTTCTGCATCACCTATGCCCAAAACCATCTTCGCAGCCACAACCACCAACGGGTCGTTGAACTTAACAAAATTCTCTTTAAACGTTGGTCTGTAATTACCCTAAACATTGCTTGTCTCGCTGAAGAATTCAAAGAAATTGGCGTGTCTACACCAAACCGAGCTAAGCTCGAGACAAAAACCTCATCCACAAACTTCAAGCTCTTCGCCATTAACCCTGCTACAGAAGAAGCATTCGGCTTTGGAGAAAACAAACACCCATAGACACTACACCCACAAGCTATGAAAAATGAATGCCAAAAAAACCTTTGGCCATCAATAAATAAACAAACTTTACCCACCATACCACCGCCATCGACCACAAAGGGTACCCAGACCAGCGTGTGGGATGTCCTTGCCATGCGAAGAAAATCCTTCCCCATTAAATTCACTCCAAAAACACTCATGAAAACAGGTGCCATATATGTCCTTAATATCCTACCGAGAACCTCCGACAAGACCTCGACACACTTTCCAAACTCACTGCCACCACATCCCTTCAAACAATGACACTCGACCATTGTGGCTTCCAATGCCACCTCCCTCTTCCACCTTGGAGGGACGCCCACCCTACCACCCACATAATTCACTCATTTTTTATATTTAATATAATTCACTATTTAAAATATAATGTCAAACTAAATCATTTTTTATTTATATTCAAAGATTATTCAAATAATAATATTCAAATAAATAAATAATAGAATATAATTATAAATAAAAATATATCTTTAAAATATTTAAAGATAGATTTAATATAATTCACTCTTTAAAATGTAATGTCAAGCTAAATCATTTTTTATTTTTATTCAAAGATTATTCAAATAAATAAATAATAGATTATAATTATAAATAAAAATATATCTTTAAAATATTTAAAGATATATTTATATTAATTCACCCATTTTTTATATTTAATATAATTCACTCTTTAAAATATAATGTCAAACTAAATCATTTTAATATAAAAAATGAGTGAATTATATTAAATATATCTTTAACTGTTTTAAATATATATTTTTATTTATAATTATAATCTATTATTTATTTATTAAACATTATAAATATATCTTTAAATGTGACAACAAGAAATATTTCAAATGAGTGAATTATATTAAATATATCTTTAAAGATATATTTTATTTTATAATTATAATCTATTATTTATTTATTTTAAATATTAAATTATATTAGAGTGAATAAAATTAAAAATGATTTAGTTCGTATTTTTATATTTATTATTAAATATCAATATTTTAACAAATAAACAATTGTCACATTTTAATTATTTCTTGTTGTCATTGTAAAATGTTTTTAACTTAAAAATTAATATTCCTATTTTAGATAGATTTATTGATATCTTAATTTTAAATAGGTCTATTTTTTAAAATTAATGAGAGTAATTCTTATATTAATATTGATATTTGAAATATATCTATTTTTTTTAAGAAAATACATCTATTGTTATTTTTAAAATATTCAAATTATAACTTAAAAAATTTATGACTAATATTTATATCTTAAATATATAGTTTTAAAATAAAAATATCAATTTCAAACCATTCTATTGAATTAATAGTTATTTTATTTTAAGTTTTATATATATATATATATATATTCTACATATTATTATTTGAATAACACTTTTTTTACTTTTAATAATCAATATTTCATTTATAAACATTGATATATTTTAATATTTGAAATATTGAGATACCAATTTTAAATTCTGTCATTTTAAAAAACCATCATGAGACTTACATTATTTTTTATTACTCCTTTTGAAAATTACTGTATTAGGGAGAATATATCTTGACATGACTGTATTAATATAATTTAATTACAGTACTTGTCGGGACTAGAGATGATGTGACAACCAAATAGCAATAGGTGGACGACACAACAGGGAAACCGTTAGCAGGGCTGCAAGGGGTTTGCACGGGCACAACCATCAGATGCCCATCGATGGGCATCAGTGCAAATTGCCACTTGGATAGCCAGTGCCCACTTCCTTTCCCCATTCCTATCCAAATGCAACTGATCCCGTGCAATTTCATGCCCAATTGCTCCCACAATGAACAAATCTATTTTCCTCCAAAAAAAAAGGGTTTTTCCCTCACATTTTCTCTCCAAAATATCCTATAGGAAAAATGAATTCTCTTTTCCTTTTTAAAACTCATTTCACATTTCACTTTTTCTTTAAAACATGTAGTATAATTAAGTATGACCTTTTAAAATATATCATTTGATAGCATAATCAACATTCAACATAAAAATCACAATTTAGGTCTAATCATAAAATGCATTTCCTAGATTAAAATTTATGAAAAAATGCAATTTAACTCAAATGCTCAGACACTCTTCACAAGTCGACCACATAGGGGATTAAGGTTTTCTAGTATGTGACCAATCACAATATTTGGGGTTTGCACTAATTAGCCAAAGACAAGTCATACTCAATTGGGTAAAACGATAAGGGTTTAGGTCGAGGGTTGGCCAATGTGCTATCTCCTGTTAATCATCGTCAAGGAAGGTACGTTCAGACCTGTGGAGCTAGGTGGAGTCGATACCTGGTACCTGTAAACATACACACACAACAGTGTACTTGTACATATTCATATATACATAGCTGAAGCACAAACTACATCCTGACAACAATTAACTACCATATATATCAATTAATTGTATTAACATAGCTAATCATGATAACCTTTCACTAAATCAACAATGTCTAATCTCATTATGATAACATTTAACATATATAGAATACCAAAGCAAAATCAAAATGCTATCTTACCCAAACTGGGGTTAGAGAGGTGTTACACTTTTCCCCTAGTCAAAAACTAATTGAAGGAATGCCATTTTTATCACAATAATTCACAAATTAAAGCATGAAATTAAATAAAAAGATAAAAAACCATATAATTATCTTCTTTCAAATATTCATATAGACTTATCTTGTTATTTCTTTCTTTTTTGGTGTCTATAATACAAAATATCTTACCTCTAAAATCCAAAATCATAATATTGATTGAATAAAGAACTTAAATGCAACTTCAAAAGGAAAATATTATAAAAACTTCTCTCAAAATACCTCAAAGTTATGAAATTTCAAAAGATTTAATATCAACATGAGCACAAAACCTAGAAATAATTTGATGTTAATAGGATATTGATATTAATATCAAATTATTTCTAGGTTTTGAGCCCCATCAATGATGTTTTGAAACCTATCTAATAAAAGGAACCCTAACATCTTCAAATGATTGGTTCTAATGATGAAGTTTTTGGCTCTTTTAAAAAGGAATATCTTGGGCCAAAACATTCAAAATTTCATCATAAATTTTCCCCCACTCTATCCTTATCAATACATACTTTCTTAGATATGGTTGGATGAATAGGGTGCATCTTTTACATTATCAGATTTTGTTCCATCATATTTTTTTGGATAAATGAAACAATAAAAATATCCCTCTAGATCATCCCTAAAGAATTTTTTTTGTGTGTTATGCAATAAGTACATGCTCTTTTCTATTGAAATGGTGACAAGAGTGAGCCAAAGGCTCAAACTTGTAAATTCTTCATTCATCAACAACACTTTCATTTTTGCATTTGATGGTTTTATAAAGTCTTCTAACTTCTAACTACCCATCAACCAACTAACAACTAACTAATAACAAAATAAAAACTAACATATAATAAATTAACATGATTATTTCATTATTCTATGTCATACACTATAATTTCTAACACCCCCTTTAGTGTAGACATAAGGAATTTATTTTGGTGCTACAATATCAACAATTACAATGTGGAGTTTAAAAATCTATTACACCCTTATGGCTCCAAAATCCTTATACAAAATAAAAAGGATAAATTAAATTGGTAGCAACTTTTTAAATACCTCTATTTTCCATATCAAATTGCAAATTAAATATTGATATTAATATTAAATTATTTTTTAGGTTTTGTGCTCCTATTCAACAACTTTCTAAAACAACATTATTCAGAGAATTTTTTCCCGCTCCTCTCTCCTCCGTCTGCATTTGAATAGCCTGTGCGCATGGTGGATTCTACGCTGGGGGTACCCCATGGTCCCCCTCTATCCCCTCCTGACCCACGTCTCACCATGCCACATTGGGATTCATGTCCCTCGGGAGCCACTCCTGGAGGGTTTGATCCTTTGAGTGCAGGTCAATCTGGGTCACTCGTGATTCCAGTCTTGTCTGGTGTGGAAGTGCCAGTGATCGAGATCCTTCTAGAGGTTAAAGGTTGGAAGGATGTGTTGACCAATGGTAAACAAAGTTCTAAGAGCCCCTCACCTTGATCTGAAGAGGAAGTCATTTCCATAGGAATGAATTTCGCTATCTATGATATAGTCAGTGATAGGATTCTTTCCTCAATGGAGAACGTAGTTGTGGGTCATTTTCTCTCCTTCCGCCCCTCTTTGGATATGGTTTGAAGATGGGTTGCTGCTAAATGGTGCCTCAAAGGAAGTGTAGACATTTGTGCAATGTCGGGTGGTCTCTTCCTTTTCAAATTCACAACTTCAGATGACTTGGTTGCAGTCCTCTCTTTTGGGCCTTGGGTGTACAAGAAGCACAGTTTGGCCTTATGTCGTTAGAAGTTGGGTTTTGACCCTGCTATGGATCTAAATAAATCAACGTCGATCTAGGTTTGCTTTCCTAGGTTTCCCTTGGAATATTGGGACGAATCCATCTTCAAAAGCATTGGGGATTCCTTGGGCCAATTCATTACTTTGGATTCCATTACCAAGTCCAAATCCAGGTTAGTTTTTTCCCACTTTTGTGTTAATATTGGTGTGAATAAGATGCTTCCTAACTCCGTGAAGCTATGCTCTAAGGTTGGTACCTGGGTTCAAACAGTCTTCTATGAGAATGTTGTTGTTTACTATCAAAAGTGTGCTAAACATGGCCACCTTATATCTAACTGCAAATCTTCCTTTAATCGGGAGCCTAACCCAGGAGACTTTGCTGCTAATGCTCACCTTCCTTTGGAAAATGTCATTTTGAAGGATGTTGACTCTCTGGCCAAGTCTACCTCGCTAGTCTTGGTTGAACCCCCAATCTTTGGGGATCCTCCTAGTGGGATAGAAATTCCAAGTGTGGATCCGGCTTCAAGCCTTGTTATTCCTACTCTGACGGAGAAGTTGGTCGTTGATAAGATTTTGGATATAGATGCTTTATCCTCTGACCAGGCTCTTTGGGGGGATGAGTTTTTAGGTGGCTCCCTAATGGAGGTGGGATCTATTGCTAGGACTAGTGAGACAATGGGTGAAGAGGGCGGAGTTTGGGAGGAAGTGGTTATTAGAGTTATAAAGGAGTCAATTTTTAATTATGAGGGTTTAAACCAGGAGAAAGTCGTTGAAGAGAAAATTTGGTTAACCCCAAAGAAAAGAGGGAGAAAGAAGAAGGTGGATGTGGGAGGAGACTCCAAACCAGGAAGGCCCAACCATAGACAAACTAGGTTGAGAGAGACAACAAATGAGATAGTCATTGATAAACATAGGACATTGGAAGTGTCCTCCAAGGACGGTCAAAATGAAAGTCATTTCCTGGAATGTGCGAGGGTTGAACAACTCTCATAAATAGCTTGCTTTGAAGAACTATGTGTTAGAACATAAGCTTGATGTTTTACTTTTACAAGAAACCAAAATGAAGAAAGAAAAATTTGATAATATTGCTAAGTATTTATGGTCGGGTGCCATTTACTCCTATAGTGATGTTGAAGGGGCGTCGGGTGGTCTTGTAGTGTTATGGAACCCCTCTAGGATTAATGGCTTTGAACTATTCTGCTACCAAAGTAGTGTGGGAGTCTCTTTTTCTTACCCGGGCGGCTCTTGGTTGCTTATAAATTTCTATGCTCCCAACTTGAGAAATGCTAGAAATGCCTTGTGGTAGGATCTTTCTAATTGTGTTAAAAATAATAGGGGGTCTCGCTGGCTTGTGGCTGGGGACTTCAACTCCCCCTTATATCCTTCAGAGAAAAGTGGTGGTCTGGTGGATTATTCTAATAGCATGGCTAATCTGGAAAACTTTCTGAGTTCTACTGGCCTGATTGACGTTGACTGATTGGGCCAAGATTTTACTTGGACCAACATGCATCTTGGGGAGGGCTTAATTCAAGTCAGATTAGATAGATTCCTTTGTTCTAGCAACTGGACTTCCCTGTTCAGTGCCAATCTTCAGGCTCTACCTAGGACGGTCTCTGATCACAATCCTCTACTGCTGGTCTCGAATGACTGTTCTATTGTTGGACCGTTCCCCTTTTGGTTTGAGATAATGTGGAATTCCCAAGTCCTGAATTCAAGAACAAAGTTGCTGAATGGTAGAATATTCATGTTCATTTCTCCCCCATGTTTAGGATCTTTTTTAAACTTAAACATATCAAATGCATGGTGAAAGGTTGGAACAAAAGAGTTTTTGGGGATGATTTTTAGGAAAAAAGAGTTGTAGGGGATAAATTGAAAACTATCCAAAAGAAAATGGAGGATGGGGATGTCAGCTTGCCTACCTACAACCAGGAAAGAGAGTACCAAAGGGAGTGGGAGAAAATTCTAAGGAAAGAGGAATTTTTTCTAGAAACAAAAATCCAGAGTTCAATGGCTACAAGGAGACAAGAATACCTCCTTTTTTCACATGTCTACCCTAAAACATAAGAAAAGGAATCAGATAACTAAATTGCATAATGAGCAAGGGGATGTGATCAATATGCCCACCTACATCGGTCTTTTGGCTACAAACTATTTTCAAAAGGCTTATTTGGCCCCTGTTGAGGCTCCTAATATGACTTTGGACAATCTTCTATTGGAACCTCTCCCGACCATCATTTCCCAGAATGATAACCTTGGAATTCTCAGTGCTGTCACTCCTGAGGAGGTCAGGTTAGCTACTTTCAGTATGGGGGCTTACAAAGCACCTGGCCTAGATGGTTTTCAACCGGCCTTCTTTTAGATATTTTGGGAGATTGTTGGTGGGGACCTTATCTTAGTTGCTCGTGATTTTTTCAAATCTGGTAAGATTTTGAAAAACTGAACCACACTTTTATTTCCCTAATTCCTAAGATTGATGATCCCCATTCTATGATTGATTTTAGACCCATCAACCTCTACAATACCTTTTATAAAATCCTCTCTAAAATTCTAGTGAAGCGTATCAAACCTCTCCTTGACAAATTAATCAGTCCCACTCAAAAAAAGGGTTTGTGACTGGTCGTCATATCCTGGATGCTACCTTAATCACTCATGAACTACTCCATTCCATGGATAGATGCAATAATGCTAGTATGGCCCTTAAATTAGATATTTCAAAAGCTTATGAAAAGGTGATTTGGGACTTTATCCCTAAAGTCTTAGCTAAGTTTGGGTTTGACCAATCTGTGGTCAAACTCATAATGGAATGCATAACTATGGTAAAGTACTTTGTTCTGGTTAATGAGACTCCTTTTGGTTTCTTTAATGTTGGGAGAGGTATCAGACATGTAGATCCCCTTTCACCCTATTTATTTATCATGATTGTGGATGTCTTGAGCATAAACTTTTCTAATCTGCTGTCAGAAGGGTCTAATAAGGGAATTAAGGTTGCCTCTTCTTTGGATCCTACTGTGATCCAAAAATTTATGGATGATAACTTCCTATTTGGGAAAGCCTCTGTGATTGAAGCCATAAAATGGAAAAAATGTCTCAACAACTATGTTGCTTGCTCTGGGTAGTGTATTAACTATAATAAAAGTATGATTTATTTCTTCAACAACACTCCTAACCTACAAGCTCGGGTGACTGTTGTTATGGGATGTATGAGTGATTCTCTTCCCTCAGCTTATCTTGGTTTACCCCTTACTATCAAGGAAGTCACTCCTGACTTTTGGAATTCGGTCATTGAAAGGATCCAAAGGAAGTTGGTTGGGTGGAAAGGTTCCATCCTCAACCATGTTGGCAAACTATAGCTCCTATTTGTTGCTCTTCAAGGTATCCCTGTCTACTTCCTATACATTTTCAAGATCCCCAGATATATTGTTGAGAATTTTGAGAAAATTCAAAGGAACTTCTTGTGGTCGAGGACCGAGGAAAGGAAGAAATTTTCTCTAGTTAAATGGGACGAAGTTTGTCAACCTAAACATTGTGGTGGGCTTGGGATAAGGATTATCTCTAGTACCAATAAGGCATTGATGGCCAAAGTGGGTTGGGACCAACTAAGGAATAGGAAACATTGGTGCAAGATTATGAATGCTAAGTATCTTCAAAACAGAACTTTGATTGACTATCTTCTGGAGGTACATCCTTCGGGTTCCTTGGCCTAGAGGAAAATTTGTATTCTACAGGTGTTGCTTAGGACTGGGATGAAATGGAAGATTGGTAATGGTAATAAAATTAGATTCTGGGAGGACCCCTGGTTACTTGATACCCCTTTGGAACACTCTGAATTTAGGAATCTTATGAGGTTGCCACAACGGTTCTTTGGTGTTTACATTAGTGATTACCTCCTTGGCCCACAAGGGGCTAAAAAGTGGAATGTTTTGTCCCTTTACTCCCCTTTATCCCCTGAGCTGAGCCTCCTTGCCAAGTCCTTTTAGGAGTTTCTCTCCCTTACTAGACTTCCGTCTACCAACATGATGGATGAATTCTTCTAGACTCATGACAAGTAGGGTGATCTTTCAATTAAACCAATTTACAATCTACTGACAGACTAGGGAGTGGTCCTTGACCTTTGAAAGCAGGTTTGGAACAGACACATGATCCCAAAAATAAACTTCTTTTGGTGGACTGCCTGCCATAATAGGATTCTTACACAAGACAATTTGAGGAAAAGGGGATTCCAGATCCCCAATAGGTGCTTATTATGCAAGTGCAATGAAGAATCGGTGGACCACTTGTTGCTACATTGCTCATTTGTTGTTGGTGTGTGGGAGCTAGCTCTAGAGCGTTTGGGCATTCAGTGGACCATGTGTAAGGACATTAAATCCTTTATCTTGAGCTAGACTAGACCCTTCATCCACCCCTTAGCTTGTGAGATTTGGAACCAAGTCCCCCCCATTATCTGCTAGTGCTTATGGAAAGAGAGAAACAATAATATTTTCAGGGACATTGAGATGAGCCTGAAGGCCCAGGTGTTTGGTATAGGATCTCCGCTCATAGCAAAAAACATTTCACTTTTTAAAGGGTAAACACTAGATAAAGGTTTGACTGAGAGGGAAATTATTATTGCCAAAGCTTGGCATCAAAACCTTGATGCCAATTCCTTTGAAAACTCTAGATCCCTAGCTAGAAGGGACACTATTTAGAAACATCTGGACCGTGGTTCGTATAAACTTAATTTTGATGGGGTGGCCAAAGGAAACCTGAGCAGAGCTGACATAGGAGGTGTTATTAGAGATTTCAAAGTAAATTTTGTGGCAGGTTACTCGAGGGGGGATTGGCATCCAATATTCTATGATTGTAGAAGCTAGAGCACTGCTAAAGGGCATCCAGTTAGCTGTTACTATGGGGATTGAGAACCTTCATATCGAAGGTGATTCTAAGTCTATCATTGATGCTGCTAACTTTGGTAGATTACAGGGGTGGAGTACTAAAGACATTTTATTAGACATAAAGATTTTTGTGTCTAAGTTGAATTTGAAGATTGCTACCCACATTTTCCGGGAGGGTAATCAAGTGGGGGTGATCCCACAATACTGGTTTATAATTTTTGGCCAAATTGGACACTAAACTGATTTTTTCTAACTAAATTTTCACTTTGACACCTATAGCGGCTAAACCGTGAGGAATTTGAAGATGATGCAAACTACTGATTTGTGATATTTTGTCCATAGATTCTAAATATATTTTTTTTTTTTTTGGAATCAGATTGCACTTCTTTTTCCATCTCCTTCAAAAACTAGTTTTTTTCAGTAAACACCATTTTTGGCTCACCGTATAACACAATTTTTTTTCCATGAAGGATAAAATTCTATTTGTTTTGAATTTCAATTTGTAACTACAATATCTAGTCCTTAATTGGTTTCATAGTGTTTTATTGAATATATTTTCCTTAATCAAGTTTTGAAGTCAAACCAATTACAATTCAGACATAGGAAAAATTATAACACAAGTTTTTGTATGTATCAAAATTCATTTTTTTTTTGTTGGATCAAGGACTTCAATATCGGTGCACTCATATTTTTCAATTTATTTTTTAATAATCTTCTATTTTTCCACATGTGCAGAACAAAGAGCTTGATTTTCGGTGAAAAACTATGTTTAATAAAACTAAAAAATAAATATAATAATAATAATAAATATATATATATAATAATCAAATTAAATTTAATTAAAATTATTCTTTTTTGGAAGCTTATAATAAGGACTACATAGTTACAAAAAATAAATTTTAAATGAATTCATTTGTTCCCCCGAAAGGTAAATCAAAAGTGGTTTTTTATCAGCATTTTGATAGGTGTAAAGGAGACTTTGTTATAGGTATGGTTTAAAACTAGTGGGATTCTATCCAAGTGGGATTGGTATAAGGTGGTTTGATCAAACCCTCTTCAATTGGAATCCTTTAAATGGAACTTTTCAAGGCTTAAATCATTATATTTTCTAAAAGTATGTGATTTCATAAAAAATCAGGATCTCCCAGAAAGTTTAAACCACTATTGTGGCAACACCCATGGCTGACGCCTTAGCTAATTTTTGCACACATTGGAAAATCTCTAAGTGTTGGCATAATTTGGGGAACCTACCACCAGGTATTCAAGGCTTAATCCTGAAAGAGCAAAGCCCTTATTTGATCCATGATAATAACTAATTTTGTGATTTCTTGGGCCTTATGGGGGGTCCACATTCTTGTCTTATGGGCTATGTGGATGCTTGTGAATGGTGAGGTGCCTTACAAGTGGAAAATTTTGAATAATGGGGTAGAGTCCAGATTTAAAAAGGCCATTATGAGGAATTATGGAGAGTACTTTATGATTAAGGCCAAGTTGGGCCATACTTTACGTAATCTCCCTTTGGGGATTGCGCTAAGCTATTATATATCCATGAAGTTTTTTTATTTTAATTTTGATGTGATTAATAATTACGAGGTAAAAATTTTAATTGGTCCTATCTATTCTGCTATTTTGCCTCCTTTACTAAAAGTTGGGATCTTAGGTGTTTCTAAATTTGGCCCTACAACCATCTTACTTTGGTTTCTGTGTAATAACAACGTGGAAGGAAAACCTTCCATTCCCATCATGTCCTGCTTACCTAGCCGCAAGTGTTTGAAGATTTTCATTAATGAGATCACCAAGATTTCCTTTAGGGATTTAACTCCTCAAGCGTATGTTTTGTACATTGTTTTGATTTCCCAAGGCTGCATCTTTTGGCTTAAAATCTTAAGTGTGCGAGCGACCATTCACTTAACCAATTCCTCTAACCTTTTTCTCTCATAGGTTTTCTGGTTCTTCCGTGTGTAAAGTGGCATAATGGGTGGCGATAGGGTGCGAACAAAGCCTGACAACTGTGGAAAATTTAGCAAGGATTTGTTGGTGTGGCATGACCAATTGTGTTGAAGGTGGAACCTCTGATGGAAAGTTTGGTGGGTCACGACCCTAGTTTATTTGTGCAGTTTGCAAATTCTTGGAAAGATAGAAGGGTTACTATGGGTGGTATTTCCTTCGAAGTGAATAAGGAGGTGATTGCGCAGGCGATGGGGCTGTCGTGCACTGGTAAGGAGTACCCAAAACATACTTTAAGGCCCAAGATAACAAAATCTTGAGTGCCTTCTTTGTGGGTAATGAGAAACCAATTCACAACCAGTTGAGGTTTGAGAGAGAGGCTCTCCCGCATCCTTGGGACCAAATCTGCCTCGCCCTAATGAAGTACGTGACCCTTGAAGGTAGATACAAAACCTACTATTTCTATCACTTCCCTCTTTTAAATCACCTCTGACACAAAATTCTATTAAGCTTTCCTTTTTTCTTACTTAAGGATTTAGAGAGCTTTGTTGAAAAGTGTATTGAGGCTACTGGCCTAAACCCTGAGGATACTCCTCCCCTACCGCTCCACCAAGGCCTCATTTTGAGGCTCTACCACTTCCACCTTGTGTTATGCCCGCCCAAACCCATTTCTATTGTCTGTGTTGAGGAAATTGAACCCCCTGTTGTGGCCAATATCTCTCTGGCTGAGTCTGAAGCTCCATCAGGAAAACCCCTTTGATTATCGCTGAAAAACATAAGCCTAGACCTGCTGCCAAGAAGCTTAAGGGGAGTGCGGGGATTGCCTAGATTAGTGTTGGGACTAGTCTCTGTGAGCTTAAGTTAGTCCCTGCCAAGTTTGTTAGCAAACATACCTCTAAAAAGAAAGTTAAGGATGAGGGGAAGGGTTTGATTGAGCCTCCGACCATGGACAATAGAGGAAAGAATGTTATGGGTAGGGACTCTAAGGGGGACACGGTGATCGCTACTACGGTGGTGACTGGTGATGAAAATACCATGATCAGGAGGTCTGGTAGGCTGGCTAAAAACAACAAGAAAGTGTAGGTTAATGACATGGATATAGATGATGAGGAGCAATCTAATAGCAAAGTTTGCAGGGAGGAGGAGGAGTCTGGGGAGGATGAGGAGGAGTTTTTTGGAGGGCCCCACACCATTCCAGATATTAGCAAAGAGCATAAGGAGAACTCGGCCTCCCAGTCCTCGGACCCTCTGGATGTGGAATGCACTAATATTGAGAAGGCTATAGATTATGGGGAGGAGCTTCATGTGTTGTAGGAAAGAATGAGAAAGATGGACAAGAAATTCAGTGGCTTGACCCGTTTCACTGCCAAGTTGGTCCACTGTGTTACCAACACCCTCTCTGTTGTGATGAAGGACGAAATGGACAAGAAGAATGAAGAAGACCCAGAATGGGTTGGGGATGATGTTGTTAATCTCCTTTCTTAGAACTAGGAAAATGCCAGTTAATCTGATGTTGTTGTGATGTTTGTCTATAGGTTGTTGGTCCGCTATGTATGTTTTTGGCTTAGTTTTTAATTTTTTTGGACTTGAATTTTTTTGGCCCTTGAGGCTCTCTATGTAAAGGGTACAACACCCTTTAAATGCTGCTTACTGTATCAAAAACAACTTTCTAAAACATTTTGAATTTCTATATTTTTTTAAGAAATGACAAAGATCTCACAATTTTAGTGAAACTATGTTGAACTGTCATTTAAAATCAAAACAATGTACCAACAATTGAATGAAACTGCCTAAAGTGAACATGATTCCTCCTTTGCACAAACTAAATATCCATCAAAGAGAAACATAATAAATTCATACAAATCTTCAAACAATGAAACCCTCATAATTGATAGATAAAAACCTTATTCTCAATCACCTTAACCTCTTAGACTTTTTTGCAACACCATAGATTATTGCAACTTTGAATATGAACACAGTGGACATAATGGAAGAAAAAACTATGGAAAAAATGCACAAAATGGAAAAGAAAGGTGATGCACATGAATGGTGGATTTCAACGAGTTCGTTGCAAGATCTGTGATATCTGGTAGTACCATTAACAAATATGCAAGAAAGGTGATCGCTGCAAACTCTAGATTTTGCACGAGGTTCATGATATCAGGTAGTCCTTTGTTTGCAATGCTTGAATTTACAACACATGGATGTGCACAAAAAAGGTAATGGGGCCATGGAGGTTTGTGATATCCACTCATCCATTGCCTTAATCAACCTAACAAACAAATCATGAGTGGGTGAAAATTTAGAGAGGCCTCTTTTGAAAATTGTTCTGATACCATATTGAAATGGTGAGAAGAGAGAGCCAAAGGCTCAAACTTGAAAATTCTCCATTCATCAATAACACTTTCATTATTACATTCAATTGGTTTTATAAAGTCTTCTAACTTTTAACTATCCACCAACTAACAACCAACTATTAACTGACTAAAAATAAACATATAATAAATTAACATAAGCATGTTAATTTATTATTTGTTTCATTATTCAATGTCATGCACTATAATTCTTAACATTTTCAAAGCACTTGAACTCATTAAAAATAATCAATCCATCAAAAAATAGAAAAACTATCAAATAGAATTTAGTGTCTTAATTATATAATATCTTTAGTATTTTAGCATTTTCAGCCACTAGATTCTTAATGCAAATACACCAATTATCCTTTAAAAAAATGTAGTACTTAACAAGCTTGTTTTTAGGTGGAAAGAATTCTAACATTGTTTTGTTTAATATACAAAGTCATTATAGTGTTCACTAGAACATATAAATGTTTTAGTCAATTTTAACAAAGTAATTAAATGATTTGATTAGAAAATCTATAAATATAACATATTGTTTCAATAAAAACCCAAAGTATTTCAAACTAAAGAAAATGTATTTGCAAGGAGCAATGAGTACCTACATAGAAAAATAACACAGCCATAGACGATTAAGTGAATGAATGCAATTTTTAGCACAATAAATTCACAAATTAAAATATGCAATTAAATAAAAAGATATGAAAACCATATAACTATATGTTCTTGCAAATATTCATGACCAAAGACTATGCAAATTTCTCTTTCCATTTCCTTCTTTATTGTTATA
Source organism: Sequoia sempervirens (assembly GCA_007258455.2). Taxonomy (NCBI): domain Eukaryota; kingdom Viridiplantae; phylum Streptophyta; class Pinopsida; order Cupressales; family Cupressaceae; genus Sequoia; species Sequoia sempervirens. The sequence goes on along the minus strand of VDFB02075321.1, from coordinate 144,292,155 downwards.
ACTAATATAAAATAACTCACCTCTAAAATCCAAAATCACAATATTAATTAAATAAAGAACATATAAATACAATTTCAAAATATAAATGTTATACAAAATTCTCTCAAAATACCTCAACTCAATTTCAATTTTAAAGCATTAGCAAAATCTAAGGCTATTAGTTACCTCATAAAAAATGGTGTTTTGAAATCTATCTAAAAAATGAACCCTAACATATGCAAATGACATATAAAGAGTCAAAAAGACTTCATAGGTTCATAATAAAAGTGAGCATGGATTATCTACATACACCCAAACCATTTACAAATAACTACTTGTTCTATTATTCTAATGTGAGATCAAAGCAATACATCATAATGATAAACCCCTTGCTCCTAGCTTGAAATAATCTCACACTTCATATGATTGGTTCTCATGATGAAGTCATTGGCTCTTTTACTAAGGAATATCTTGAGCCCAAACATTCAAAATTTCATCATAAATTGCCTCACTTTGTCCATACTTTCTCAAATATGGCTTCATGAATAGGTTGCATCTTATACACTATGAGATTGTGTTCCACCATTATTATTGGATTTTTAGATATTTTTCTCATGCTAATCCAGCTGTTTTTGAACTATTCATTGGTCTTAACAAATTATCCATAAACAAGGAGTAACTGGTTCTAATGGTGAAGTGTTTGGTTGTATTTCTAAGGAATTGATGAGCATGTGATTATACTAAGGGGCTGAATTATTCTAACACAATCTTTTACTTTTTCAACTTAAAAATCACAATAACATCAATTGCACAATATCAATAACAAAAACACACTATTTACGTGGAAACTCTTGTAGGAGAAAACAATGGAAAAATATTTTTTTATATGTATAAATCCCTACTATCTAATTTGTAGGCTCCAACCCGCTGGAAACACCAATCCCCACAATTGAGCACCAACTCAATAAGAGGCACCAATATCTTTAATTTGTAGGCACCAACCCATTGGAGACACCAATCCCCACAAATAAGCACAAACTTAGTAAGAGACACCAATCTCTTAATTTATAAGCACTAACCTATTGAAAACACCAATCCTCATCACTAAGCGCCAACTCAACAAGAGAATCCAATCTCTTTGGTATGAGGCATTGACCTCTCTGGAATATAATATCACCTTCACAATGTTGATTCTTCAACAGATGGTGGACAATTCAATCTCCTTTATAAGAATCTTAATCTCATATGTCTTCAATAATATTCATACGAACTACTTCACAAAATTTTCCTTGAACTCTCATCATCAATTTCTGTGAACTAAAATAAAGTATCTTTTAGGCTCCACACTTGCATCTTTTCCTCTTCTTAAATTATCTTCTCATATCTCTTACTACTCAACACCCACTACTCTTGGTGCATATATATGATATTTCTTTATATTTCTCACATTCACTTCTCATTCCACACTCACATCTTATATCTTCATGTCTTCATGAACAAATACATCTCTTTGAAAAGTGACAACTCTTTAAAAATTCATCACCTTTGTTTTGATTAATATAAAAACAAGAAGGGCTTCAACCCAATACAAGACAACCATCAAGACGAAAGGAACAAATCTCACCAAAGGTGAGACTGAAAGAACTAAACAAAAACTAATATAGCTTTTGACCTGAGTTAAGAACCAAGAAGAAATAAGAAGCAAGGGATACTACCTTGTACAAGCAGACTTAACCAATAAGTCGCGAGAAAGAGAACTAGAAGAGGTAGATGATGGAAAACATTCAATGACTCCCCATTAATGAAATTGGGAGTAATTAAAATGTTAGGACAGTTACAAGGTATCTCTTTAAATGAACAATATTTAGTGGGTAGTGGCAATTTAAAAGGGCATTTAAAATTCTATTGCAACAAGGAATAGAGGATGGGATCGTGGGATTATTTTGGGAGATTTATTTTTTTGATTTTAGGTGGGTGATTCGGTGTTGTGGAGGGAAATATAATTATGGGTGGTAACTATTTTTAATGGGCATGTAAGGGCTTAGAAAGGTATGAGAGGAATAGGTTGGGTAGTGTGTTGGGCTCTTTTCTTTAGCCGTGGTAAAACTTCTAATAGGCTGGTTTAGGTTTTCTTTGTTAGTCTGATCAGTTTTGGCACTTGCTTAAGTTTGTTTATACACGAGGATGGTATGTTATGTAGGTGTTTGTGCCGACCTATGTTTTTGGCCTTCTATAAGTTGATGTACTATGCACTCCATTTTTGTGTTCGTTTTGATCGTGAATAAAAGGAATATTTTAGGATCTTCTTTGTGTATAATGACATGAACATGATGCTCATATTTTCTGTATGTCTTGTTATTGTTCATGATCTTGATTATGATTCGTCGGAACAGAGCACTCTGGATGAGTTTATTTGCAGGGGAGATTATTTGTTGTTTTTGTTGTTAGCGATCATCTTGCAGGAGGAGCAGAGGTCAATCTGCATTAGTAGAGGAGGAACCTTTACGTCTTCTACAAACAACGGTCCAAGCGATATTATCATCTGAAAATCTTCTGGAAGGGGGAACAAGAGGTTCCCCCCATAGGGAGACCAAGAGCACACCAAGAGAGCAACAATTGCCAACCCCAATAGAATCTTGGGCAAGACAAAAGTAGACGGAGGAGCAATAGGAGCACTCTCAGGAGTACCACCAAGGATAGTAGGACAAACCAAATTTGAAGCCGAAAGAGATCATCATTAGCATTCTTTCATCAAGTAGCCGCACCCTTTAATTTCGACGAAGGAGTGCAATCTGAAGCCATATGACCAATAGCAAAACAACGACACCTAAAAGGGAGGCCAATTCATCACACCTCTGTTAACAAATCCTTTATACTTTTATTTATTTTAAATGCTACCTCAAAGATAATTGTTGCCTTTGCAAACGTTCACATAATCTTAATCGCTGCCTTCATAAATTAAAACATTGCCTTCACGAACTAGATCACTCCCTTCCTACAATGAATCGCTGCATATCCTTAGTAATATGAATCGCTGCCTTTTTAGTAATTCCTTCACAAAGCCTTCATATTCACTAATTATGATCGCTGCTTTACATAACATTAAAATCTGCTCTTTTTTTCAAACATAATCGCTGTTCTCCTTGTGTTAATCGCTGTTTTAATATGATCGATCACTTCTCCTTAATTGTGATGGCTGCCTTTTGATAACAAGCGCTGCATCTTACACTTAATCGCTGCCTTATTATAATGAACTTTGACTGCCTCTGATTCTCCTTAATCACTGCTGTATATATTATAAATCGCTGCTTTTGGAGTTTTTCCAACAATCTTCATCACACACAATTATCTTTGACTTAGAATGTAACCACTTTTATAATAAAGTCCGCCACCTTTATAAATATCTTCATCGCTGTCTTTAGTCACCATATTTAGATCGATCTATATTAATTAGAGATCCACGCTTCAATTTAGGCGATAATATTCATCTATACATGCTTTGCTCTCTTCATTTCGTTTACCAATTAGTGGTCTTTGGTTTTTATAGATTACACGTCTTTGACATAATCTTGCTTATCAATCTCATCTATATGTATTTGACATTAATAACAAAGTTCAACCATCTTGTTTTTAACATCAATGATAATCTTTTGTAACAATCTTGAATAATAAATTTCTTCTCATTTGCAAAAAGAATATCTTGAATCCTAACATTCATGATGTCATCATAAATTTGTTTTTACTTTATCCGCCTCAAAACATACTTTTTAGGATTGATCCGATGAACAAGGTGATTCTTATACACTATCATATCTTGTTCCATCATGTTTATTGATTTTTCAGATATTTTTCTTATCCTAAGATTGCTCCTTTATGCAGTTCTGAATTTCAGCAAATTTTCCATTAGTACTTGAGTCAGTCAGTTTTTTTTGGATTACTTATGTCTGTCATAATTTGAAAAGATACATTTATTGCAGGATATTTGATAGAATTGAGACCGCTCCATGTTGCAGGGTGTACTATAATCTCCATTAAAATTGCACGATAGAAACTTCTAAAGCAATTATTGCAGTTATGGAAATTCTAATGGTCTTACAAATGTGTCATTCTCTGAAGCCGAATTATGTATTACAGAAGAACAGAAAAAAGAGTATCGGTATGCTTCGAGTTGCCTTTGAGGATGCTTCCACTTCTGAAATGAGTGTTAATAGTCACATAGCGATCTGTTGAACCCAAGGATATTTTTGATCAATTTAAGGACATGTTTAGCTGTACATGACAGAAAAAACTGAGTTTATACTTTATACATTTATCTATTGTATCAAATCTTATATTAAAAACAAATCCAAATGTAATTGGCATACCTGATAGATGTATAGTAGCAACAATTAAAATACAAAATTCCGATTTCACTGTTCGAACTTTTAAATACATAGAAACACACAAAAGATCTGATTGAGAATAGGAAGAGTAAACAGTAGTTGTATCAGTAACAATATTATGAATAGATAGGAATAATAAAATGAGTAGAGATTTTTTAAGTAGAACCTTTTCTTATATATTTTTGTTTGTATATTATATGTATGAATCCAAGTTTATTTAAAATAGAAAATAGAGAATTTTGAGAAAAAAAGGGGTTAATTAAGAAAAAACTGTACATCTGAAGAATTGTCTTGGATGGATCAACATAATCTAATATGTAAATTTTATCTAATTTGTCAATTCAATAATCACATGTAAATAATAAAATCGTATTGAAAGCTACAATTTAAGTAGACTCATTTTGTCAATATAAAACTTAACTAAAAGTGATTTTTTTGTTTTTTCATAAAATTACATACATAAATTTCATAATCTTCTAGCTAAACAATAATTTTTCGAATATAAATTTATCCTCAACTAACATTAAGAGTCAATAACGAGCACTTATTCATTATCAGCAAGAGTTTCGCTTCTTAATGACCAATTTCTCTTTCTCTAACTGGCACACATTTATAACCAAAATGCCATGTTTTAGGCAGAGAATACTATGACTTTACCACTCATGTCTTTCATCCTTTTAATCTTATATATCTTCTTTCCCTATAGTAGAAACACTAATCCTTTAGCTAGCCTTTGATCTCTCGGGCAGAAAAAGTTAAAAGAAAGGAAAGCCACTCAAAAAGTGCACTTCACTGATGATTTCAAGTCTTCCTCTTGCTAAGTGTTGTTTTTAGGAGAAGACAGCCACTAAATTTGTGCCTCTCTTTAGGAGGGAAAAAAGGAGGATAACAAGTAACTTTATATTCATTCAAAATTGAGGATTAACTGATGACACATTTGATTAAAATAGGCACGAAGACTAAGTGTCATAAAGGTACCAAGAAGGTCAACTACACGTTGGATTGGATTTGTTTATGGCAAGAGGCTGGTCTTTTAGTTTAATAAGGTCATAAGATAACTATAATTCATGTTTCGAGAGGGAACAAATCCAAATAGAAAGTTAATTTCTCAAATAGAAAATAGTATCAGAACATATCATCAAGTTATTAAAAAAATACCCACTTCATAATGAAGCAGTTATATTATCTAGTATTTCTCATGTCTAAATAAAACATTAAAAAGAAAAAAAAATCACATTAGTATCAATAATGAAACAAGAAGGATGTTTCATCCTTTAAAACATTTCAGATAAAGATGTCAACAAAAAATATTCCTCAAAATAATCCTTGAAAAACAAGTTTTGTATATTATGCAATAAATATATACTCTTTACAAAGCATTAGAGTTCATTAACATCAATCAACCCATCCAAAAAAAAGTTAAAACTTAAAAAACTATCAAATTGAAATTATTTTTTTAATCATATTATAGAATGAATTAAATGATTCTCATTAGAAGATTTTTAACACCTTTAGCCACAATTTTTTTAATGCATATACATTCATTATGTTTTAAACACAATAATAATTTAGTACTTAACAAGCTTATTTGTAGGTGGAAAAAATTCTCACGTTGCTTTCTTAAACATAAAAATAAATGAGACTGACAACTAGAACTCAAAGCGTTTTAGTCACTTTAAGTAAAGTAATAAATGAGTTGAACACAAAACCTATAAAATATAGCACATTATTTGTAGTCCAAACTCCAAACTAAATAAAATGTATTGCAAGTAGCAATAATTACCTACATCAAAAACTAAAATTGCCATGAACAACAGTTTTTAACAAAATAGATTCACAAATTAAATTATACAATTAAATAAAAATAAACAAAAATAATAAAAGACTATCCAAACATCTCTTGCCATTTCCCTCTTTGTTGGTATCAATAATATATCTTACCTCACCTATAAAATCCAAAATCATAATATTAGTTGAATAAAGAACATATAAATACGATCTCAAAAAGACAAATATTATGTAAACTTCTCCGAAAATACCTCAACTATACAATTTCAATTTCAAAAGATTTACACAAAGGCTCTTAGAATCCTCATCAATGATGTTTTGAAGCCTATATAAGGAACCCTAACATCTTCAAATGACAGATCAAGAGTCAATGAGCCTTCAGAGGTTCATGATAAAGGTGACCATGGTTTATCTAGGCACCCACAAATCATTTGCACATAATCAGATGCGGGATCAGAGCAATGCATCATAATGATAAACTCCTTGCTCCTAGCCTGAAATAATCTCATTCTTCATATGATTGGTTCTGATGATGAAGTGTTTGGCTCTCTCACTAAGAAATATCTTGGTCCCACTTCGTCCTCCTCGGGGCATACTTTCTCAGAGATGATCTGATGAACACAGTGCATCTTATACACTATCAAAGTTTGTTGATTTTTCAGATTTTTTTCTTATGCCATCCTGGCTGCTTTTGAACTATTTATTGGTTTTATAAAATTTCCCATAGGTAAGAATCAGTTAGTTTTAATGATGTGTCACATCCCCCGCGTTCAAAGACAAGAGGAGTCTAATTTTGAAAAGAAGAATCTAGGTTTGTTGAAGTCTCACACAGGTTTAGGTTTTTGGTTGGGGCAAAGAAAACTTTTAGGCTTTTTCAGTTAACTTTGCAAGCATCCCAGCTCATGAAGGAAGCTTACCAGGTGTAGGCAGCCCTGGAAACAGTCAATAAGGAACTTTGATGAATCAAGAAGCTCACTTTCCAGGTCTCGTGAAAGGATGTATTCCAGATTTTTAAGAAAGGAACATATTTAGGAAGCATGAATCTTTTGAGGTCTTCAACACACACAATGACTCCCACAGTCTTAGATCCTCCTCCAAGCAGTGCACATCTTAGAAGAAGCCCATAGAATCATGTCTTGGAGGTAAGTATCAAGAAGTTTTGATAAGAGCATGAAAAGACATGATAACAAACAGTTGGGACAGACATTTTTCAAAGGGTTTTGTAGCTATCAAAGTCATGCTCTAAAGGAAAGGACAGTCAAGATGCATTGACTGTGATGCTGTCATTGAAGGGGTATACCAAGCATCCAAGATAAAGAGGACTATTCTCCTATAATCAATGACTCTGTAAGTCATGACTGCTCCATAGACCTGTCCATAGCCACGCCATCAAGAATTTTGGCACTCATTTACATAATACCACCTAGAACAGTGCTAGGAAACTCATGAGAAACCATGCAAAGGGTCTGCATTTTCATCAAGAAACTACTGTTAAAGTATAGAGGTTGATAGTCTGTAATTGTCATCTACAGAACTGTTCAGTACTTGCAAGATGCAGATATAGTAATGTTGGTGTTTCAATTCGCACCTCTGGAGTGTGGATTGGAAACGGACAGCTATCCACAGTTAGATTGTTCTTCAAATTAGGAGGGGAAGCTCCCTCTTTTGCTGATTATGCGTAAAAAGAAATACTAAACTAATTTCCGATCTTTTTATCTCAACTGAGAACACAGGGTTATAAAACTCTTTACGTCGTAGCTGAGGTTTTGTCTGGTTTCGTAACTTCAACTACAACTAAGCCTAAACTAATGACGCTTCTAACTTATCAAGTAAGTTCAGAGCAAGAGAGTTAGAAGTAAACAGGGAATGTTTGATTAACACAAAACTTAGATAAACTTGTTTCCAAAACACATCCGAAGACTCATTGTACTTTCAGATGTAAGCTGAAATAAAGTTCATGAAAGCAAAACATAAAACAATAACACTGAAAGATTTTGAGAATATAGATCAAAGCAAGGTAGGCATAAGATTTTTTTCCTCAAAGTCCACTAATGATAACACATCTGGGATAGTGGATTGTAGCTAAAATAGGCATACAATTTACAATCAAACCAAATTACACAAATAAAGTTGAACATATACTGAATAACAAAGTAGTAGGCCAAAATAAGCTCAGCATTTTGTTATCACAAGCACAATCAAGAAAATAATGAGCAAGGCGGCTCTTATTTATACACAAAACAAAGGAGTAGGGAACCCTAAAATCTCCTTGTTTTAACAATCAGTCTTGCCAACATGCAAGATTTATTCCTATATCTAAACAAAGATAACTAAAAGTTAACTGAAATGCTAACATCAGTTAACTGATCTAAAACTAAAGAAAGTTCCAACTGTACAATAGATATCTCCGAAGATAAATATGCATGAAAAGAGGACAGCATGTTAACTTTGGAAAAGGCACCAAGTTAACTACTACCTTCACTTGAGTTCTATTCCTGGAAACATCTGCACACTTTAATTGGCAGTTCACTGATTGGTAACTTTGGTGGCCTTGTAACTGGAGTGATGACCTCTATTTCTTCTGTAGCTTTATGCTTCAACGCTTTTCTTGATTTTTCTCAATGGAAAAGTGTTCTTCTGTGCAACCTGAACTCGAATCTATGAAGAACTCTGAAAACGCCCTTCATTTGATCCTCCAAATGCTATTGAGAAGAAAATTATGTGTTTGCTCGTTGAAGCTAACCTGCAAAATAATGAAGAATTGACACCCAAATGCTTCTAAAGTAAATTTTGGACGTGAAAGAAGTGATTAACTTGCAAAAACCCTAAATTTAGGAATCATCATGTGAAAATATCTGTCAACTTGAAGAATCCCTAGAAAATAGGGTGGTCAAAGCATGAAGATGTCTTTCAAAAATTTCTAGCTCAAGTTGACTTGGACGCCTCCTTGAGATAAGGCGTCCAACTTTGCAGTATTAGAACATTTTTCAAGATTTTCAACTTTTCCTTGATGAAACACCTTCATTTGATCTTCGATTTCGGATGTCTAATGGGTCCTCTAGTTTGGTTGACAGATTCGTTAAAGAGTGTAATCAAATCCAAAAAAGATCTCCTGGAGGCTGCAAATCTTAAAACCGCATTTGCCCCCTTGAAAGTTTGGGGGCCCCTAGCTTGTAGGGGCGCTTTTCTTCATCAAAATTAGCCATTTTTTTATGTTTTTTCAATTTTCAATGTTTTCGGATCTTCGGATGAATTTTTTGCTTGATCCACAATTCTAACCGTTTAGGAGATCCGGTGAACTAGATGCTGGATTCGTTGGAAAGCCTAAAGAAATCTGACATGAACTTCTTAGAGGTTACAAACCCCAAAAACTACATTTGGTTGCCTAAAATCCTAGGCGCCCCTGGCCTGTAGAGGCACTTTTCTGCTCTTGACTAAACCATTTATGATGATTTTCAATTTTTTTTTTCCTTTTTTTGGTGTTCGTTTGATCTTCAATTGCTGGCATTGGACAAGTCCTTTGAGCTAGCAGATGGGTTTGCTATAGAGTTGGACTTAATCCATGATGAATCTCTTGGAAGTGGCTAACCCTAAAAACTGGTTTTGAATGCCTTAATTTCTATGAGCCCTTGGCCTGTAGGGGCACTTTTGTTTGCTAGAGTTAGCCATTTTTTTATGATTCTCATGATTTGCAATTTTCCCCTTTGATGAGACATTTCTACTTGATCTCCAATTTCGAGCATTTGATGGATTCGTTGAATTGGCTGATAGATTCATTGGAAAGCTTAAAGAATTCTAAGAAGAGTAACCAGTTTTGCAAACCCTAACAGTAACTTTTGATGGCTCTAAATCCTGGGCGCCCCTGGCTTGCAGGGGCACTTTTATCCACCAAAATTAGTTTTTAAATTAAATTTCTTTATTTTTCATTGGATCTTCATTTTCGGGCATTTTACAGATCTTGAAACTGGGATGTTGGACTCGTTGAAAAGCCTACTCAAATATGGAAAGAACCCGTTTGCAGCTGCCAACCCTAAAATCATTTTTGACTGCCTGAAATCTTGGGCACCCCTAGCTAGCAGGCACACTTTTGTGCTCCAAACAACCAATTTTCAAAGATTTTCAACCTCCTCGTGCTCCACGTTCACGTGTTTGTCAACTGTGTTGATCGCCAATGTTGATATGTTGACTGTGTTCACCGTTGTGTGTGCATGATCTGTAAAAACTGAAAAATTTGGCTAAGGCATTGACTACCATGTGCCTCCTTTGAAATAAGGCATCTAAATTTTCCAGACTTAGTTTATTTTTCACAATTTTCAACTTTTTTGAATTGCCCCCCTTCGTTCACCATTTTTTTCGCATCTTTCGTTGTAGATTATTTTGTGCAGTGTTTGAGACTTTGATTCTAACACCTAGCAGCTGGCCATCCTCTTTTAATGACTTCGAAGGTCCTAACTTTTCTTTTCAAAAATCAAAATAGACCCACTAGAGAAAAAATGACTTTTTGACAATTCTGACTGGACCAGCATGATCATGATGTGAAATTAATCTATCAAAATCATTTTGAGCCTTTTTTGCAAAGATTCTATTTTTAGCCAATTTTCCTAAAAATAGGGTCTGAAACCCTAATTTTAAAATTTTTCAAAAATTTGCAAGCATCCTTTTGACAATTAACCTAGAAAAACCCTACGATCCATTTATTTTTTAGAAATTTCTAAAAATACAAAATTGCTATTTTTAGAAAGTTTGACTTTTTTTGACTTTTGATGACAATTTTACAAGATTTTGACCATTTTTACCAAAATGCCTTAATGAAACAAAAGTTTTAATTTTGGATACAACAAGTAATAAGGTTTATAAAATTCATAAAGCTTACAAACCTTAAAGACATCGTGTGATTGAGTGAAGGAATAGAACAGTTATGAGTGTGTGCATGAGGTTGAAAGGTATGCATGTATATTCAAGTGCAAAATATTTTTGTTTCCTTGTGCACCACGTTGAAAGACAAGAAAAGGTCTCTTCGACCATAGCATCATGTAGAGAAGAGACAGACAGTATGACGGATCAATGTATGAGGATATTGATATCTCTAAAGACCTCCCTAAGCTTGAGATATCTCTGTCTAGGCATGACTGCTAGAATGTGATGACAGACATGACTGCTGGAATCTGAAGAGTCATCACAGAAAAGAGAAGTCAAAGTACCAAATCCTTGTCAGGCAGTGAATAAGACTGTCATGGTAAATGGCATTCTTAGTAATAGTTTGAATGTAGTAAACAAGGTGTTCATTGCCCCCCTACATTTGATCCTTTCTCTATAAATGCTAAAGACTAAAATGGTAAAAGGCTCTGTTAAACCTGAAAGCACATTCAAAACCATTGAGGAGTTCCACACTGTTGTTTTGTCAACATGTAAGAAGTCTCCACATTTTATTTCAGGGTTTGTATGAATTTTAAAGAGCTTCATGCATGGTGTTATAGAGGCTAATAAAGATAGCGTTTCAGTGGGAAACCCTACGCAAGGAAAAGTGTTAACATGGATCCATAGATTGAAACCCTAGGAAAATCATAAGAAACCATGTAAGGGGTCTGCACAGTCCTAGGAAGCACTGTTAGGAAGCACTGTTAAGGATTAAGATTGTTTAGAAAATGGTAGAATGTTTCTAGAATCTTCCATATGCTAGAACATTCCTAAAACTGTTATAGAAAAGAACATTCTAAGAGCTGTTAAAAAAAAGTTTTTAGATTTTAGAATTATCTAGAAAACTAGAAGCTTTTAGGCTTCAAGGACATTGTAGCTATATAAATGTGATTGTAGAGAGTTGATGGGTACAACATCTGGATTGTTGGTAGACACAACATTCGGATAGCTGCTAGACACAACATTTTGGATGTACTATTGCAAGCTAGAAAAATATAATTTTTTGAGTGATTCAACTCTGTTTTGCCCTATATTTTCTCTGTTCATTGTTGTTATTTTTTTTCCCTAATATTCCTTGTTGATTATGTTATAGTTTGGGATTGTTCTAACATGGTATCAGAGCCAAATTTAACTAGAGATTCATCTAGAGGTTCAGTTAGAGATTCAGCTAGAGATTTAGCTAGAAATATATTGCTAGAGTGATTTGTTTGCAAGGCAGATATATTGCTGAAGTGATTTGGTTGTGGGGTTGATATATTGTTGCAGTGATATTTGTTTATAAGGCTGTTATATTGTTGGAATTGGAAGATTGCAGTCAAGAACGCTTTGAGATAAAATGCTAGATGCGGCTATGGAAATGCAAGGTGGAACAAGCTAGAGGTACTATTGGTAGTAGAAGATGACTTTTCAGCTAGAAAAAAGACAAGGAGTGTTGAAAAAATATATAGAAAAGGCTCAAAAATCTAATCTCATATGAGCAAGCTAGAGGAAAGCAAGAATGGGAGCAAGACATGAAAGAGGAATATGATAGAAGAATGCTTGGTATGCTAGAGGTGAACATTAAGGAGGGATATTAGTATAATGTTCCCCTCTTCTTTGTATTTCCCCTCTTCTTTGAATTTTCCCTGTATTATTCTAGCCAATCTTAAGGGGGGATGTTAAGGATTAAGATTGTCTAGAAAATGGTAGAATGTTTCTAGAACCTTCCATATGCTAGAACATTCCTAAAGCTATTCTAGAAAAGAACATTCTAAGAGTTGTTGTTAAAAAGAAGTTTCCAAATTTTAAAATTATCTAGAAAACTAGAAGCTTCTAGGCTTCAAGGACATTGTTGCTATATAAATGTGATTGTTGAGAGTTGATGGGTACAGCATCCGGATTGTTGGTAGACACAACATTCGGATAGCTGCTAGACACAACATTTTGGATGTAATATGCAAGCTAGAAAAATATAATTTTTTGAGTGATTCAACTCTGTTTTGCCCTATATTTTCTCTGTTCATTGTTGTTATGTTTTGCCCTAATATTCCTTGTTGATTATATTGTTGATTATGTTATAATTTGGGCCTGTTCTAACAAGCACTGCCAGGTTTTGAAAAGTTTAGAGAAGTTCTGCATGAACCCTATGGGGAAAAGAACAAGAAAGGTGACAGGTGAAAACACAGTTAAGTGCACACAATGTAGGACCAGGTATAAAGTCTTGTAAGACTATGAAGGAGTTTTCAAGCATCACAGAGTTTTAAGAAGCTGTCAACGGATCTACAAACAGTGAGACCAAATGAAATAAGAGCCTTAAGACAGACAAGATATTGAAACTAGAAAGTAGTTACCTTTTCAAATGGTTTGAAATTCTTACAGGTCTGTCAATGAGTATGTGCGCAAGGTTGAAAATATATGTACTCAGATTTAAAAGGTGCAGTGATGATATGTAATCTCAAGTGTTGATATTTAATATTTAAGCCTTATGAAGGTCTGAAACGGTGATGAAGAATCTGAGGACAATGTGGAATGGTGTCAAGTTTTGTGGTTAGAGAATCCTGCAATGTGTTTTAAATCTGTCAAAGAGAACTGCAGGGATATCGAAGACTTCAGTGCCATACAAAACATTCCAACAAATTGGAGGTTCTTAAAGGACCTTTGAAAGTGTAGTTTGAGGACTCAGCCATGAAAGACTTCCATCCCATGCCTTCAAAGAGTCAAGACAGTTGTAAGACATAGAGAACATGTCCTATATTCATGCAATAAACACTTCGAAGAGGAATAATGATCACTAACAGCAATTGTAGTAGCATTTCATCATCTTCCATTTATCTAGGAGTGGAGACAGTTGTTGAGCCTTTTCAGATCTTCTAGTTGGACAAGTCAACGAGCATTTTCTTCCACCCCATGACGGAGATCAAAAAAGAGGAAAACTAGGAAAATGCTTCTTCCAGCACCCAAAACTAGTTAGCCTTTATTTCTTCACAAAATCGATGCCTCCTAAATTCTCTCAAGATGTTTTCTACTTTCCTAGATATGTAGGCCATAGAGACAAGTATCAAGGATTCTGGATTTCTTGTAAAAGACCTCACATACTGAGTTTTTGTAACAGCCATTTTCGAAAACCTTTTCTATCATCAAAATTTGCATACTTTTGGCATTATGAATACTAAAATCATTGTGTTTTCTTTTGAAGATTCATACTTTTCTTCTTGTGAACAGCAGTTCCTTTTGAAAATATATTTCTTCTTTTAATCTATGTGGAGGTAATTATCAGTTTTGTGCAAGAAAAATGCAGATTTTGAGATAGTTTTGTCTTAAATAACCATTAACCTTTGGTGCATCACCACAAATACTTTTAGTTATTCTCTTCTATCTATTTTCATCAGCAAGGTTAGAGTAGAGTTAGTTGTAGTTTGAATATTTGAATCTTAGGTTAAGAAGGGAACCCGTCCTTATCTAGAGGTTGATCTTTGATTATCAAAGCCCACACTTTGAGGGATCTTCTCATGTTTCGCTGAATAGCTCAGCTAGGTGCTTAGCAAGGGTGCATATTCTAGTGACAACTGTTTTTGGCACGCCTGGTGGAACTGATTTGAACTATTTCAATGCTTTATTTTAACTATATCACCAATTTTTGGTGTATATGCACTGATTTCTGCCTTTGGACGCAAGCATAAACATACTTGGCGACTCTAACAGTTAGAATCTGTTGTGTTTCAAGAGATTAAGTACTAAAGTTGTATGAGAAGAGTGCAAACCAGGAAAAACTCAAAACCTTTTAAGAATTTACAACTATCACCACCAAAAAGGAGAGGGAGATCAGTTCAGAAGTCTCCACCTTTTTTTGTGAGAGAAAATACAACTCCCCCTCTTGGTAGACCTTTTTCTTAGACTTTTCAAAGTCTACTATCCATATATCTTTCATGGCTTTGCAAAGAAATCTGCGTTTTGTAACACTTAATGGGGGAAGTCCATTAAATCTGAATGCTCACAATGACATACCAACTTCTACCCTCAAGGTTAGTCCATTAAATCTCTTAATGGAAAAGCTCTTCAATTGTTTGGGAATTTACCTCCTACTTCAATTCATTCATGGGATGAAGTAGGATATGTGGTTTCCAAGCATTTCAGACAAAAGGAAGACAGTGTTTCTTTATTGGAGCAACATACAACCATCAAGAGAGCTCCCAATGAACTAATGATGGACTTTAACTTCAAGTTTCAAAAGACTTTGGAAAGAATCCCAACTCTCCTCGAGCCATCTCCACAAGATGCATTTTTTATATTTCTTAAGAGCTTTACATTTTGAAATTGCAATGATGATGCAATCTATGGGTCTTGAGGTATTACTAGCAACATATGAGATAGCTATAAGGGCTGAGAACCACCTAATATAGGCTAGAAAATATAGCTCCTAGATCTCTTGTACCTATCTTTCCAGGATTTTCCACACCTAATCAGCCTATTCTTGCCCCTCTTCTTAAGCCCAAGCCCATTGCACCTATAGTTGGTCGTAAGTAATTAATCATGTTAGTTGGCCAAATAGTAAATGAATAAATAAATAATACTTTGTGCACAACAAAAGTAATTAGTATATGTTGTAATCAGGAATTAATCCTCGATGGTTGGGTAATTGTACTAAGTAGTTGCCGATGATTGATGTCCTCAACCAACATCGACCGACTATATATTTGATGATTCACTTGTAGTCGGGGACTAGACATTTTGATGTATAATGTACTTATTGTTTATCTGGTGAATGAATACAACATTTATGTCTTGTGAAATGTTTGTGTAATCGATATGTTCTATTCTTGCTGTTATACATTCTTGTTAACTCTATGTTAATCGGTCAAGTAACTCTACGAGTAAACATTTGGCACCGTTGCCGATATGAACTTTGGCAATACACCAAACACAAATGGTCATCATGGCACTAGAATGGGTTAGCCAACTGAAGAGCCAATGCAAGCAAACGAGGAAAGAGAAGACACATTGATGGAAGATCTAGTGAATTTGTGGGATATTTCAATAAAGGACTATGTTCCACCAAGTTTCCGGGACGGGGGGACGGCGGGACGGCGGGACGCGTTTCGGGGACGGCAAATTTTTGAGGGGATTTTAGGGGACGGGGGGACGGCTGTATAGTATATATATATATATATATATAGAGAGAGAGAGAGAGAGAGAGATAAATTTTAAAAATATAGGGAAATTTCAAATTTAAGATATTCATGAGTAATGATAATCATAACAATCACCAATCATATTGACATATTCATCATAGAATCGAATTATCAAACAAATTAATAGATGAAGACAAAACTCACAATGGGTTTGACAATCACCAATCATATTGTATAGATATACCACCACCTTTGATATCACTAGTAGGATTAGAATGCACAAGATAAACACAAAATTAAATCACGAGTGCACAATACTAGAAACAATAAACTGAATTATGTGGGATTTGATTACGTTGCTTTCAATGCTTTTGAAAGCCCTTCAAATTCGCATGAGATACCACCAAGTTAAAACTACACAAACCACCACCCAAACTAAGAAACTAATCTTAAATCAACATGACCATTCAAACTAACAAAATATGAAACTCTCACAAACAATATAGAACAATAAGTTATATTGTAACCTATGTTCTAACAGAAAAACAAACACAATTACAAACATCTATGGATCACAAACTCTGACACAATATCTTGCAATTAGAAAGTAAAAAAATGAAATTGAAGAATACAATCTAAAATTTAAAAATTGTCTTTGCAACCCAATGGGCCATTTTTGAATAGGGTGAATCCAACCATGCTTGGCACACGGACATCTATTTCAAAGATGTTAACAAAGAACACATGCTTTGCAAAGTGAGGAAGTTAGTTGCAAACTCTATCAAATCTGCTCACACAAGCTCTTTGCCTCTAGTGTGATCTCTCATCCAGTTGAGAACCCAAATGTGATTGTAGATGTATTTGGTGATGTTCATGATTTCTTCCACCACTAGTCTCTCTCAATCAATTTTGCCCATCCTTCAAGAGAAGGTCAAGGAAAAGAGTAATGTAGGGGGTTCAAAAAAAATTTGGTTGCCTCTTTTGATGCAATTTCCTTGCCATCACATATGCTATTGTATTATCGGTTACAACTTTCACCACATTTTCAGTGCTCACCTCTAGGATTTAACACAAGTTCCTCCAACAATATTCTCAAACTCTTTGCATTCTTTGCATTGAAATATTTTACTAACCCCTAATTCATGAGGAACAACTTCACCATTGTGAATCTTGTCTTGAACTCCTTCAAACCCTCCTCTTTCTCTTCTCACTTTTGCTCTTGGCTGCAATTTTATCTTGGCAAGTTAAAATGAGATCAAATGAAGGTAAAAAAATGTTTTAAGTGGCCATATTAGGGTTGGGAAGGCGTGGGGCCCACAAAGGAATGTTTTAAAAAAGAAAAAATTAAAAAAAAACTTTTATTTTTATGTTTTATATGCTGCTGGGCAATAGGGGAGACGGTACGGCTAGGCGATGGGGTCAGACGTCGGGGACGTCCCCGAAATTCGGGGACTTCTGGGGGACGGCTGTCATCCGTCCCCTACGCGTTTCCTGTCCCCGAAACGGCACCGGGACGGGGACGGGGGGCAAATACCCAGGGGACGCGTCCCCGGGTTTCCTTGATAAAGGATCAAATACAGAGGGAAGCTCTCAAGCAAGAGGTCCCTCAGCCTGTTATCTAAAACAATATGAGTGTCAACCCAAAGGTTGACCACCTTCCCATCAAACTACTAATATTTCTTGCACAACAAAGTAAAGATGACAATAGATCCTGCAACGGTATAAAGAAAGAACCAAAAGAGAAGAAGAAGAGTGTGATACTGATCGATGACGCATGTCAAAGAACTAATACCATTAACCTTAAACAAAACGGAAAACTAAAACAAAGCGGTCATGAATTAATTGATCAAAAAATAAGATCCTTGAGGATAAAAGAACAAACTGAACGTCAACGTTGATTGAGAGGTGAAGTTGATGAAGGAAAATGATTTCTCAAAGAAAGTCCAAGTCCACCCAAGAAAAAAAGTAGAAGCCGATGTACAAGCAAAAGTTGTAGTCGAGAGAGACGAAGAACCGTTAAGAGAATGTACAAGGGGAGGTTGGATTAAAATAGCCAGACATCTACCACTTCCTAATGATGAAACACAAATGGACTGTAATGTCCCCTTTTTTTTGAGTATTCAGCCAATAAGGTCATCTAGCCTATTTGATTCCCATAGTCTATGATCAGACATTATAAGGGAATTTTTTTTTTAAATTTATTTATAAAATTGTTTAAATAAATTAAATCATGAGGAAAACTTTTTTTTAATTAATTTAATTAAAGTGACTGAAAAAAAAGATTAAATATTATAGAGTCACTTTATTACATAAAGTGTTCTTCTAGAAGCTTTGAGGAGGTTATATTGGATTCTTCAAGAAGATTCAACTGAGCCTTTAAAAGGAGAGGAGAACAAGTCTTTTCATCATTTTGGTTTTTGACATATTCTATTAGATTATCTTGGAGAGCTTGTGATTGCAGGTTCAACATGGCCTAGGATGAAAAAACTTGGGTAGGACGATTGTTTGGATGAAAACCCATTCAACCAATTGGGTGGATTCATTCCAGAATTCACAATTGAGCTTTATTGATCAGTTTGAAGATTTTGGAGCTTCATGAAATAAGTTATTGCAAAATTTAGAGGAGTTGTGGAAATTTTTGAAGTCTTCTTTCATAATATTTAAGGTTTGAGGAATTTCTTAGAGACTAGCAAATTTATTGACCAAATTCTCAAAATAAGGTATTTAATATATATTCTCAAAATATTGTTTGGAGGTCTATTTGGTACCGATATATGATTCTGAGGATCCACTGTTCATATCATATCTGTAATATAGAAAAGACTAATCTCAGGGTGATTTAGTTGAGTATTTATCATATATTTCATGGCTGATTAGTATTTTCCTTAGCATTGCATTTTCTATAAAGAATCGGGCCAATTTATGAGCCGCTTGGGAATCAAATAAATATTCAATACAAAACTTGTATGCCAATAATTAGACGTCGCTTCATCCTATGATGTCTTCTATAATTTATCAATGATTATTTGTATGAGACGTCAGGTAATTCCACTTAGTTACCAGCTTGGTAAAAGACAAGGAAATCCATCCGCTGCCCTCATTGGAAAAGACAAAATCTGATGTGGCATCATGGGAGCTTAACCTATATTGGTGCCACATATTTCTTGACTGCCACTTATTTCCATATTACTATCACAATTGTAAGGATGAATCAAATGCTTTAAGGGAGCCACCAGACATCTTCATGCCCACATGTCAGTCCAAGAAGTCAAGGGAGGTGATTTTGGATGTATGCAACCACCCCCTCAACCGCCACTAGCAAATGAGTAAATAAGTCTGGAGCCACGGATTTTCTGAAGGAGTCGATATTTATTAAAGAGATTTATGTGCCAGATGAGACAAAATGCTTGAATACATATTTGCATTCTATATGAATATATATTTGCAATGAATTTGAAATTATGGCATTTGGTTTGAAGTTGTTGTGTATCCATAAAGTATATTGAGATTTCCAAAACATTAGTTTACTTTACCTTGCATCCACAAAAGATAAACCATTCCAGATCATCCATGCAAAATAGTTTGACACAATGATAGCATTGTCAAGCTAGTTTAATCACAAAAATCTTGATCAAAGGGGTCAGGATCTTTACACAGACCTCACCAACCAAGTTATAGAACCGTCCGGACCATCAACATTGGGTGAAGAGGGTCATCATCGAAAGACACACCATCGGGCGAGGGGGAAGGCAAGGAAGAAACCACCAACCTAACCATCGAAGAGCAATTCATACAAATAGGCTCGACTGAAGGGGAAGGCCAAATGAAGCATACAAACGACCTGACAGAGACCATTCGCCAAATTGACTGGTGGACATTGAAGGAGGATCAAAACATTGAACGACCAAAGCTGAAAACATTAGGACAGAGGAAGCATTGAAAGAACCTCGATGACACCTCGAAGGTGACAAATGCTGATGAAGGACGAGTAGAGGATTGTGGCGTATCCAAGAGTGCAAGGAAGGAACTGGAATGTATGAATCAAAACTCTTTGAGTAGGTCACTGTCACACAAGGTGCATCAGAGAGCCACAATGGTGACTTTTCTAGCAAGTTCGAATGTAGAATGGCAGAAACTTCTGAAGTTCACCGAGAACAGGTTGGAGGACCCTTTACGACATTGTAAAACCTATGAAATAGTCTAGGTGGAAAACGGTTAGGATGAGAAAGTATATTGATTGAGAGAATTTCTAGCAACTCTAAGGGGAATAGCAAGCAACTGGTATACAAACTGGAAGCGGGACATAAAAACACATGAGAAGCATTTAAATGAGCATTCTAGAAAGAATTCAAACCCATAAAAGATGACAATGAGATTGTAGCAAAGATATACAATACAAAACAAGGTAAGCGCGAGAACGTACAAACCTACAATCATAGAATCAAGTAACTATTGGTCAAACTGGAAAGCCAACCAACCGATGGGCTGAAGAAGAGGTGGTTCATTGAAGGGCTAATTCCTTCACTAAGGAAAAAGATGAAGGTCGTACCTCCATCATCATACGTTGACGCCTACAATTGAGGCAATGGACATAAAAAGCGAAGACATCTTCCCGAGGAAAAAGGAAAATAGACGATGATGAGAGCACAAACGATAACAACGATGGTGAATCAAAGACTGTCCAAGCATTGAGAAAATACATGATGAGAATGATGAAAGAGCTGAAGGTTAAGAAGGAGAATACAAGAGAAAACAAAGAGTTGTGGTGCACTAACTGCAAATGAGAGGTCAACACAATATCAAACTGTTCGAAAAAGTTATTTTGCGATATTTGCCAAGCGATGGGACATTCCATCAAGGAATGCCCATACAATTTGAAAAAAAGAAGCGCACAAGTCCTCTTCACACAAGGAGAACAATCAACTCCTCTGACCACATTGCCAAAACCTCAAAACACTAATACCAATGCATCTCCAAGAAAATATAGGGACCAAAGAGGAAATAACAATCGATTCAACAATAGTGGACCAAGGAGTAGAATCTAGTACAATGCAAAGGGACGACCAATGATCCAATCTAGATAACATGACGAATGGGGCCACTTCGTCCGAGAATGTCAAAGTAACCAAGACAAAACAAGGATTCTATGTAAGTGGTGTGGACAAGGTGACCATGAAGACACCAACTGCCCCAAACAAAAAGGAATTAATATGTTGGATGTGGAGGATTAGAATGAAGAGGTACTGGAAATCACTAGAGAACAAACAAAGAAAGCAATATACCCAAACCCTCGTATAGAAAAGCAACAAATGAAGGAAGCCAAGCAGAGGTAGAATAGGTGATGGCTAAAGAACAAAGAACCTTGCAAGAAACTACAAGTACCACAAGGCAGTTGGAGTCAAAAAAGAACATTGTACAATAGATACTACAGACCACTGTACCCATTAAAGTGATTGACCTTCTCTAGACTATGACACAATTAAGAATGGCGATCACAAACATACTTGGTGATGAACAATGCTAGCAACAAGAAGCCCGAAGGAAGGGGATGGTAGTAGAATCGCCACTCAAAGGTGAACAAGTCATCGACCCAATGTTGCTAACGGTAAACATGTAACATGTCCACTTTTGGGATTTCCCTAAATCTTTCCCTAGAATCACAAGTTGAATGTGTTGGAAATATGTGCCTCAAACATCACAGGCTGAAACCTCCATTAGAGTCAAGTCAGTGTGACATCTTCTATGTCTGGCCGACTAGCAGTTTGGAACATCATGTTTTGTACAGGTCATTGTGACCTAGCTTCTGTCTTGCCGAACGCTTTCACTGTGGAGTCTATCGCTGTGACATAGAATAGTCATTGTAACCTCTCACTGCGTGGAGACCTCTGGCCGATAGGCCATTCAATTGGGCATCGAGAAGACTCATAGCGATCGGGGGCTTCAGAGTGACTTCAACACTCGGGGAGAAGTCCCAGCGAACAGTGAATGTCTCGCCGACAAGAATACATATGATGTCTTCGCGATAACATAAAGATCCCGGTGTGAGGTCTTAGCGATAGATGAAAGTCATGCCGATGAGGACACACTCGAGAGTCATCGATGTAACACTAAGGTTTCATTATGAAGTCTGGGCGAAGTGTTAATGTCTCGCCGATGTTAAAGTTGTCTCTCAGTGTGACTCCAGGCGATGAGTGGTGGTCTTGGTATAACTTAAAGACCTCAGAGTAAAGTCTTAACGAAGGATGAATGTCTTGGCAACTGTTGTTGGCTTCAGGGAGACATAAGAGAGCTTGATGAAACCTTTTGGCGAAAGGTATGTCTTGCCGATCGTTTGGTGCTCGGTGAAACATAAGGGACACGGCGTGATGTCCTAGCGAAGAACGATAGTCACGCCGAATGGTAAACTCACATCTATGAGACTTTTGGATCTCACTATGATCTCCTGGTGAAAGTGATAGGTCTGGGCGATTGCTTGGTGATTCGGCGTAACACTAAAAGCTCGATAGAACATCTTGGCGATAACGATATCTCTTGGCGACATCGATATGGAGCTTTCGGCATCGGGGAGACACTTCTTGTGTCTCACCGACATGCCGATACAGAGTGAAACCATTGACCGAGTGAGACCATCTAATGTGGCTCGTTGTCGACCAATGAGAGAAGCCGAATCTGAACAATTGGAAGATTGTTCGTTGCAACGGTTCTGTGAGGAAGCTCGACAGACAGAGATCGACATGGATATACTTGGTGATTGCAGATTGTGATCGGGTTGGTTCAAAGGTTGGTTGCATTGACGAATTGTTGGGTGGTTGTGTAATCAGTAGATGTTTTCTATTATGTGTAGACTGTAACTTGAAGGTTCCTGTGCAAGATTGTTCATGGTGAATGTTGATGTAAATAGACACAAGAAAGATAAGTCTGTCATTTGTATGTAATCATTATTACTGTAATACAAAGTGATTTCTCTTGGTGTGGTGGGTTTTTCTCCTGTAAGGGTTTTCCCACGTATATCTGGTGTTCTTGTGTGATTGTCAAATAATCTGTTTTTGTTATCTGCTTCATAGTGCATCTTAATTGGATTGTAATTGTAAATTTTAAAGTGTATCTACATTTTTCCTTGAGGTATTGACGTTAGGAGAATTGTTTTCCGCATCTAATTTTCCTTTTAGAATGTAGTTAGGGTTACAACTCACCAATTAAATGCTTTAAGCAAGATAGATCTAGGTTTAGGTCCTACAATCATGTTAGATAATATTGGAAATATAATTCATATGATCAAACATATATGATAAATGCCTTATCTATTTAAACCATGTAAAAATATATAATTATTTCAAACTATATAAACTACACAATATCCATAATGCATATTGGAAGTTTCATCATAATAGGAATTGGATGAGAAGCATGATAAGTCCACCTGAAGCTATCCATACTAAGCCTACGAGCGGATATACCATCCCTCTCGGCCCCAAGTGGCAGACACATAGTCATCCAACATGTAGTTGCGTACTTATTGGATAAACTTGTATTTGCTTTCCTATCCATGTTGCCTTATCCATCCCTCTTACGATCAACAACAAATCCAACAGCAGGTTCATCAGATCAAACAGTCAACCAGAATCTCAGATTGATCAGAGGAGTCTTGACGAAGTGGAAAATCGCAAACCATGAAAATATCAAAAAATAAACTGAGTCTGGGAACTTTTTTTTTCCCTAGGTAGCCAGGGATGCCTAGCCTTTTGGAGGACCTAATATAGAGATTGAGGTTTGCAGATGTACTCATTGTCTTTAGAATTTTGTAAGCTTTCCAATGTATACCCCAACCTGATCATCAAACTCATTAGTTGCCAACAATTGCAAATCAAACAAAGGGCAAAGCATGAGGTACAAATTTGAGAGATGAAAATCAAGTAAAAATGGTTAAGTCTAGAGATGTTGGGCGCCCTAGGTGGCCAGGGGTACCCAAACTTTTGAGGGGCTAAAAGTACAAATTATGGTTTGTTACCTCCAACAACTTTTCTTTAGATTCATTTTAGCTCTTCAACATATTCAATGGTGAGCTCGTTAGAATTGTAAATCATCAAATATCACAGATTGATCAAAGGCGTAAAATTGTGTAGAATGAGGAGAGTCAAAAGCAAAGTTGAAAATCACAAAAAAAAAACTAACTCTAGAGGAGCTGGGCACCCCAACTAGCCAGGGGCACCCAAGCTTTTGACCCCCCAAATTTAGTTTTTAGAGGATGCAACTTCCAAAAGACCCCCCTTAGAACTCTCCTAGCTATCCAACGAGTCTAGCCATCAGTTCATTGGACCTCTTGATCATCCAAAAATGATAATTCATCCGAAGATTAGAGAAAACATAGAAATTGAAGAACATTAGGAAAATGGCTAACACTGGTAGCCATGGGTGCCCCAGCTAGCCAGGGATGCCCAACATTTTGAGGGACCAAATGATATTTTTAGTCAAAGTTGCCTCCAGAAAAATCTCGTCAGATTCAATCAAGCTTCACAACGTAGCATTTAGCTAGTTCACAAGATCATTTTGGTGTCAGGAAATCAAAGATCAAGCTGAGGTTAAAATCAAGCAAAATTTGGAAATTTCAAGAAAAATGGCTAAGTCTGCTAGCCATGGGCGTCCAAAGTTTCATGCCTTAGTCAATTTTTTTCCAAATTTCATCTTTCAACATTAAAAAAGGGTCCAAGTTCGATGCACCTACTCCAGAAGGGTTTTCCTAGTTCTAAATTAGGAAACAAAGCATTTTTTAATCCTAAAAACTTGTTTAAGAGAGCTTTGTCTTCCATTATTCACATCTTTTTGCAAGTGGCGTCCAAAATCAAGAGAGGAGAAACATAAAATTTATCTTCATCAAATATTTGAAGGCCAAAACTTGGTGATTTTTCAGAGTTCTTCACATTTTCTAGATCAGCTGCCTCAGAGGCTCTCTTTTTCATGCTTCAAATTTCTAGGGCATCATTTTTCAAAAGAAGGGGGTCATCTTTTTCAATTTTCAGCAATCTGGGTCAGCTTGGTTCATGATTCTCAACAACTTTGGAAAATTTTCAACTTTCAAGAACTTGGTTTTTCATGCATGTCCAAGAAATCTTTAGTATTTTCAAAATCTAATCAACTAGGTCCATCCAAAAAGTGATTCTATACAAAACCCAACTCTCATCTTTTTTTAGAAAAAAATAAAAAATTAGGGTTTCTGCTTTTTCAACTAGCCATCAACAATTTTCAAAAGAAAAAAATCTAGGTCTTCTTGCAATGAGATTCTCTACAAAACCCATATCTTAGATTATTTTTGAAAAATCCGTCCATTTGAAGACAAAAATCAACAAGCTAAATTTAGTATTTGTGCAAAACTTGTCCGAGCATAGTCAAGTTTATAGTCAATCTTCAAGTTTTTCAGCATGGAGTACTCTCCCATTGAATTCAAAACCAAGTCAGTGTTGTATCATGATTTCATAAAAAAATTTGAAATTGATTTGCATCATATCAAACCAGTGTTTGATTTGTGTGCTTGAGAAGTGCTTTTACATACCACTACGGGCAAAAAACATCATCATTTCAGTCGAAGAACATAAAAAGGCGAGGTATGAGAAAAAGGACAAGTATTGGAAAAGAGTTGTAAAATACTCTTCTATTGAAAAATTAGGAGAAGTGTCAAATGTATAAAAGCTACAAAAGAAATGGAGGAATGGAAGATGGACACACACAAAGAAAAAAGATATGCTAAAGCAAGGGGATATATTTATAAGAGGCCATCATCTTAGTTGTAGAGCCATCGATATTAGCAAGATTTGATAAAGCAGCTAAAGATGTCAAAGATTTTCTAAGTTCAATTGCAGAAGGTGAGGAAATCCTAGAAAAATGGAATTTTGCTATAGATAGTATTGATGTTCCTGACAGAGATATAGTTTCTAGCTTTTTGATGGATGTTGTTGAGATTTGAAGCAATAGTCAACTAGAAGCTTTCTTCAAGCTTTCTTTCTATTTTTGTCTCATCCTTATCCATTCTTTGTGAAAGAAAGAGAATCAAGATGTAATAGTTGGCACTTTCCCTTTTTTTTTGCTTTCATAGGTTGTTAGATGCTTATCTTGTTTTAGTTTTAGAAATAAAACTTGTATGTTGGAAAGTCTTGGTTGTGAAAGCAAGGAGATTGTAGGGTTCCCTACTCCTCTGGTTGTGTATAAATAAGGGTTGCCTTGCCCATTTTTCTTTAACCGTTCTTGTGATAACAAAACACTGAGCCTACTAGTGCCTTCTAATTGTTATTCAGTATTGTTCACTTAGTGTAAGAGCAAGTTTGCAAGCCTGTAATGATGCAAGTTATTGTTCAGTTCATGTGTTTGTGTCAAGTTTTTTTTGGTTTGATGGCTAAACTGTAAGCCTATTATTGGTACAATCCTACTGTCTTAGAAGTGTAATCTTTGTTACTTGAAATTTGAGAAAATAAAATCTTATGCTTGCTTTGATCTACTATCTCACATTTTCATTTTATGTGTTCTACTTATATAATCTTTATTTCAGCTTGCATTGAAAGTACAATAGATGTGTGTTGGAAGAAAGTTTGTTTAAGTATTTGTGTCAAAGAATCATCCATTGTTCATTTCCAACTCTCAAGTTTTGAGTTTACTTGAGTAGTTAGAAACTTCATTAGAGTAGGCTTAGTCGTAATTGAATTTTAAAAGAGAAAATCTTAGCTACAATGCTAGAGTTTTATAGCCTTGTGCTCTTAGTTGAACAAAAAGATTGGAAAACTAATTTTAGTTTACTTTCTTTAAGCAACATAAGCAAAGAGGGAGATTCCCCTCCTAATTCGAAGAGTAGTTTATCTATGCATAGTTGTCCATTTCTAATCTGCATTCTAGAAGTGTGAATTGAAATGCCAACAATAGACATTGAGTTATGCTTGTAAACATTTTTGGACAAACAACCTAGACTTGGTCCACATCGCGTTGGATAGACTGTCGAAGCTTGATCCTTTTCTCAGACAAACAGTCGTGTTCCACATCGCATTGGATCGTTCAAAGCTTGATCCTTTATTTCCCCTTTTCTTCTTGGTCTTTGATAGTGTATGATTGAGTATATTTGTCATTGTTACATACATTAACTTGTCTTGAATATCTACTTTAGTGTGAGTTTGAAATGGGGGAAAACTCTCACTAAACTGGGGGAAAAATGTAGTAACATAAAAAGTATCTCTTTTCCTTACTTAATTTGGGAATAATTAATAATAAATGAGCCTAACGTTGTCTTGATTTAGTGTTGTAATGTGTTCTACACATTCACATTAAGTCTAGGACCCCTTTTAATAAAATGGACTTAATTGTGCCTTATTTAGGGTGTTGTAAAGTGTTTCTTTACACTTTCACACTAATCTAAAGATTTAATTAATTAATTGAGCTTAATTGGCCCCTTAAATTCAAATCCAAGCTTGATTTATTGCATTTTTTGAGGGATAAAGCCCAACACTCATTAATAATGTTTCACAACACTTAATTTTGCAAGGTTTGTGTCCTACGATAGTGACCTAGGACATACTTAACTAGGACCTATTTCGAGGAATGTGAAATAACATGCCAAAAGGGGGTCCTAGGACCTTGTGAGGACCCATTCAGGTCCTCCTTAACTTAGGAAACCCCTTTCTGAACATATTCTTGGCAAGATTTTAGTGATTTTTAATCCTAGATTTGATGTCGGCTTGTGTCATTTGAATTTTGGGATTTAATCTTAAGTTAAGTATAAATATAAGACTATTTCACATAGTTTCATCTAAGCAATCCTAGCAACTTCAAGTCTTCAAGCATTATAGAAAATTCATGATCAAGAGAGTATTCAAGAGCATTTCAAAGGCATTCAAAGGCAGATTATCAATGCTTTATTGCAGCAATCAAAGATCCAATTCATCATGTCAAAGGCATAATGCATCATGCATGTTGTTGAGCTAATGTGTTGATGTAGCATTGAAGATCCAATTCAAGCATATTCAAGGTGTTATTTCTAATCAAGTGTTGTGATCAAGATCTAAATTCCTTAAGGCCACTTCATGTTAGTTTGTTGATTTGTACTCCAAGGTTCAATTGAGGATTATCGAGTTGTTACACATTGTTCTTCATTCATCTTTTCTTTTATGCATTGTTTCAATTCATGGTTTAATTACCAAAACGGGGTTTGACCAAGGCAAATGCCTATTCCCTAACAACCAACAATTTATCTTCTCTCTTGATGTGTGATTGTAGGTTTTAGATTGAAGATCAAGTGGAGAGAAAAAGTTATCAAAGTTATAAAAGTTGTCATCTTTATTGCAAGATCACATAAAGTACTCTACAAAATTTATTTTTGACTTTCAGGAGCTAACACCTCGGATCTAGGAGTGAAAACATTGAAGAAAAAAACCTAGAAATCAAATTTTCAAAAACCTAGCAGGGACCCATTCACCACTGGGCGAATGAGTCCTCAGTGAGGCCCAAAACAACACTTTTTCAAAAAGGTACACATCATTTTAGCATCTTAAAACCTTCCTTTTTGTTGTTATAACAATTAGGTTTGATTTCTGATTTTTATTTATGCATTATACCCCTCATAATTAAGTGAAACATCAAGCACAAAAAGGTGTACCCGTTTGATTATCCTCATTTGAGTACACCCCCTATTTTTAAATGTTTCATCTTTTTTGAAAGTCTACGGTAGTTTTATCTTGGCAGGGACATGAAAAAACATCAGGAAGAGAGCAACAATCGTACACATGAAGATTGAAGGGAAAAATCTCACAAACACAATTGTCTATGGAGGATCGAAAGTCAATGTACTACCCGAAGACACATAGAAATGTATCGGGAAACCAAAGCTTTGGCCACCAAAATTCCAATTGTTGGGCACCAACTAGCATGGCATCAAGTCATTGGGACCACTAATGGCATAGAAGGTGATGATCAAGACCCAATAATTCTTGCTAAATTTTGTAGTCATCCCACTGCAAAAAAAGGTGTATGATGCACTACTCGAGAGAGGGTGGCTGATTACAACCAAGACGCATGATACAATAAGAAGGTGATGGATTTTATATTTTCTCATCAGTGCATTCATTCATAGATTTCATATCTTCTTCTCAACTCTAATACTGAGAAGGTGTTTATTAGGAATATTTTCCCAAAGCATTGTAAATTGCAATCAAAATATCTTGCATAACTATCCAACTTTTATAACACTTTGTATGATTATACATAGGTGATAGATCATTTTGAGGTCATCTCATCTTTGGCTTCTAATGTCTCTATTTGTTTAGCCCCATTCTCTTCTTAGGAAGCCAATAATTCTACAAAGAACACCACTAACTTTTAATTTTCTTCTTAACCCAACCTTAATCGAACAATTAACTAAAGTAAATAAAACTACATTACTCCTCGTCTAAACTTACTATCTCCCTTTTCCACAAGCTAATACTAATTGGATGAAGCTAGAAAAGCCTCCAATTCCATCTTTGAAGAGTTTATTTCCAATAACCTTATCCAACTTCATCCTATCCAACCCTTGAACCCTAACCTCTTCTTATTCTACCAAAATTTCCAATTTTTTAGTTTATGGACCTCTCTTGCTATAAAATATGCCTTAAAATCATCCTCTCCTTTTTATTTTTCTTAATTAGCACTTTGGACTTCCTTCTCATCAAATCATATTCCCCCCTACCTAAATATTTTTTCTTCACTTTCATAATATTCTCCTAGGATATGCTTTTATTAATCCAACCCCAGGCAATTACTGAAGTTCTTTCTCTTTTTCTTGAGTGTTTCCTTTTTCCTTTGTATTATTTTCCAATTTTTTTTTTCACTTAGGATTCTTGTATTTTATATTTGTTTTCTTACATTTTCTAATATTTTCTCCTTTGCTCTAATTATTCATTACTTTAGTAGCATAGGTTACATTTAGACTAGAGAATTATTCAACTTTCTAATCATGCTGCTTACAAATTCATATAGAACTATTAAATTTGGGATAAATTAAAATATCATGTGATTTATCACCACAAAAATCACATGTGGAATTTCCTCCTTTTTTTTCTACTCATTAGCATAATGTCCTAGTTTACGATAGTTATAACATTTTGGCCTTTTGGTCAGGTTCCTCTTTTTTGATAATGCGATTAATATTGTGGTAGCCTCCCCTACCACCTCCTTCTCAATAGTTACCATGGTAATTCATAGAGGGTCCTATATCTTGACTTTTTGGTACCAAATATTGTATATTGTTAAGTGGTTTTATACTTTCTCTCAATTAAAGTTCTCACTAGCCATGTTCTAAATAAACTTTCAATTCTACTAGGAGGAAACTTAGGAAACATATTGGCTGAGAAAAATTAATAGATTTTTGTTACCATAATTGTTATAGATCTTATTGGAGAGGCCACCCATAGATTTCATTGTGAGAGTCAGACTCTATCTGATCTAAAGGTAGACAATATCCCTATGTTAGCGACAGTGATGATAATGGTAGTAATAAGCTTCTTGTGTCATTTGCTGATTAAACATATACTTCAAAAATATTATCTTATGGATGCCACTACTTGCAACCCAGCCTGCAAAGAAAGAAAGAAAGTGATACTCATAACCATGGTCGTCCTGAGTGGCTTTCAAGAAGCGATAATTATAACTACTCTCTTCTCACCTTCTTGGTCTCACTACATCACTTGCAATGTTTTTGATATAATTTTGCTCATTACTACTGTATTGTTTATGTTGAGTTGGTTTATTCGAAATTTGTTTCAAATTCTTCATAAGATTATAAACAATTGTAAGAAAGTTCTTTCAGATTCTTCATAAGTTTGTAGACTATTGTAGCAATATTTTTTCAAATTATTCATAAGTTTGTAGACTATTGTAGCAATATTTTTTCAAATTATTCACAAGTTTGTAGACTATTGTCAAGTTCGAGGGAGCAGTGTTGGACAAATTGTTGGCAACACAAGGGCAGACAACTGAGAGGGGGGATGAATCAGTTGTCACAAAAATTCAAACTTATTAAACTTATTCTTGGATCTAATTAATAACCATGAAAGCATAAATCATCAACACATCAGAAACACACATAACACCAAGATTTTTTATGTGGAAACCCTGTTAGGGGAAAAACCATGGTGGAGGTTAGTCCACAATATTATACCCTGTTAAAAGTATAAAGAAGAAAATGGGGAATGCACATGCATTCAGGCACACTTCCTAGAGCTCACTGCTCAATTACAACAAGGCTTACTGCCCAAAGTAAGACACATTTTCTTATAGAAACATTCAAATTACATTCGCATGATTTTGAACTAAGAAAATAACATCTGCTAATGCTTGATTACAGTTTCGATTAAGCACATGAACACTTCTTCACACTCTGCTCACTATTCTTCACACTCTACTTCTTCCTTCGAATGATTTGAACATTATTCACACATCTCATACACAATAATACACTCACACACCTTCAAATGGAATAAACAATTGCTCATATATATCCACAACTAGAGATTACATCGCTACATGTCGGCTCCAAAAAAATAATAAAACATATGCAAATTGTCACCCCAAAACATAAAATATTTTCAATGCAAATCAAACAAGGTCGGCCACATAATAGTGAAGACCCAAAATAAAATCCTAAAAAAAAACCACCTTCAAAATTTATTCCTCGAAGATCCACAACATGCTACAATTACCTTGTCAGCCATGAACATGAAAACCATGAACATGTAAGAGAAAAACACCAATCATGAGCACCATGATCAATGCAGATGTGCAACACAAATAGAGCATGATCTAGAAACATCCAAAAACATCATGAATCACTAGAGAAACATCCGCGACAATTGAAATTACTAGAATCACATTATCTTCATTCAAGAACACCTATTGTAGCAACAGAAAAACTATCAGAACACAAATACTCATAACTTGATCAAATCCTCATGCGGATCTTTTAAAATCAACTTGGGTAAACTAGATATACTCAAAATCAAACCCTTTAATCCACAACTTCTGATCATCAATGTACTGAGCTCACCAACAGACTGAACTTCACTTCACCATTGACAACCTGCAACTTATTTCATTACAATTTTCTCAATATCCTTGACATATACAACTTTAAATACATTAATGTCAATAGTGTTGACATCAATGACAAACATATATCAGCAACACAACCACAACATCCAACAATCTCCCCCTTTGGCATTGATGGCAACACATGATGTGAAAAACACCTTCAACACAACTAACTCTTTGCAATTACTCCCCCTTAGGTTCTGACTCTTTTCTCCTCAACTCTTTCTCATGACTCGTCTCCCCAAATAATTCATAGTTTTTCACATGAATCTTCTCCCCCTTTGACATCAATGACAAATATACACACAAGCTCCGAACCACATATCTAAACATCTAACTACTCCCCCTAAGTAGCAACCACTACAACATCAATTTGGATCAAGATATGACTATGAAATGCACAAACTAATGCAAGTCAATACATCTTAGTACTGATTAGGAGGGGTAATCACCCCTAACTTCCCTTTGAGATACTCAAAAGTATCCTTAGGCAAAGGCTTGGTAAATATGTCTACAATCTATTCCTTAGTAGGCACATACTCCAGCCTGACTTTTCACTCACCTTCTCTCTCAAAAAGTGAAATTTGATAGATATATGCTTCGTCTTTCAATGCAACGCCAAATTCTTAGAAATGTTAATTGCACTTGAATTATCATAGAATATAGCAGTAGGTTCATCATACATAACTCTAATATCTTTCAACATCTACTTCATCCACAATACTTGAATACAATTGTTAGCAGTAGAATCTTCCATACCAAACTTCTTTAGAAATTATTTCACATACTTGGACTGAGATATAAAGATCCCTTTATCTAACTGAGTGATTTGCAATCCCAAAAAAAAATTCATCTCTCCAATCATAGACATCTCAAACTCACTATGCATCTCATCAACAAAATTTATGCACAAACTATCGTCTCCTCCAAAAATGATATCATCAACAAATACTTCAACAATCAAATCTTTATCATGATCAATCTTGAAATACAGATTACTATCAACAGTACCTTTGTTAAATCCAAGCTTCAACAAATACTTTTCCAATCTGGCATACAGTGCATTCTTCAACTGACAAACCATATCTCCCTAATCAGACAATTGAAATCCATCATGTTGCTCAACATACACTTCTTCTAGTTCGCCATTTAGAAATACTGACTTGACATGCATATGATAAACCTTGTAGTTTTTGTAAGCAACATAAGCAAGAAATAATCTCACAGCTTCAATCTTAGCAACAGGGGCAAAAGTTTCTTCAAAGTTAATTCCTTCCATTTGAGAATATCCCTTACATACCAATCTTGCTTTGTTTCTAACCACTTCACCTTTCTCATTTAGTTTGTTTCTAAAGAACAATTTAGTTCCAATTACATTTTTTTCCTTAGGTCTTGGAACAAGAATCTATGTATCATTTTTCTCAATCTGTTGTAGTTCTTCTTTCATTGCTTCAACCCAATGTTCATCTTTTCATGCTTCATTGAAATTAGTAGGCTCAGTCTTTGAAATCAAACAATATTCTTCTATAATTTTTCTCCTATTTTGGACACCTTTGTTCAATCACCTATGATCTGATCTTCTGAATGATTTAGTCTTACATACCTTGGACTCTTAGGATGTTCTTGAACTTCAAGCTCTTGTGATTTCTCTTCTGCACTTTCACTAGTTTCTCCTTCCTCTTGATTTTCTTGATTCACCAGAATGATTTGAACTTGATTTATAGTCTAGACTTTATTTCCTTTGTTTGAGCCGTCATCTTGATCATCGAAATCATATCCACAGGTTATGGATGGTCTAACTATGTCTTCATCAACCTTGACATTTGCACTTTCAACCATTTTATTCAATCTCTTATTATAGTACCAGTAGGCCTTGCTTTTAGTAAAATAAACAAGAAAGATTCCTTCATCACTCCTAGAATCAAGCTTTCCTATATCTTCATCTCTTTTGATATAGCATTTACTCCCAAAGATTTTGAAATATCTAACAGTAGGCTTATGACCATACCATAGCTCATAAGGGGTCTTACCAGTATCACCTTTGACTCGTACCCAGTTGAGAGTGTAAATAGTAGTACTCACGACTTCTGTCCAGTAGATATGAGGAACATTTCCTTCTAGCATCATTGTTCTAACAACTTCTTCATTTTTCCTATTCTTCCTTTCCACAACTCCATTTTGTTGAGGGGTCTGTGGTGGAGATAATTGTCTCTTTATTCCATGTTCTTCACAAAAATAATTAAACTCACTAGAAGTGAATTCACCACCTCCATCTGATCTCAGACATTTAATCTTCAGACCTGTCTCTATCTCAACCATAGCCTTAAATATCTTGAACTTCTTGAGAGCTTCAAATTTCTCCCTTAAGGAAGTAACCCACATCATTTTGGAATAATCATCAATGAGTAACATAAAATACCTGTATCCTTGTAAAATTTTGACTCTAGAAAGACCACACAAGTCAGTATGGACAAGCTCCAATGATTCATTTGAACAATGTTGTTTTCTCCGAAATTAAATTCTAGTTTGATTCCCTAACTGACATTCCTTGCATATAGCATTAGTAGGTTTTATCAACTTAGGAAGATCTCTCACAGCCTGAGTAGAACTTATCTTGATAATATTGAGCAATCATACAACTTTTACTAGTAGCATTCAAGTGAAAGATGTTACCTTTTGTCTTTGTACCTGATGCAATCACATTTCTGGAACTCCCCAATATTTTGCACTTTCCATCCTTGAATTGAAGATTGTATCCCTTATCTACCATCTGTCCAACACTTAAAATATTATGCTTCAGACCTTCCACATATAGGACATCATCAACATTGTGCTTAGCATCAAGAGAAATGCATCCTCTGCCACATATTACTCTAGCTTTGTCATCACCAAATATTACAACACCACCATCATATTTCTCCAAGCTCACAAACTTACTTTTATCACCTGTTATGTGATGAGAGAATCCACTATCAATCACCCATTCATCTTTCTCTTCAACTCGAACAGCCAGGGCTTTCTCAACATTTGTACAACTAGCAGATCTAGTAGACATAGGATTATTTTCTTTGATAGCAATAAATACCCATTCGTCCTCACTTACATTCCCTTTATCATATTCATCATTTGCCACACCTTCATCGACAGCATAATAATACTTCCTTTGAAATCTAGGTTTGTTAGATCTTGACTTAGGAACTCTTTCTGGACACCTTGATGCAAAATGACCTATCTTATTGCAAAAAAAAAAATTAATAGGAAACTTCCATTTATACTTACCTTCTCCTTTGGCTTCTCTTTTGAGAATAAGTACCTCAAGCTCATCTATTTTTTTCTCCTCTTCTTCAATCTCTCTCATTTTCTCCTCATACTTGGACAAATTTCTAGAAGAACTTTCTCCTGGATCATATCTCTATTTGTCTTTTTTGGAGGTAGTAGCTTTGAATGCAGATTCTGCCTTAGGAAGAGCATCACCAAATTCACTCAACTCAAAAGCAACAAGCTTACCAATCAACATGTCTTTG
The DNA here is from genome assembly GCA_007258455.2 of Sequoia sempervirens. Lineage (NCBI taxonomy): Eukaryota > Viridiplantae > Streptophyta > Pinopsida > Cupressales > Cupressaceae > Sequoia > Sequoia sempervirens. The sequence continues at coordinate 144,256,362 of VDFB02075321.1, read as the reverse complement.
GTTACGTTTGTCACAGTTTAGATCTCCTCAATAGCATCAACTTTGTGTTTGTATGCAGCAGGAAAGGATCTGAGCACTTTAGCAACAATCTCTAATTCTTCCAATGTTCCACCCACAAATTTGATACTGCACACAAGTTCATTCACTCTTTGCATAAATGAAGTAATATTCTCATCATCACCCATTCTCAACATTTCATATTTCCCTTTTAGACTTTGTAGCTTAGCAATCTTCACATGGGTATCACCTTCATACAAAGTTTCCAACTTTTTCCAGATCTCATGAGCAGTTTTCAGATCCATCACATTTGTCATCTCATAATCAGTAAATTCACTCAACAATGCTTCCTTAGCCCTGATATTGTATTTAGTATCCTTAATCTCAACACCAGTAGAAGGACCATTTTGTGGAATAACATACCTATTCTTTGTAATGTTCCATAAAGGTTCACCAATGTATCTTAGATGACACTCCATTCGAGTCTTCCACAAAGAATAATTTGTTCCATCAAATCTTAGACTATCCTTCTTCTATGTCGTCATCCCGGATCACCTCGAGTTGTTAAAATTCTTCCAAGGAACATGCTCTGATACCAATTTTTGGCAACACAAGGGAAACCAACTAAGAGGGGGGGGGTGAATCAATTGTCATAGAAATTCAAACTTATTAACCTTATTCTCAAATCTGATTAATAACCATGAAAGCATAAATCATCAACACATCAGAAACACACATAATACCAAGATTTTTTACATGGAAACCCTGTTAGGGGAAAAACCACGGTGGAGGTCAGTCTACAATATTATACCCCATTAAAAGTATAAAGAAGAAAATGGGGAATGCACGTGCATTCAGGAACACTGCCTAGACCTCACTGCTCAATTACGACAAGGCTTACTGCCCAAATGAAGATACACTATCTTACAAAAACATTCAGATTACATCCGCATGATTTTGAACTAAGAAAATAGCATCTACTAATGCCTAATTATAGTTCCGGTTAAGCACATGAACACTTCTTCTCACTCTTCTTCACATTTTGCTACTTCCTTCGAATGATTTGAACATTATTCACACATCTCATACACAAGCATACACTCACACACCTTCAAATGGAATAAACAATCGCTCATATATATCCACAACTAGAGATTACATTGCTACATGTTGGCTCCAACAAAATAATAAAACATCTGCAAATTGTTGGCCCAAAACATAAAATATTTTCAATACAAATCAACCAAAGTTGGCCACAACATAGTGAAGACCCAAAATAAAATCCTCAAACATGAACCACCTTCAAAATTTATTCCTCAAAGATCCACAACACACTACAATTACCCTGTTGGCCATGAACATGAAAAGCATGAACACGCAAGAGAAAAACACCAATCACGAGCACCATGATCAATGCGGACATGCAACATAGATAGAGCACGATCTAGAAACATCCAAAAACATCATGAATCACCAGAGGAACATCTGTGACAACTGAAATTACTATAATCACATTATTTTCATTCAAGAACACCAATTGAAGCAACATTAAAACTGTCAAAACACAAATAGTCATAACCTAATCAAATCTTCATGCGGATCTCTGAAACTCAATGTGGATAAACTAGATATACTCAACATCAAACCCTTTAATCCAAAACCTCTGATCATCAACGTACTGAGCTTGCCAACAGATTGAACTTCACTTCACCACTAACAACTTGCAACTTGTTTCATTACAATTTTCTCAATATCCTCGACATATACAACTTTAAATGCATTAATACCAATAGTGTTAACATCAATGACAACCACATATCAGCAACACAACCACAACATCCAACACAAATTCTTTCAATTTTTTCATTAGTTTGTAGATTATTGCAAGAGAATTCTTTCAGATTCTTCATAAGTTTGTAGACTATTGTAAAGTTTGAGGGAGCGGTGTTTGACAATTCTTTTAGATTCTCCATAAATTTGTAGACTATTCTAGGAAAATTCTTTCAGATTCTTCATATGTTTGTAGACTATTATAAATTTTGAGGGATCATGTTTGGAAAATTCTTTCAGATTCTTCATAAGTCTGTAGAGTACTGTAGGAATATTCTTCCAGATTCTTCATAAGCTTGTAGACTATTGTAGGAAAATCCTTTAAGATTCTTCATAAGTTTGTAGACTATTGTATGAAAATTCTTTCAAATTCTTTATAAGTTTGTAGAATATTATAAAGTTTGAGAGAAAAATGTTGCAATCTAGATGATTCTTATACTCCTGTAGAGTTTTCTATACATTTTTTCTCATTTTGGACAAGCAATGAAAAAAATTGTACAAAAAACACTATGGGAGTATAAGAATCATCCAGATTGCAACGTCATTCCCTAAAACTTTACAATAGTCTACCAACTTATGAATAATATGAAAGAATTTTCCTACAATAGTCTACAAACTTATGAATTAAAAAAAAATCTACAATAGTCTACAAACTTATGAAGAATATGAAAGAATTTTCTTACAGTAGTTTACAAACTTATGAAGAATTTGAAACAATTTTCCAACACTGCTCCCTCGAACTTTAAAATAGTCTAAAAACTTATGAAGAATTTGATAGAATTTTCCAACAATAGTCTACAAACTTGTGGATTATCTACAAGAATTTTCCAACACTACTCCCTCGAACTTTACAATAGTCTACAAACTTATCAATAATCTAAAAGAATTCTACTACAATAGACTACAAACTTATGAAGGATCCAAAAGAATTTTGCAACACTTCTCCCTCTAACTTTACAATAGTTTGCAAAATTACGAAAAAACTGAATGAATTTTCCTACAATAGTCTACAAACTTATAAAAAATCTAAAACAATTTTTTCTACAATAGTCTACAAACTTTTAAAAATTTTGAAAAAAGTTTCCAATAAGCCAACTTAGCAAAAATAATACACAAGCAATGAGCCAAAATGTATAAAAAAAACTCCAGGTGTTGGCAAGAGACACTACAAAAGTCATCTAGTGTTGTCATTGATGGAAACCCTAGTCAGTTATTCAATCCACATGTCATCATTTGATCATACCAGAAGTCAGATTGAAGTTTTGTGATTAGCTGCCAAGCAAGAACAAAGCATCCAACAAAATTGTGTTCATAGATTCACATGCAATTTTCTATTATCATTTTGAGTTGTGGATCTTAGGGAAGGTTGTTTGGTATATGATCTCTGTTATTCTTGAATCTTAGAGCCTCATATTGATCCGTGTGCAAGTTAGAAGATCTGATTGATCGATTTTTTGTTTATCAATGCATTAAGGCCAATTAAGTGAATATAGTCGTTGCGGATATTTGAGGAGTAATTGTTTAAGTGTTTTTGAATTCAAGCATGTTGATTTGGGTCCTCACTATGTTGTGGCCAACTTTGGCTGGTACACATTGAAATTTAATTATGGATTGAGTCGAAAGTTTGTAAATATTTTCATATTTTGTTGGAGCCGAGATGTAGTGATTAAATCCTTAGTAGCGAATATATATAAGTGATCGATAATATCATTTTGATATACGTACGAAGTGTGTTGATGTATGTTGCAAATTTGAGAAGGGTTGTAGAGTGATTATGCAGAGTTTCACTTGTGCGTAAAATGTTTTTGTGATGCGAGTTGAAGCAAACATAGTAGAAGAGAAGAATCAGACAAAAGGTCAAAGAATTCAATTGATGAGCTTAACCAAAACTATTCCCAGGTATTTGTAGATGCTATTTCATAGTTCACCACTCCAGTTGTATTTTGACATTAATTGTAAGGTAGTGATCCTTTCTATTTTTTAGCAACGAGCTCTAGGTAGTGTGCCTGAATGCAAGTGCATTCCCATTTTTGTAAACATCTTTTTGAGTATACTTAGATAATATTGTGGACTGACCTCCACCACGGTTTTTCCTCTAATAGGTTTTTTGAATGATGTGGATGTGTTGTTGATATGTGGTTGTCATTGATGTCAACACTATTAGCATTTGGTGTATTGAAGGCTTTATATGTTGAGGATATTGAGAAAATTGTTAAAAGAAGTGTTGCAGGCTCCCAGTGGTTCAGTGAAGGTCATGAAGGTGTCTTGTTTTGTACGTCAAAGATCAGTTGTTGTGGATTAAAGAGTTTTCTACTGAGTGTATCTAGTTCATCCATGAGAAGTTTTAGAGGTCCACATGAAGATTTGTTCTTACTGCGAATAATTGTGTTCTAACAGTATTTATGTGGGTTCTATTAGTGTTCCTAAATGAAGTTTATGTGTTTCTGGTGTTGTGGATGTTTCTCTATTAGTTCCTATCATTTTTGGATGCTTCTAGATTGTGCTCTATCTTTGTGGTACATCCACATTGATCGGTGTGCTTGTGGTCAAAAATTTTTCTCCATATGTTCATTTTTTCATGTTCTTGGTCCACATGATGGTGGTAGCATGTTATGGATCTTCGAGGTGAAATTATTTGAAGTCTTTTTGTGATTGGATATGTTAATTTGGGTCTCCACTATGTTGTGGCCGACCTTGGTGGATTTGCATTGCAAATTTATATGTAAATTTGGGCCGACATTGAAAATGTGTTTTATATATTTGGCCGACTAAGTTGTTGTAATCTCATGTTACAGATATATAAGAGTGATTGTTTCATCGATGTAGTGTGTGAAAGAAGCTCAGAGTGCTCGGTGTGCTCCTATGTGTTTATGTATGAATATCATTCAAATGTAGAGTAGAGTGTGAAGGAGATTGAGCAAAGTGTGAAGAAGTTTGAGCGAAGAGTTTTATGTGCTTAACTGGAAATGTAATCAGGCTTGTGTAAAAGCTATTTTCTCAGTTCACATTTTGGATGGTCTTAATCCAAACCTTTCTTTGGACAATGAGTCCTCTTTTGTATTTGAGCAGTGAGCTCTAGGAAATTTTCTTGAATGCATGTGCATTCCCATTATACTTATACTTTTAACAGGGTATAATATTGTGGACTAACATCCACCGTGGTTTTTCCCCTAACAAGATTTCCACATAAAAATCTTGGTGTTCTCTTTGTTTCTGATGTGTTGATCATTTATGGTTTATTATTCATTCATCAGATCTGAGATTAAGTTAAGTAAAGATTGAAAAGTTTAAAATATTATGTGAAAACTGATTCACCCCCCCTCTTAGTTGTTTTTCCTTGTTTTTCCAACAAGGGTTTCCATGTAAAAATCCTTTTGTTATGGTGTTGTGGTTGTTTGCTTTATGTTCATGCATACTTCTTTTGGTTGAATGTTATAAGTTCTTTAAAGATCAAATTAATAGAGCTAAAAATTGTAGAACACTGATTCACCCCCCTCTCTCAGTGTTCCTTGATTCGAACAAATGGTATCAGAGCCTAGTTCCCCAGAAGAAGTTTAAAAGCTTGGGGAAGATCTGGGAAAGTAGTTCAATGGATTCAAGCAGTCTTCAACAACAACTTTTGGTGGCCCTAGATGATCTTGATCAGTCTGAATCTGAAGTTTGAGATTTATAGGAAAGTCTCAAGAATGTTGATAAGTTCATTCAATAATTGAAAGATAAAATCAATGATTCAAGGGAAAAGAGAAAGTAACTTTGTGATCAACTTAAGAAGAAATAAAGTAAAAGCATTGAAGATGAACAACCAAGTCAAGCCCTGAAGGAAAAGATAGAAGAGTGTGAAAAGTTTTCCAGAGAAAATGTTGTCCTGAAGCATGAGATGGAATCTATTGTGATGAGGATTTAAAAGGAGACTGGAGACAAGAAGAATGAAGAGAATCTTGCTCAATCCTTGAAAGAAAAATTTGAAGAATGCAGCCGAATTACTGATGGATGCAATAAGTTGGAGCTTGAATTGGAACAATCTAGAAATAATGAAGAAGAGCTTGAAAAGCAGATTGTTGATCTTAGAGATGATTTAGCTACTACAAATGAATTCAAGGAGAAGTTCAAGATTAGCTCAACCAAGCTTGATGAACTGATTAAAATTGAGAGGACTGAAGGTGACAAGCGAGGTCTTGGATATGATGAAGGAGAAAGTTCTAGATCTGGACAAAGGAGATTTAGGCAAGGAAATCAAATGAAAAAAGCTGGAAGGTATCTGATAAGACAACCTAATGCTTAAAGGTTTAATGGTTACTATTTTGCTTGCAATAAATTTGGTCATATGGCTACTCAATGTAGAAGCAAAATGAATCCAAGTGGTCCATCATTCTCAGGTTAGTGCTTTAATTGCAATAAGTATGGTCATAAGTCAAATGAATGCAGAAATATGATGAACAACTTTTATAGAGATATCAGATGTTATACATACAATAGATTTGGCCATATTGCTAACCAATATAGATCAAGAGAAAATCAATGGAACAACTGGTTTGGACAGAGAAATGTGGTGTGCTACAATTGCAACAAATCCGGTCACATTGCTAGACAATGCATAAGAGATCTGGTAAATCAAAGGAGAAACATGCAAAAGGATGAAAAGGGAAAAGGAAAGGTTACTACATATGAGATCAGAAAGCAAATGAAGAAGATATGGGTGAAGAAGAGTCCCTTTGTTGTAGGAAATGAGTTAGCACCATAATTAGGGTCTGGAAATTCTTCTGGTAATTCCTCTGAGAATTAGATTAAGGCCTTTGGCCTAGGGGGAGTTCTCAAGAAAATTCTTCAAACCCCCTACCGATCACTAGTACTGGGATGTGGATGAGTGCATTGATTGCACTGATAATCTACAAATGCTGTTGAAAAGTTGGAGAGAGTATTTATGCAGAGTTGAAGGTCCGTAGAAGAGTTATCTTTCACAGTGTATGGAAACAAGGTATCCAGATGAGTTAGGGAAAAAGCATTTATTGCAACAAAAAGTTAGGTGTGTGAATGATAAAAGGTCATTTGTATTCTTCATTTATCACTTTGCACTTTGAGAAGAAGTTTGGAGAGCTATGAAGCAAACTTTGGTGAAGTTTGATGAAGATTCAAGTGTGAAGGTGTTTCGGCGATCAAACCCTAATCCAACGAAAAGGTATTTATCGGGAAAACTTGTGAACTTGTGAATTTGTGATAATGGTCACTTCATTGGTAGTTGATATCAAGGATAGACCCCGTCCAAAATTCAAGTGGCATCCTTTCAAATTTGTTGAGATAGAGCTGCTAGGTGCATTTTCGTTTATTCCGTACGACGTCTTGCATATTGAAGACATTAGGGCATACATTCATGCAAATATTAAGGAGTTAGGGAGCTCGTAATTGTTGAATTTGTACTCAAATCGTATAGTTGGAGAAGATTTCAAGGTAAAGCCCGAATTCAAAACCCTAGAGGAGAAGAAATTCATGCAGATTGTAAAATTTCTCGTGTTTGAAGAAAACGAGTGGGTCCGGTATATTTTGAGCCGAGTTCATGTTGAATTTATGTGGTTGAGTCAACCTTTTAAGATTATGAAAGAAGCCATAAGTGTTGTTACAGGTTTAAATTCCTCCGTGGGTTGCCAATCTTGAAGTCTGTGAAGAATTAGACAATTACTGATGCAACCGGTTCAATGTTTGATAAAAGAGCTATGACAATTGATGATATCATCGAAGTGGATGTAAAATTTGCATCTATGGTCATTGGTTACAAGATCTATCATTCTAGCTGGGATAATTTTGTATCTGGTACAACTATTTATGCAACATACCAGATGGTGAAGGAGAATGTAGAGTATGATCTATGTGAGTTACTCAGAATCCAACTTATGGTGAATCTTGGTAAGATCAAGAAAGATAAGAAGAATTCTTTCAAATATGGTAATCGGTTGTTGTGTTTATTCTTCTATTTCATGAATGAAGTTTTGGGTTTTCAAAAAGTTCAATGGCAAGGAAATAAACTGGTAGTTGTTCAAATTAGAGATATCTTGCATAGAGTTGGTGATAGTAAAGCTAGGAAAACTGCAATATGGGGATATTTCAAGAGCTTTCATAATGAAATGCAAGAAAGAGAAAGAATTCCTACTTCTATTGTGGAGAAGTATAAGGACACAATCTATTTTATGGTTGACATTGATCAATGCTTGATGGAAGTTGCAGATCCTAGAACAGTCTAGATTATGCCAATGGGCTATGAAGTTGAGGAGAACATCTTGGAGCTATATGCACAACATTTGAGTAAACATTGAGATCCAACATAAGAGAGGTTTGGAACCTATGAAGAAAAAGATATGAAAGTACATGAGTAGTTGAAGAAACCTATGATAGTATAGAGAGTAAGGAAGGAAGTGGAAGCCTTTGTAGAGAGAATGGGTATATCCCTAGAAGTTGTGAGAGAAGCTAGAAGAAAGAGAGAACAAGCTAAAGTAGGAGAGTCAGCTAGAACTGAATCTGCTAGCCCAGTAACATCCTCTGCCCGAAATAGGTCTACAAGAAGCCCTACTCTCTCATCTGGTCTTGCAAAGAAGTCAAGTCCTGTGAAATCTCAATCCAAGTCATCTGGGAGAGAAGGAAAAAGGAAGAAGGACAAGAGCACAAGAGTTTATGTTGTTGTCTCTAAAGATGAAGAGACTGAATCTGATGAAGAGATAAGAGAAATCGAGCAAAAGGGCACAAAGTAAATAGAAGTCTCCAAGGACAAGCCCTCCGATGATGAAAAAGGAAAAAAAAAGATGAAAACAGACAAATCAGGTATTTCTATAGAAGAAGTGGAGAAAGCATTGATTATGGTAATCTTAGGCCTCTTTGTGAATGGTATGATACCTTTGACAGTGTCGGTCAAAGAGTTCTTGAGGAAGCTTCAATAAAATACTTGAATAATTTCAATATGACTCTTATTGAAATAATTTTTGCATTACCCAAAGTCTATATGAAGTTTTAGAAATGAGAAGAGTGAGTGCAAGGACAAAAGAAGAGAAAATGAGAGAGCAAATACTTGTTGATCTGTGCCCGGTGATGTCATTAGAAGAAATGAAGATTATACTAAATGAAGAAAAAAGGGATTTTAAGAGAAAAACAAGGGTGAACAAAATGATGATTGGTCAGACTGAAGAAGTTGCAAAGGACACTGAGAAAATCCTTAAGGAAATTCTATTAAAGAACAGACACAATGTTGTTTTTGAAGAAGTGCATGATGAAGATGTTTCATCTGGTTCGGTAGCAGAAGAGGGAAAAGAAGATACAATTGAGAAAAATCTAAATCCTCTAGATATACATGATGTTGAAATTCCTATGGATACTGAAGCTCCTAAAGTTGTGTTGGTTGAAGAAAAAGAGATTCCCAAAGCCATGCAAGAATCAGTGACTGAAGAGAAGAAGGATGAAGTGACAAAGATTCTTGTGGAAGCAAGAGACACTGCTAAGGCAGTGAAGGAGTTTTTAGAAGAACAACAAGAAGAGTTTGATCTTGAATTGATTAAAGGTCCTATCAATTTGGCTACCATGTCTCCCATTGAGAAACTAAAAGTTGCATCATTTGCATAGGCCAAGGCAAGGGAAGAAATTCTGAAATCACATATTGAAGATAGTGAGTTGTTGAGTCTTGCATTTGGTATTCTGGAGAAGATCATGCCTTCATGTGCCAAGGATTCATCTGATTCTCCATCTAGTCAGCTAAAGAAGCTTGTAAAATTTGTAAGTACTCACTTTGAGTCACTTGAGAAGTCATCTATGGATAAGGTTCAAAAGGAGTTTGATGGTAAAAGTTTCAGTAGGTTGAAAGGGATGATAGCTAATGATAAATCTTTGTTAGCTACTTGTGTCAAGAATATTCAAAGTGATTTTTCTGAAGGTGGTAACATTTATAAGTCATTTATATCTTTATCTAAGTTCACTGAGGATATTGAAAAGAAAATGAAAGAATGTGAGAAACATTTAGCAAATATCACTAAAGCATTCGATCCTCTAACCGTTTCTGTAGGAAAGAAAGAAGGTCAAGTCATATCCCTACTTGACAAGATAAAAATTTTGAAGCATGAAGAAGGTAAAATGGTTGAAAGTGTTTGTGAGCTTAGAGGACTAATTGGTCTGAAGATGGAAACAATGTTGAGTGCATTGAAGGAAGCACAAGATGCTTTGATGGTCAGTGATCCGACGAACCTTGAATCAACAGAGATTCAATCTTACTTATTTTGTGGTTACATTACTATCTTGGAGAGTCTCAAGAAGAATTGGGACATGAGTTTGAACTTGTTGAAGAACAATTTTTCAGATCTATTCAAGTTCATGTAAGTTGTAGAAGCCTATTTGTACATATGCAGTTTGTTCATAGCAATTTTGTTTGATTTTTGGTATGCAGATTCCTACCTTTGCCGTTGATGTCAAAGGGGGAGAATGGGACAGTGAAAAATTCCTTAATAATCTCAAGGGAAGTTTTGTTTTTGGAGTTTTGAAGGTTGGAAATGTATTCATGTTGGTATTGATCCGACACTTTGTCATTTTTCACTAAGTGTTGCCATCAATGCCAAAGGGGGGGATTGTTGGAAAGAGACACTGCACAAGTCATTTGGTGTTTTCATTGATGGAAACCCTAGTTAGTTATTTGATCCACATGTCATCATTTGATCATACTAGAAGTCAGATCGAAGTTTTGTGATTAACTATCAAGCAGGAACAAAGCATTCAACAAAATTGTGTTCATCGATTCATGTGCAATTTTCTATTATCATTTTGAGTTGTGGATCTCATGGAAGGTTTTTTGGTATATGATCACTATTATTCTTGAATATTAGAGCCTCGTATTGATCCATGTGCAAGTTAGAAGATCCGGTTGATCGATTTTCTGTTTATCAGTGCATTAAGGCCGACTAAGTGAATATAGTTGTTGCGAATATTTGAGGAGTAATTGTTTAAGTGTTTTTGAGTTCAAGCATGTTGATTTTGGTCCTCACTATGTTGTGGCTGACTCTAGTTGGTATGCATTGAAATTTAATTATGGATTAAGCCGACAATTTGTAATTTTTTTCATATTTTGTTGGAGCTGACATGTAGCGATTAAATCCTTAGTAGCGAATATATATAAGTGATTTATAATATCATTTTGATATATGTATGGAGTGTTTTGATGTATGTTGTGAATGTCAGAAGGGTTTTCGAGTGATTATGCATAGTTTCACTTGTGCATAAAAGGTTTTTGTGATGCGAGTTGAAGCAGACATAGAAAAATTAGACAAAAGGTCAAAGAATTCGATTGATGATCTTAACCAAAACTATTCTTAGGAATTTGTAGATGCTATTTCATAGTTCACCACTCCAGTTGTATTTTTACATTAATTGTAAGGCAATGAGCTTTTCTATTTTTGAGCAGTGAGCTCTAGGCAGTGTGCCTGAATGCAAGTGCATTCCCATTTTTGTAAACATCTTTTTGAGTACACTCAAATAATATTGTGGATTGAACTCCACCGTGGTTTTTCACCTAACAGGGTTTCCACATAAAAATCCTTGTGTTATGGTGTTGTGGTTGTTTGCTTTATGTTCATGAATAATTCTTTTGGTTGAATGTTATAAGTGCTTTAAAGGTCAATTAATAGAGATAAAAATTGTAGAACACTGATTCACCCCCCCTCTCACTATTCCTTGATTCCAATAGTAGGAGATGTAGTGAGACAAAGAAGGTGAAAAGAGAGTAGTTATAATTCCAATGGCTTGAAAGCTGCCCAGGACAACCATGACTATGAAGATAACTTTGCTTATTTCTTTCCAAGGTGGGTTGCAAGTAGTGGCGCTCATAAGATAATATTTTTGAAGTATTTATTTAATCAATAAATAACACAGAAAGCTTACTACTACCATTCTCATCACTATCGCTAGGATAGGGATACTATCTACCTTTACATCAAATAGAGATCAAATCCTACAACCAAATCTATAGATGGCCTCTCCAATAGGATCTAAACAAATTATGGCAACAAGAATATAGTAAGTTTTCTCAACCAACATGATTCCTAAGGTTCCTCCTAGCACAATCAGTCCTGTCACACAAATCATTGTGTTGGAAATGGAAGGGGCAGGGAATTGCACATCACGCCAGTTTTGACCAAGTTTCTAATATACCCATTAATCTCCCTAATTTTTCCCTTTGGATCTTTCATAAGATTTTCAAACTTCTTTCTCGCAAGAAAAGGTATGTGGAAATCCTTAAAGAAAAATAATCAAAACACCAAGAAAAAAAAGCATATAGTTTTGTGTTTCTTTAAAATTACCTTCACAAAGAACTAGAAGATTGCAAAGATGTTGATCCTTACATTTAGAATGAATTGTGTTGTTGCAATATTAGATTATCAATCAATATTTGTGTGTGGATTTGATGAAGATGTAGATGCCACTAATGACGATGTCAGTGGCTTTGATAAAGATGTGAGAAAATTGTTCGAAAAGCTTATGGAAGATCCAAAGAGAAAAATTAGGAAGATTAATGGGTATATTAGAGAAGGTCGTAACTGACGTGTTGTGCATTTCCTAGCCCCTTCCATTGTAAATGCAATGATTTATGTGATAGGATTGATTGTGGTAGGAGGAAGCTTAGGAAACATGTTGGCTGAAAAGACTTAATAGATTGTTGTTTCTATAATTGTTATAGATCTTATTGGAGAGGCCATCCATATATTTGGTTGTGGGAGTCAATCTCTATTTGATCTAAAGGTATAAAATATCTCTATCCTATCAACAATGGTGAGAACGGTAGTAATAAGCTTCTTGTGTTATTGGTTGATTATATAGATACTTCAAAAATCTTATCTTATGAACGCCACTGCTTGTGACCATCCTGCAAAGAAAGAAGTGAAGTAATCCTCATAGCCATGGTCATCCTAGGCGGCTTTCAAGAGGTTAGAATTATAATTACTCTCTCCTCATCTTCTTGGTCTCACTACATGCCCTACAATGTTTTCTATATAATTTTGCTCCTTGCTAATGTATTGTTTTTGTTAAGTTGGCTTATTGGAAAGTTCTTTCAAATTCTTCATAAGATTGTAGACTATTGTAAGAAAATTCTTTCAGATTTTTCATAATTTTGTAGACTATTGTAGGATTTTTTTTTCAGATTATTCATAAGTTTGTGGACTATTGTAAAGTTTGAGGGAGCAGTGTTGGACAAATTCTTTCAAAATTTTCATAAGTTTGTAGACTATCGTAGGAGAATTCTTTCAGATTCTTCATAAGTTTGTAGACTATTGTAAAATTTGAGGGAGCAGTTTTGGTAAATTCTTTCAAATTCTCCATAAGTTTGTAGACTATTTTAGGAAAATTCTTTCATATTCTTCATAAGTTTGTAGACTATTGTAAAGGTCAAGGGAGTAGTGTTGAAAGATTCTTTCAAATTGTTCATAAGTTTGAGGACTACTATAAGAAAATTCTTTCAAATTCTTCATAAGCTTGTAGATTATTGTAGGAAAATTCTTTTAGATTCTTCATAAGTTTGTAGACTATTGTAAGAAAATTCTTTCAAATTCTTCATAATTTTGTAAACTATTGTAAAGTTTGAGGGAACAATGTTGTAATCTAGATGATTTTTATACTTTTGTAGTGTTTTTTATACAATTTTTCTCATTTTAAACAAGAAATGACAAAAATTGTACAGAAACCACTAGAGGAGTATAAAAATAATCCAGATTACATCATTGTTCCCTCAAACTTTACAATAGTCTACAAACTTATGAAGAATCTGAAAATATTTTCATACAATAGTCTACAAACTTATGAATAATCTGAAAGAATTTTCCTACAATAGTCTACAAAATTATGAAGTATCTGAAATAATTTTCCAATAGTAGTCTACAAACTTATGAAGAATCTAAAACAATTTTCCAAAACTACTCCCTCAAACTTTACAAGAGTCTGCAAACTTATGAAGAATTTGAAAGAATTTTCCTACAATAGTCTAGAAACTTGTAGAGAATCTGAAAGAACTTTCCAACACTACTCCCAAGAGCTTTACAATAGTCTACAAACTAATGGATGGAATGGACCCACAATATAAGCTTAGTGAAACTTATGCAGAAATTAGAGGTTTAAAATAGGCTGTCTTAACCAACACACTTTAAGTGTTAACAACTTAGGTGGCTGGTGTGGGCCCATTCCATCCATTAGTTTCACCGCCTTCATTTTTCATTTCCTTTAGCACCTCTATTAACCGTTGTAGTCAGTTAGTTTAGCACCCAGTTTTGACCTATAATTCAAACCAACCATTCACGTGTTGTGAAAGTTAGGTGGATGCTCGTAATGAGTTTTTTTACATAAAATAAAAAGAGCCTCTCATGAAATATTGTCACCAACTTATTAATCCCTCACATTATGACAAAAAGGTGATAATATTTCCTCTTCGTATAAGGATGTAAAATAATCGATCACCAGAATAGAATCCTAGTCAAAAATATGGGAGAATGATTTAGGAGGAAAGGATGAAATTGATAAGATCTACCGAAAATAGCATGGGGAAATAATATGAATAGATATCAAGTTTGATTTCCTCAAGAGTCAAACTAAAATAAGATAAACAAAAAAAATTATTAGATAATGTTTGACCCAAAGACCCTATAACTAGTTGCCCTCACTAGGGTACGACACCATTTTGGAGGAGCTCCACAACCATAATAATGGTCTATACCTTCACTAAAAATGTATATATCAAAATAAAATATGCAAGTAAATCCTTCTCTTTAATGCTAATCATAAAATAACATTTAACAATAAATCTATGCCACTAGTTCACTAGGCATGACCTAAACATAAGATTGGGGCTACTTTCATTTGGACTTGTCTCAACTCTTTCAAAATAAGGAATATGTATAATTTTATTGCAGGAATTAAACATCACTTTTGCAATTTGTTCATCTCTAGCTATTCTCTTAAACAACTACCCTACAACTCAAAATATCACTCTACAACCTCCATACCATGAGACTTGCCTATTGTTGGTTGGTTTTGTTGTCGAAAAACAACCAAATGATATCTCACAAACCAATCAATAATAGTAATCTATACCATCAGAGTAGTAGATCAGTAGAATGAGTAGGAAATACTAAGGCAAGGAGATATATTAAGAGAGCATGCTAAAAGCTTGTAGAAAATAAAATAAACAAATATAAATAGAATCAATAAAAAAATCAACGAATTGGCGGCCCTTTGCAAGGAAGAACAATTTTTTTTTAAGCCATGAGATAGGATCGGTCATTTGAGTCCTTGCTATCATTTTCATTACTCTATATAAACAAAAAATGGGGGAATAAGGCATTGTCATCATTGTTAGTCTTTCCCCTCAATAAAAATACAAAAAAAAAAAAAACTATAGCTAACAAAAAAACTAGGCCAATCAAAATTTGAATCAAGTTTCTAAACCCCTTAGCATCTAGAATCCCTTGCTTGTGGCTATCCAATCGACAAGGTAAGTGGTAAAATGAAGTAAAAATAGAAAATTTGTTCAATATATCACCAGAAATTATATTTCTAGAAACTTTTATCCATGGCGGATCTTTTATAGACACCCTAAAATTGATTTTGATATAACACAAACCACTTTAGAGTACACGTTTCTTTCAGGTATTTTGTTAAATAGCTCATGTGCCTTGTCTATGCTTCCATATTCTACATATACTACAATCATGGCAATTCATTCCACCACATTTCTTTGAGGCATTTTATCAAATAGTTCACATGCCTTGGCTATGCTTCCACATTTCGCATACATGTCTACTAGGGTAGTAGCAACCACAACATTTGAAAAAAATCTTTTATCATTTGATGGATTTTGTGCCCTGTTCCAAAGCTCCCATTTTCACATAGGTAGGGAGGTTGTTGGCAAAGCTTGCAAAGTATGGCTTTACAACTACCAGTTGCATTTTCTTGAAAGTACCTGAAGCCTTTGCTATCATGGCATTCCATGACACCACATTTATTTGAGGCATTCAATCAAATAGTTCACGTCCATTGTTTATGCTTCCACAGTTTGTATACATGTCTATAAGAGCATTTCCAACATTTCCACCTTCCGTTTGCTACAATAACAATATTTCATGAGAGGCTCTTTTTATTTTATGTGAGCAACCTCATTATGAGCATCCACCAAACTTTCACAATGCAGGAATGGTTGGTTTGAATTATAGGCAATAATTGGGCAGTGGACTAATTGACTGCAGTGGTGTAGAAGAGGGGGATTCACTACTTACAAGTTCCCTTTCATTTAGAGAGCCTCATAGGGTGAACTGCCCTAATCTACCTCAGGAGAGTTTCAGAATCCAAAAGAGTAGGTCATGAAGATTTTCTGGACAAACTAACAAGTTCTCGACCAAAGGACATCAGCACAGAATATAGACTTCAGTGTGGTGCACTAGCATCTCAAAGGTGCACTGGCGTCTCTTGCGGACCAGAGAACAAGAATGTCTCAAAAAATGGGTAAAGTGACTACTTCTACTTGAATTGCCAAGAAATCTTAGAATGCAAGAAAGTGACAAAATTGAAATAGAGTGAAGTAGAACTAATAAAGATAAGAAGAAGAAAGGAAATAAATACTTACAACCACACGAGTGATGAAGCCTCCAATAAACGAATGTCTTCAAAACCTACACATAGGAGGGAGAAAGAAATTGTTGGGGCTGTATAGGGGCCTGCCTCAGTCAAACCTCATTTTGGTGTTCCCACCTCCACGGATAGCCAGAAGATAGAGAGAAAGAGAGAAATGAACAAAGCGTGTGGTGAAAGCAAAACCCACTCAGGAGTAGAACCTGCACCACCAAAAAATCATGTGATAAAAGAAAACCTCGCTCGAGGAGGAGAACCCGTATCACAAAAGAGGTGATAAAAGCAATCCCCGCTCAAGGAGGAGAACCCCTATCACGAAGTAAGGATGCAAATGGTAGGGGATATGGAATCCCAAGATTCTCACAAGCATGAAATAAGGGAAATAAAGCTACAAAGAGTGTTGTAAAAGGAGCTTGAGAGAGCTTGGAGCTGCTACAACAAGCTATGTAAGCAAGTGATGGAGTGAAGCTAAAAGCTAGAATGAAGCAAGAGAAGTGCCAACAAGACTTGGAAGAAGTTAGAAGATTCAAATGGATGGAAAGAATGGATTAAAAAGGAAGAAAAGAAGCTTTCTGGGCTATTAGAGAGAATCTCGAGCCATTTCCATCGACAAACTTAGTTGACAAGTGGAAAACATGCTAGGAAACGATCGTTTGAGCATTGACACATCACAGGATGCTAGCGTGGCACGCAGATGTCCGCACAATGTGCTAGTGTCCGTACACGTCATGCTACAAAAAGTTAACACGTAAGGGTGGCTACTAAAAAAGGGGTGTTGGAGCATCCTAAGAAGGAAAAAGGATGATGCAGGGGTTAAAATGAGCCTACTCAAGACACTAAGGGAGTGGACACTAAATTGGATGCAAGAATGTATGTGAAATTGCGAGGGGTGAAATTTTACGCTTATACAAGTGGTTAACAAAACTGCTAAGGAAAATGGAAATAGAGGCGATGAAACTAACAAATGGAATGGGCCCACACCATCCACTTAAGTAGTCAACACTTAAAGTATGTTGGTTAAGCCAACCCATTCTGAACCTCTAATTTTTGCATAATAAGTTTCATTAAGCTTCTATAGGTTTAGTGGAACATAGTTCCACTGTAAATACCAGATAAATTCTTTTTGAAATATTGCTTCATTTCATAAACTTATAAGCATTTAGGGTTTAGAGGCCAGAACTGCTAATTTCCTCCATCATACAAATTACAAAGTTTATAAACGTTAAATGAGTTAATGTTGGCATATTTTACAGATAAGGTAGATTTCAATGCTTTTAAAGATAAATATTATAAGTCTATATGAGGATTCACATGTATGACTCACCTACTTAAATGGTGTGTGATAAATCTTATTGTGGAATGTTATGTTATGGTGATTCCCACACCAGTATTGTTGTTGTGTTGGAGTCTACCTTATTGAAAACACAATTACACCTTACTGGAAGTGGACATCATGAAAGGCATCACCATCTTCATTAGAGGCACCCACATCTCCATCAAAGGCACTCACATATTCATCAGAGGCACACACATCTTCATTAAAGGCACCAGTATCTTCATCATAGGCACCAAAATCTTCATCAAAGGCATCGACATCTTCATCAGAGGTACCAACATCTTCATTAGAGACATTGAAATCTTCATCAGAGGCACCAACATCTGCATTAGAGGCACCCCCATCTTTATTAGAGGAACCCACATCTTTATCAGAGGCATCAACATCTTCATTAGAGGCACCAACATCTTCATCAGATCCACTAGCATCAAAATTATAGGCACCTGCATCTTCATCAAAATCACACATAAATGTCAGTCGATGATCTTATACTACAAAATCATGAGTCATTCCAAAGGTAGGAATCAACATCTTTGTGGTCTTCTCATTCTTTGTGAAGGTAATTTTAAAGAAAGATGAAACTAGATGCTTTTTCTTCATGGTGTTTCGATTGTCTTTCTTCAGGGATTTTCACATACCCTTCTTGTGAGAAAGGAGTTCAAAAATATTATGGAAGATCCAAAGGGAAAAATTAGGGAGATTAATGGGTATATCAGAGAAGTTCAAAACTAGCATGATATGCAATTCCTCACCCCTTCCATTGCCAACGTAATGATATGTGTGATAGGACTGATTATGCTAGGAGGAAACTTAGAAAACATGTTGGTCGAGAAAAACTTACTGTATTTTTGTTATCATAATTGGTACAGATCATATTGGAGAGGTCATCCATAGATTTGGTTGTGGGAGTTCATCTCTATTTGATCTAAATGTAGACAATATCCCTATCCTAGCGATATGGTGAGAATAGTAGTACTAAGCTTCTTGTGTTATTTTTTGATTAAACAAATACTTCAAAAATATTATCTTATGAACACCAATGTTTGCGACCTAACCTATAAAGAAAGAAGCAAAGTGATCCACATGGCCATGGTTATCTTGAGTGACTTTCAAGCAATTGGAACTATAACTACTTTTGTTTCACCTTCTTGGTCTCACTACATCCCTTGCAGTGTTTTCTATGCAATCTTGCTCATTGCTTGAGTATTTTTTTTGTTGAGTTGGCTTATTGGAAAGCTCTTTCAAATTCTTCATAAGTTTGAAGACTATTGTAAGAAAAAATTCATTCAGATTTTTCATAAGTTTGTAAACTATTGTAAAATTTGAGGGAGCAGTGTTGCAAAATTCTTTCTTTAAAGATTGCTTCATTTTGCAAACTTATAGGCATTTAGGGTACAAAGGCCAGGATAATTTCTTCCATCATACAAATTACAAAGTTTATAAATGTTAGACAAGTGTGAATATTGGCAGAATTTTCAAATATGCTAGATTTCAATCCTTCAAAAGATAAATATTATACGTCTTTACGGGGATTCACATGTCTGACTGACCTATTTAAATGGTGTGTGATAACTTTTGCTATGGAATGTTATGCTATGGTGATGCCCACACTAGTATTGTTGTTGTGTTGGAGTCTGCCAGTGTTAGAAGTTGTTATTGAAAACTCAATTAGGCCTTACTGAAGTTGAGCATCATCAAAGGCACCAACATCTTCATTAGACCCACCTGCATCTTCATTAAAGGCACCAACATCTACATTAGAGGCACCCCTATCTTTATTAGAGTAAACCACACCTTTATCAGAGGCACTGACATCTTCATTAGAGGCACCTACATCTTAATCAGAGCCACCGACATTGTCATTAGAGGCACCTGCATCTTCATCAAATCCACATGCAAATATCGATCGATAATCCAATATTGTAACAACACGAGTCATTCTAAACGTAGGGATCAACATCTTTGTAGTCTTCTAGTTCTTTGTGAAGCTAATTTTAAAGAAACATGAAACTAGATGCTTTTTCTTCTTGATGATTCGATTATTTTTCTTTAAGGATTTCCACATACCTTTCTTGTGAAAAAGAAGTTTGAAAAGCTTATGAAAGATCCAAAGGGAAAAATTAGGGAGATTAATGGGTATATCAAAGAAGGTCAAAACTGGAATGATGTGCAATTCTCTTCCCTTTATGTTGCCAATGCAATGATTTGTGTGACAAGACTGATTGTGCTAGGAGGAAGCTTAGGAAACATGCTAGTTGAAAAAACTTACTAGATTGTTGTTGCCATAATTGGTGTAGATCCTATTGGAGAGGCCATTCATATATTTGGTTGTGGGAATTGATCTCTATTTGATCTAAAAGTAGACAGCATCCCTATCCTAGTGATAGTGGTGAGAATGGTAGTAATAAGCTTTTTGTGTTATTTATTTATTAAATAAATACTTCAAAAATCTTATCTTATGAACACCAATACTTGCAACCTAGCCTGCAAAGAAAGAAGCGAATTGATCCTCATAGTCATGGTGGTCTTGGGTGACTTTCAAGTAGATGGAATTATAACTACTCTCTTTTCACCTTCTTGGTCTCACTACATCCCGTGTAGTGATTTTTATACAATTTTTCTCATTGCTTGCGTATTATTTTTGCTGAGTTGGCTTATTGGAAAGTTCTTTCAAATTCTTCATAAGTTTTTAGAATATTGTAGAAAAATTCTTTTAGATTCTTCGTAAGTTTGTAAACTATTGTAGGAAAATTCATTCAGATTTTTCATAAGTTTATAGACTATTGCAAAGTTAGAGGGGGCAGTGTTGCAAAATTCTTTTGGGTTCTTCATAAGTTTGTAATCTATTGCAGTAGAATTCTTTTAGATTCTTCATAAGTTTGTAGACTATTGTAAAGTTCGAGGGAGTAGTGTTGGAAAATTCTTTTAGATTATCCACAAGTTTGTAGACTATTGTTGGAAAATACTTTCAAATTCTTAATAAGTTTGTAGACTATTGTAATGTTTAAGGGAGCAATGTTGGAAAATTGTTTCAAATTTTTCATCAGTTTGTAGACTACTATAGGAAAATTCTTTCAAATACTTCATAAGTTTGTAGAACATTGTAGGAAAAAAATTTCAGATTCTTCATAGATTTGTAGACTATTGTATGAAATTGTTTTTAGATTCTTCATAAGTCTGTAGACTATTGTAAAGTTTGAGGGAACGATGTTGCAATCTACATTATTCTTATACTTCTCTAGTGTTTTCTATACAAATTTTGTCATTTGTTGTCCAAAATGAGAAAAAATTGTATAGAAAGTACTGCAGGAGTATAAGAATCATCCATATTACAATATTGTTCCCTCAAACTTTACAATAGTCTACAAACTTATGAAGAATTTAAAAGAATTTCCCTATAATAGTCTACAAACTTATGAAAAATCTGAAAAAAAAAATTGATAATAATCTTTAAGCTTATGAAGAATTTCAAAGAATTTTCCTACAGTAGTCTACAAACTTATGAATAATCTGGAAGAATTTTCCAACACTATTCCCTCAAACTTTACAATAGTCCACAAACTTATGAAGAATCTGAATTTTTTTTCCTAAAATAGTCTACAAACTTATGGAGAATCTGAAAGAATTTACCAACTCTACTTCCTCAAAGTTTATAATAGTCTACAAACTTATGAAGAATTTGAAAGAATTCTCCTACAATAGTCTACAAACTTTTGAATTTTTGTGAAAGAATTTATCCAACACTTCTCCCTTGAAATTTACAATAATCTACAAACTTATGAATAATCTGAAAGAATTTTCCTACAATAGTCTACAAACTTATGAAGAATCTAAAAGATTTTTCCTACAATAGTCTACAATCTTATGAAGAATTTAAAAGAATTTTCCAATAAGCCAACTTAGCAAAAATAACACATTAGCAAGGAGAAAAATTGTATAGAAAACACTACAGGGGATGTAGTGAGACCAAGAAGGTGATGAGAGAGTAGTTATAATTCCAGCTTCTTGAAAGCCGCCTAGGATGACCATGGCCATGAGGATCACTTCACTTCTTTCTTTGCAGGTTGGGTCGTAAGCAGTGGTGTCCAAAAGATTAGATTTTTGAAGTGTCTGTTTAATCAACAAATAACACAAGAAGCTTACAACTACCGTTCTCACCACTATCACTAGAATGGGGATATTGTCTAACTTTAGATCAGATAGAGATCTACTTCCACAACCAAATCTATGGATGACCTCTCCAATAAGATCTATAACAATTATGGAAACAAAAATATAGTAAGTTTTCTTATCCAACATGTTTCCTAAGCTTCATCTTAGCACAATCACTCATGTCACACAAATCATTGCATTTGCAATGGAAGGGGTGAGGAATTGCAAAACATGTCAGTTCTAACCTTCTCTAATATACCCATTAATCTCCCTAATTTTTCCCTTTGGATATTCCATAAATTTTTTGAATTCCTTTCTCACAAGAAGGGTATGTGGAAATCCTTCAAGAAAGACAATCAAAACACCAAGAAGAAGAAGCATAAGGTTTCATCTTCATTCAAATTACCTTCAATATCTAACTAGAAAGACAAGAGAGATGTTGATACCTACCTTCAGAATGACTCCTACTATTACAATATCGCATCATTGATCAAAATTTATGGGTGGATCTGATGAAGATTTGGGTGCCTATAATGACGATTTCAGTGGCTCTGATGAAGATGTGGGTGCCTCCAATGAAGATGTCGATATCTCTGATGAAGATACAGGTTCCTTTGATGAAGATGTTGGTGCCTCTAATGAAGATTTGTGTGCCTTTGATTGAGATGTCAGTGCCTTTGATGATGCCCACTTCCAGTAAGGCCTAATTGAGTTTTCAACAACTTTTAAAACTAGCAAGCTCCAACACAACAACAATATTGTTGTGGGCATCACCACAACATAAAATTCCACAATAAGAGCTATCACACACAAGTTAAATAGGCTAGTTAGACATGTCAATCCCCATATATACTTCTAATATTGATCTTTTGAAGCATTGAAATATGCCATATCTATAAAATCTGTTAGCATTAACACTCATCTAACATTTATAAACTTTGTAATATATATGATGGAAGAAATTATTAGTTCTGGCCTTCGAACCCTAAATGCCAGAAAATTTAAGAAACAAAACAATCTTTCAAGAAATAATCAAGAAAGAATTTGTTTGGTATTTATGTGGGGACTATGTTCCACTAAGCCTATGGAAGCTTAATGAAACTTATTATGTAGAAATTACAGGTTCAAAACGGGTTAGCTTAACCACCTCACTCTAAGCGTTGACCACTTAGGTGGTTGGTGTAGGCCTATTCCATCCATTAGTTTCACCCCCTATATTTTTGTTTCCCTTAACATTTTTGTTAACCGTTGTAGTCAATTAGTCCACCACCCAGTTCTCACCTATAATTCAAACCAATCATTCCTACACTGCGAAAGTTTGGTGGATGCTCGTAATGAGTTTTCTCACATAAAATAAAAAGAGCCTCTCATGGATTATTGTAACCAACTCATTAACTAGTCACATTATAACAAAAGTAGGTGAAAATATTTCATCTTTGTATAAGGATGTAGTGGAATTGATCACCAAAAGAGAATCCTAGTCAAAGATATGGGAGAATGATTTAGGAGGAAATGATGAAATTGATAAGTTCATATTAGAGTTTGAAAGCACAATGTTGAATTAAGAAATTCTAATGAAATGTGAGAAGGATGAGGCTTATCCATCAACTAGAAGAAGTAAATTTTGATTTAAAATTACAAGAAGGAAAAACATTTCAAGAATGAATTCTTGATCATTAAAGGCACTAAGAGGGCTACCATACTAAGAGGGGAACTTGAAAAATCCCTTAGAAAGATAGTAAGTATATACTTTAAAATATAAAGTAGGACAAACATGATAGAAATAGGTATCCAATGTTACTTCATGAAGAAGATGAATATGAACCAATGGTTCATGGATTGACTGAGAAGCTTGCATTTTTTGGATATAGGTATGGATAAAACATAGGGTTTATTTATAAGAGAATTGAATGTTTATTTGGAACATGGGTAGTGAGAACTTCAATTGGGAGAAAGTATAAAACCACTGAACAACATACAATATGTGGTACCAAAAAATCAAGATATAGGACCATTCATGAATTACCTTGGTAACTATTGAGAAGGAGGTGATAAGGGAGGCTACTGCAATATTAATAGAGTTATCAAAAAAGAGGAAGGACCAAAAGGCCAAAATGTTATAACTATAGTAAACTAGGACATTATGCTAATGAGTGTATAAAAAAAAGGAGGACATTCCACGTGTGATTTTTGTGGTGATAAATCACATGATATTTTTACTTGTCCCAAATTTAATAGTTCTATATGAATGTGTAAGCAGCATGATTAGAAAGTTGAATAATTCTCTAGTTTAAATGTAACTCGTAAACTAGGACATTATGCTAATGAGTGTAGAAAAAAAGGAGGAAATTCCACATGTGATTTTTGTGGTGATAAATCACATGATATACTTGTCTCAGATTTAATAGTTCTATATGAATGTGTAAGCAGCATGATTAGAAAATTGAATAATTCTCTAATCTAAATGTAACCTGTGATGCTAAAGTAGTAATGAATAATTAGAGTAGAGGAGAAAATGTTAGAAAATGTAAGAAATCAAATATAAAATATGAGAATCCTAATTTAAAAAAAATAAAATTGGAAAATAATACAAAAGAAAAAAGGAAACACTCAAGAAAAAGAGAAAAATAATTTAAGTAATTACCCAGGATTGGATTAATAAAAGCATATCCTGGGAGAATCTTATGAAAGTGACCAAGAAAAATATTTAGGTAGGGGGGAACATGATTTGGTGAAAAGGATGTCCAAAGAGCTAATTAACAAAAACAAAAAGGAGAGGATGATAGTAAAGCATATTATATAGCAAGAAAGTTCCATAAATTATAAAATAAAATAAAAGTGAAATAAAAATGGAAAAGTTGTTCAATATATCACCAATAATTATATTTCTAGAAACTTTTTATCCATGGTGGATCTTCTGTAGACACACTGAAATTGATTTCAATATGACACAAACCACTATAGAGGACACAATTCTTTTAGGTATTTTGTTAAACAATTCACGTGCCTTGTCTATGCTTCCATATTCTACATATCTTGCAATTATGGCAATCCATTCCACCACATTTCTTTGAGTCATTTTATTAAATAGTTCATATGCCTTGGCTATGCTTCTACATTTTGCATACATGTATACCAAGGTAGTTGCAACCACAACATCTGAAACAATTATTTTATCATTTGATGGATTTGTACCCTATTCTAAAGCTCCCATTTTCACAAAGGTAGGGAGGTTGCTACCAACACTTGCAGAGTATGGGTTTACAATACCAGTTGTATTTGTTTGAAAGTACCTAAAACCTTTCAAAAAACCCTTTTTTCCTATATCCTGCTATCATGGCATTCCATGAGACTGCATTTATTTGAGGCATTCAGTCAAATAGTTCACACCCCTTGTTTATGCTTCCACATTTTGTATACATGTCTATCAGAGAATTTCTAGTATTTCCACCTTTTGTTCTCTCCAATAATAGTATTTCATGAGAAGCTCTTTTTATTTTGTGGGAAAACTCATTACGAGCATCCACCAAACTTTCGCAATGCAATAGAGGTTGGTTTGAGTTATAGGCAAGAACTGAGCGATGGACTAACTAACTGTAATGGTTAACAAAAGTACTAAGGGAAACAAAAATCAGAGTGATGAAACTAACGAATGAAATGGGCCAACACCATCCACCTAAGCGGTCAACACTTAAAGTGTGTTGGTTAAGCCAACCCATTTTGAAACTCTAATTTTTGCTTAATAAGTTTCATTAACCTTCTATAGGCTTAGTGGAACATAGTCCCCACATAAATACCAAATAGATTCTTTCTTGAAAGATTGCTTTGTTTTGTAAAATTATAGGTATTTAGGGTTCAAAGGCCAGAATTGATAATTTCTTCCATCATATAGATTACAAAGTTTATAAACATTAGACGAGTGTGAATATTGGAAAAGTTTTTAGATATGTCAGATTTCAATGCTTCAAAAGATAATTATTATAAGTCTTTACAAGGATTCACATGTCTAACTGGCCTATTTAAATGGTGTGTGATAGCTCTTATTGTGGAATGTTATGCTATGGTGATGCCCACACTAGTATTGTTGTTGTGTTGGAGCCTGCCAATGTTAGAAGTTGCTATTGAAAACTCAATTAGGCCTTATTGGAAGTGGGCATCATTAAACACACTGAAATCTTCATCAGAGGTACCTGCATCTCCATCAGCAGCACCTGCATCTTCATTAGAGGCACACACATCTTCATCAAAGGCATTGACATATTCATCAAAGGCACCAACATCATCAAAGGAACCGACATCTTCATCAGAGGCACCAACATCTTCATTAGAGGAACGCCATCATCATTACACGCACCTACATCTTCCTCAAAAGCACCAACATCTGCATTAAAGGCACCCTCATCTTTATTAGAGGAACCTGCACCTTTACTAGAAGCACCAACATCTTCATTAAAGGCACCCGCATCTTAATCAGAGCCACCAACATCATCATTAGAGGCACCTGCATCTTCATCAAATCCACATGCAAATATCGATCGATAATCCAATATTGCAACAACACGAGTCATTCTAAACGTGGGGATCAACATCTTTGTAGTCTTCCAGTTCTTTGTGAAGCTAATTTTAAAGAAACATGAAACTAGATGCTTTTTCTTCTTGATGATTCAATTATTTTTCTTTAAGGATTTCCACATACCTTTCTTGTGAAAAAGAAGTTTGAAAATCTTATGAAAGATCCAAAGGGAAAAATTAGGGAGATTAATGGGTATATCAAAGAAGGTCAAAACTGGCATGATGTGCAATTCTCTTCCCTTTCTGTTGCCAATGCAATGATTTGTGTGACAAGACTGATTGTGCTAGGAGGAAGCTTAGGAAACATGTTGGTTGAAAAAAATTATTGGATTGTTGTTGCCATAATTGGTGTAGATCCTATTGGAGAGGCCATCCATAGATTTGGTTGTAGGAATTGATCTCTATTTGATCTAAAGGTAGACAATATCCCTATCTTAGTGATAGTGGTGAGAATGGTAGTACTAAGCTTCTTGTGTTATTTATTGATTAAAAAGCTACTTCAAAAATCATATCTTACGAACACCACTGCTTGCGACCCAGCCAACAAAGAAATAAGTGAAGTGATCCTCATGGTCATGGTTTTCCTGGGTAGCTTTCAAGTAGTTGGAATTATAACTACTCTCTTTTCACCTTCTTGGTCTCACTACATCCCCTGTAGTGTTTTCTATAAAAAAATTCTTATTGCTTGCATATTATTTTTACTGAGTTGACTTATAGGAAAGTTCTCTCAAATTCTTCGTACGTTTGTAGAATATTGCTGAAAAAAAAATAGATTCTTTATAAATTTGTAGACTATTGTATGAAAATTCATTTAGTTTTTTCATAAGTTTGTAGACTATTGTAAAGTTAGAGGGAGCAGTGTTGTAAAATTCTTTTGGATTCTTCATAAGTTTTTAGTCTATTGCAGTAGAATTCTTTTAGATTCTTCATAAGTTTGTCAACTATTGTAAAACTGTTTGAGGGAGCAGTGTTGAAAAATTCTCTTAGATTCTCCACAAGTTTGTAGACTATTGTTGAAAAATGCTTTCAAATTCTTCATAAGTTTGTAGACTGTTGCAAAGTTTGAGGGAGCAGTGTTGGAAAATTGTTTCAGATTCTTCATAAGTTTGTAGATTGTTTTAGGAAAATTCTGTCAGATTCTTCATAAATTTGTAGACTATTGTTGGAAATTTCTTTCAAATTCTTCATAAGTTTGTAAACTATTGTAGGATTTTTTTTTTCAGATTCTTCATACACTTGAAAACTATTATAAAGTTTGAGAGAATGGCATTGCAATCTAGATGATTATACTCCTGTAGTGTTTTCTATACAATTTTTGTCATTGCTTGTCCAAAATGAGAAAAAAATTGTAAAGAAAACACTACAGGAGTATAAGAATCATCCAGATTACAACATTGTTCCCTCAAACTTTATAAAATTCTACAAACTTATAAATAATTTGAAAGAGTTTTCTTATAGTAGTCTACAAACTTATGAAGAATCTGAAAGAAATTTCCTACAATAGTCTACAAGCTTATGAAGAATCTAAAAGAATTTTCCTGCAATAGTCTACAAACTTATGAAGAATCTGAAAGAATTTTCCAACACTGCTCCCTCAAATTTACAATAGTCTGTAAACATATGGAGAATCTGAAATAATTTTCTTACAATAGAATCTAAAAGAATTTTTCAACACCGCTCCCTCAAACTTTACAATAATCTACAAACTTATGAAGAATCTGAAAGAATTCTCCTACAATAGTTTACAAACTAATGAAAATTTTGAAATAATTTGTCCAACATTGCTCCCTCAAACTTTACAATAGTCAACAAACTGATGAATAATCTAAAATAATTTTGCTACAATAGTCTACAAACTTATGAAGAAGTTGAAAGAATTTTCCTACAATAGTCTACAATCTTATGAAGAATTTGAAAAAACTTTCCAATAAGCCAACTCATCATAAATAATACACTAGCAATGAGCAAAATTGTATAGAACACATTGCAGGGGATGTAGTGAGACCAAGAAGGTGAGAAGAGAGTAGTTATAATTCTAGCTTCTTGAAAGCCTCCCAAGACAACCATGGCCATGAGGATCACTTAACTCCTTTCTTTGCAGGTTGGGTTGAAAGGAGTGGTGTCCATAAGATAATCTTTTTAAAGTATCTATTTAATCAACAAATAAAATAAGAAGCATACTACTACCATTTTCACCAATTTTTCTAGGATAGGGATATTGTCTACCTTTAGATCAGATAGAGATTGATTCCCATAACAAAATATATGGATGGCCCCTTCAATAAGATCTATAACAATTATGGCAACAAAAATCTAGTAAATTTTCTTAGCCAACATGTTTCTTAGGATTCCTCCTAGCAAAATCAGTCTTGTCACAAAAATAATTGTGTTTGCAATGGAAGGGGTGAGAAATTTCACAACACACTAGTTCTGACTTTCTCTAATATACCCATTAATCTCCCTAATTTTTCCCTTTAGATCTTCCATAAGATTTTCAAACTCCTTTCTCACAAGAAGGGTATATTGAAATCCTTCAAGAAAGACAACTGAAATGCCAAAAAGAACAAGCATATGGTTTTTTCTTTCTTTCAAATTACTTTCAATAGAACTAGAAAGACAACAGAGATGTTGATACCCACCTTCAGGACAATGACTCTTGCTATTGCAATATCACATCATTGATCAAAATTTGTTGGTGGCTCTGATGAAGATGTGGATGCCTCTAATGACGATGTCAGTGGCTCTAATAAAGATGTGAGTGTCTCTAATGAAGATTTTGGTGCCTCTGATGAAGATGTGGGTGTCTCTAATGAAGATGGGAGTGCCTTTGATGAAGATGTCGGTGCCTTTGATGAAGATGTGAATGCCTTTGATGATAATTTTGGTACCTCTGATTGAGATGTCATTGCTTTTGATGATGACCACTTCCAATAAGGCATAATTAAGTTTTCAACAACTTTTAACACCAACAAGCTCCAACACAATAACAATACTGGTGTGGGCATCCCCATAGCATAAAATTCCACAACAAGAGCTATCACACACTAGTTACATAGGCTAGTTAGACATCTGAATCCTTGTTTAGACTTATAATATTAATCCTCTAAAGCATTGAAATCTGCCATATCTACACACTCGTCTAACGTTTATAAAATTTGTAACCTATATGATGGAAGAAATTACTAGTTCTGGCCTTCAAACCCTAAATGCCTATAAGTTTAAGAAACAAATCAGTCTTTCAAGAAATAATTTGTTTGGTATTTATGTGGGAACTATGTTCCACTAAGCCTATAGAAGCTTAATGAAACTTATTAAATGTAGAAATTAGAGGTTCAAAATAGGTTGGCTTAACCAACATATTCTAAGTGTTGACCACTTAGGTGGCTGGTGTGGACCTATTCCATCTGTTAGTTTCACCCCCCTGTCTGTGTTTCCCTTAGCACTTTTATTAATCATTATAGTCAATTAGTCCACTGCCCAATTCCTGCCTATAATTCAAACCAACTATTTCGGCGTTGCGAAAGTTTGGTGGATACTTGTAATGATTTTTCTCACATAAAATAAAAAGAGTCTCTCATGAAATATTGTCACCAACTCATTAACCTGTCTCATTATAACAAAAGTAGGTGAAAAGATTTCTTCTTCGTATAAGGACGTAGTAGAATTGATCACCAGAAAGATAGTAAGTATATACTTTAAAATATATAGTGGGACACACATGATAGAAATAGGTATCCAATGTTACTTCATGAAGAAGATGAATATGAACCAATGGTTCATGGATTGATTGGGAAGTATTTTTTGGATATAGGTATGAATAGACCATAGGGTTTATCTATAAGAGAATTGAATGTTTATTTGGAACATGGCTAGTGAGAACTTCAATTGAGAGAAAGTGTAAAACCACTTAACAATATACAATATGTGGTACCAAAAAATCAAGCTATCGGACCCTCTATGAATTACCATGGTAGCTATTGCGAAGGAGGTGGTAGGGGAGGCTACCACAATATTAATAGAGTTATCAAAAAAGAGGAAGGACCAAAAGACCAAAATGTTATAACTATCGTAAACTAGGACATTATGCTAATGAGTGTAAAAAAAAGGAGGAAATTCCACATGTGATTTTTTTGGTGATAAATTACATGATATTTTACTTGTCCCAAATTTAATAGTTCTATATGAATGTGTAAGCAACATGATTAGAAAGTTGAATAATTCTCTAGTCTAACTATAACCTATGATGCTAAAGTAGTAACGAATAATTAGAGTAGAGGAGAAAATGTTAGAAAATGTAAGAAAACAAATATAGAAAATAAATATAAAATACGAGAATCCTAATTGAAAAAAAAGAAATTGGAAAATAATACAAAGGAATAAAAGAATTACTTAAGAAAAGGAGAAGGAGAATCTTATGAAAGTGAAGAAGAAAAAATATTTAGGTAGAGGGGAACATGATTTGGTGAGAAGGAAGTCCAAAGAGCTAATTAAGAAAAACAAAAAGGAGAGGATGATAACTTAAGGCACATTTTATAGCAAGATAGCTCCATAAAATAAAAAATTGGAAATTTTGGTAGAATAAGAAGAGGTTAGGGTTCAAGGGTTGGATAGGATGAAGTTGGATAAGGTTATTGGAAAGAAACTCTTCAAAGATAGAATTGGAGGATTTTCTAGCTTCATGCAATTAGTATTAGATTCTGGAAAAAGGGAGATAGTAAATTTAGACGAGAAGTAAGGTAGTTTTAGTTACTTTAGTTAATTATTCGATTAAGGTTGGGGTATGTGCAGGATCATCATGGAAAGAACAAGCCCTTAAGTGGCAAAAAATTCAAAAAAATCACAGTTAGGCAACTTGACGTAAAAATTTGAATAAGTTATCTATATTATTTCAAAAATATGTAAGAATAGAATATATAGAAAATTGAATGTAGTTTCTAAAATACTAGGTTTATTTAAAAATAAATAAATATATTTGGTGAAAATTTGAAATTTCAATATAGTAGTACTTAAATTTGGGAAAAAATAAGTAGGTGTATGTACCACCCTAACCCACAATAAAATGATAATATTTTTTTATAATATTTTAGATATAAATAGAGGACTCATGTCCCGATGTGATGCATATTTTTTAATTTTTTCCAAGTAAATAATTAATTATGAATTTTTTATTACAAATTTTAAAAAATATAAAAACTCGTATGTCTGACCACCTTAACTTGGTCAAAACTTCATAAAATTCAAAAAAAAATTTAATCCTATAGTATGCGAATAATAGAATGTGACACATATTTCAGATTAAAAAAATGTGATACCGTTTGAAAGCTATAGATGTTTTTCAATCAGCCTTTCAATCAGGACTTTAGTCTTAATTCAAATAGAAAGCATAATTTATATTGGTGGAAAATTAAGAATATCCTTTAAAATCCCTTTTCGTTTCATCAATTTTGGGTAAAAAAAAGTCGTCAGCCACATGGGCCATCATATCAGTTACATATCGCCACTTTTTGGCCCATCATGATTCTGCACATACCCGTTGGATTAAGGATAAAATTATAAGTTATTGGTGTTCTTTGTAGAATTATTAGCTTCCTAAAAAGAGAATGTGGCTAAAAAAATAGAGACATTAGAAGCCAAAGAGGAGATGGCCTTGAAATGATCTATCACCTATGTATAATCATACAAAGTGGTATAAAGTGTTATAAAATTTGGATAGTTATGCAAGAGATTTTGATTGAAATTTGCAATGCTTTGGGAAAATATTCCTAATAAACACCTTCTTGGTATTAGAGTTGAGAAAAAGATATGAGATCTATGAAAGAATGCACTAATGATAAAAGATAAAATCCATCACCTTCTTATTTATGTCTTGATTGCAATGTATAATGTTGATGACAATCTTATGCTTACTTGAGTATGTTCCATGAAAAGAAAGTGAGATAGAGGAAGGAACCCAAAGAATAGGTAGATAAAGAGTAGAACCATTTTATGCTTTTTTTTTCTTAATGAATACATAAAAGTTAGCTATGAATAGATCATCAAAGTAATAATCAATGCACATTGATCTATAAAGGATTGGACATGCATATTAGGATTGCTTATCCAATCATATGTGTATGTCAATGTTTAACATGATGAACTATGGTTCTTGTGGGTGATTTATTATAGCCAAACATATTATGCTATGAAGGAGGTTTAAGGTTTCATTCCCCAAGGTATAAGATGGCAGGATAATAGATAGCTAGCATTGCATTAATGGAATTTCTTTAACTAGGTGTAAATGATAGGACTAGGGGAATAGGTTAGGACATTGAAGGTAGAAGATGAAAAATCATGTTTTGGTGAAGTGTGGCAAGGGTTGTGAGGTTAATGGTAGGATATGAGAGGGAGTGACAATAGTGGTAAGAGAGGATGAAGCAAGATAAGTGAAGGGTAAGGGTTGAAAGGGTGGCACATAGGGGTAGGAGGTAAAGTGGTTACCTAAAGGGATATGGTCATAGTTAAAAGGAGGAATAAAGAGAGAGACATAAATGGTAGGAATGTGGGTTGGATGAGGAGTAGGCATGAAAATTTAGGTGGAGTATGGAGTGGTAGGAAAAATAAAATAAGTTGACTAGAAAAGAAGGATGAAGGTATGAGAACTAGACATTGAAGGGACATAGGTGTGGATAATATATCCTATACCTTGTAATATCTCTAGCCCCTCAAGATGGGTGATGATATTTGTTAAGGAGAAGATGACATCATTGTGGTGGTGTGGAGCCTGATCAGTCTCCAAGTGGGAGATTGTTGGTATGTGGCGACTGATCATGCTATACTGTATAGCCCATGGTATACTGTACACCCTGGCCCCCCGTCCTCGCCGGGGTCTGGATTTTGTAGAACCCTAAAATCTGGAAGCTTCTAAGCTTGGTAAAAAGGGGGTTCGGATGGGTATTTCAGTATGATAAAAAACGCGATTATTCGCAAGATTGTAATAGGGTTTTTCACTAGATAATAAAAGTATTGGATGGCTGCGGTTTGGTGGATGTAGCCCAGAATTGGGTGAACCACGTTAAATTCTGTGTTATGATTTATTCTGTGAATGTTTTAGTTTCTCTGTTTTATTTATTAAAATCTGCATTT
>VDFB02075321.1:144195639-144218477 GCA_007258455.2 Sequoia sempervirens | reverse complement strand
AATCCGATTTTGTAGAACCCTAAAATCTGGAAGCTTCTAAGCTTGGTAAAAAGGGGGTTCGGATGGGTATTTCAGTATGATGAAAAATGCGATTATTCGCAAGATTGTAATAGGGTTTTTCACTGGATAATAAAAGTATTGGATGGCTGCGGTTTGGTGGATGTAGCCCAGAATTGGGTGAACCACGTTAAATTATGTGTTATGATTTATTCTATGAATGTTTTAGTTTCTCTGTTTTATTTATTAAAATCTGCATTTAATTGTTAGATCTGCCATCTCTAACCCTAACAATCATCAGGTAGGATACTTTGGAGGAGATACAAGTGGTCAATTTTGGTGAGTGACAAACTCATAATCATCTAATAGGGATTCATTATCAAGGTGGCCAACATTGTGAGACATGTAGAGTGGGACATGTGGGGTACGAATGAAAATGGAGGTAGGAAGGGTAAAGAAGGAAGGAAAAATACATGGATAGGTTTAGATTGTTGGTGTGAATAAGTTTTGTACCTAGTTTATTCCTTTACTAGGAACTTAGGGGACTTAATTCACATGTTAAGTTTACTTGGGATATTAGTTGTATCTTCTAGAAGTCTTAGTTGTCTTATCTAGACTTTACACTTTCCTAGGTAGTTATGAGCTAGTTGTCTCATGTGATAGGATTAAGACACTTGTCATGATCTTGTCTTATCCTATCTCTCATCCTTTCCTTTATAAGCAAGGCATCTCTAGCATATTTTGCATTGTATATTATTGCATAGATCATATTGTATCATATTGCAATCCTTGTTTGGTGGAATAACATCTTCCATTGTTGCTTCTCTCTATCTCTTGTGGAGGTTATTTGGTGTTGCAGATTGAAGATATTAGGTCAATCACTTCAACATGGTATCAAAGCTTTGAATCTGGAAAGCCCCTTCCACTTTTTTATTAGAGAGTTTCCATCAATTTCTATTGTGATTTGAGTTTCTTGTATCCTATATTGCATGTATGCATTTTGGTGATATCTGGTAATTGCAACACTTTCAACTATAGTGGCAGTATTTTAGGTTGTCCCATTGCGTCTAAGAGGCTTGAGAAATTCAAATTTGGCTTTTGTTTCAGTCAATTTGGTCACCATTTGCAACTTTGGCAAATAAGGGTTTGGAGCTCATATTTGGTGAACAACTTTTTACAGAAGCATTTTTGGTAAAAAAAAAGTCTGTCATTGTGTCCAGGTGGTCGTTTCTAAGTTTTTTCATATATAACTTGGCCATATTTGGTAAAATTTGTTTACGGGGAAAAAAATTTACCCGATGGGCTGTACAGCCCTCCACGCTGTGTTGGTACGATTTCACAGAATAAAAAAATATTTATTTTTTTATGTTTTGCATTAAATTTTTAATTTCGGGCATATTATTTTGTTTGGTCGATATTTATATTTATTCAGGGTTATTTAAAAAAAAAATTGTAGAGTTTTTTTTGGATTGGGAGACTTTACCTTTTTGCAGGGTCGTACTACAGATTCGACAGTACTGAATAACCCTAACCGATCTTTTGGGGGCCCACATTTTTGTCATCTTATCACCAACTATTTCCTTTGTTGGCACTACCATTTCTATCACCGACCACTGGGTCACTTGGAGTTTAAGGTAGCCACTAAGTGGCTAGCCGCCCACAGGCCTCTAAACCACTAGACATGCCATCATTCAAACCACAACATTTGCTGCTAGTTGCTAAGCGACAGTCTCCACAACTCGACAGGTGGGCGGTCAACAAACCACCAGTGTGACAAACTGGCACATGTGACCAAGAGAGCCTTAACCACTAGTGGTTTCCTTAACCGCCTGGAGTTTTCCTCTAAACAGCCTGCGGTCATGTGGGTGACCTACTGCCAACCCCCAAGGGCTAAAATTTTGCGCCTAGTTAGTCTTAAATTTTGCTCCTGTTTAGCGTTGAAGGTGCCTAAAATAGGCCTTTTTTTCAATTTTGCGCAACTTTTTGCCATGGTGTCAAACTTTTGCAAGCGAGATATCGTTGGAAAGCTAGTTCGATGAATTTCGTAGTGGTGCAGGTGATGTTTTCCAAATTGTGACATTTTATGCTAGTTTTTTCAGCTTGAAGGTACAAGTACATTTATTGCTTGTCATTGGCATAACTTTTGCAAACAAAGTCAAAATTTGGCAAACTTTGTTTTGAAATTACTCAGAAAATCCCAAGGAATCTATTTATAACCTCTATTTTTAGTTTTGGCAAGTTATTTTTTCTAAAAAATTGTAAAAATCACCGTGTGTTATAAACAGTTGATTTGAGCTTGTCACTTGTAAAAATAGCAAAATTTCTTCATTGTAATTTGCTGGGGGGGTTGCAAATTGAGTTTTAATACATTTTGGGGGGGTAAAAGGCACAATTTAAGTCCCACATTGTCTTCTTTCTTTTGGTGTTCATTGTGGATCTAAGGAAAATCGAACCACTCACTCCACACAATTATCATACATGGAAGCTAAAAATGACTCAATTGTTATAATCTAAGGGTCTATGACCAATGTTAGATGCAGAACAACCTGAATTCACAAGGGATTATGAAAAAATTATCCATAGATGTAAAATGGATGAACCAAAAGGGCTCATTGGCTTACATGTATCTAATAACTTGTTTCATATTTCAGAGTGTAAAACACCTAAGAATGTTTGGGATAAACTTAAAGAATTATATGGTAAAACAAATCATTTCAGAGCCTTGAAACTTCAAGTAGATCTACAATCACTCTCTCCAGATGCATTTCCTTTAATTCAAGATTTCCTTGCACAATTTAAGTTAATTTTGTCACAGTTGAAAGGATGTGGTCATGATATATCTAGAGATGAATGCATCTTCTTGATTCTGTCTAAGTTAAAGGGCCCTTATCAAGTGTTTTCTTCTACTTTCTATTCAACTATGGATGCTATGGGGAAAGATTAAAAAATGCTCTCTTTTGAGTTGTTTTGTGAGTGTCTTACTAGGGAGGAGGCCAACTTGATTCAGTTGGATCTGCCTTACCTAATTTTAAGAATCATGCTCTAATGGCTCAATCATCCAAGGGTAAAGGAAAGAATAAGAAGAATCCCAACGCAGAATCATCTTCAAGTAGTGAGAATCCCTCCAAATCGAAGCTGAAGAACAAACAAAAGTCCACTCCATCTCCTCCTTCTACCTCTTGAGATTCTTCTTCCAAGTCCAAGAAAAAGAAAGGAGATCCTTGTTCATTTTGCGGAAAAACTGGGCATGATACAACTCGTTGTTTTAAGAGATTGGAAGCCTTGGAGGACGCTATGAAGAAACACAACATTTCAGTGGCTAAGCCTTCTTCCATGGGCAAAGGTAAATTGCTTTCAACATGGGTCATTCATTCATCTTCAGACAGATGGATTCTTGATTCAGGTGCTTCACATCACATGACCAACTCACGTGATCTTCTTGATTCCATTGTTCATACTTCTACTTATTAGATTGCAATTGGGAATTCTTCACATATTCCAATTTTGGGGACAGGCTTTGTTTAGATGCTAGAAGGGTGCATTGAGGATGTTCTTTTTCCTGATATTTCAACGAATCTACTTTCCATATATCAGATTTTTCATTTCAGAGATGGGAAGATAGTTGAGTTTACTCCACAAAATGTGACTATTAGATAGTTGTAGGATCTTGAGAAGGTTGTTGCTACAGGGTTAGTTGATCATGAGAACCATTTGTATCGATTTGATGGCTTTGAGTCTTCATCGAGTTCATGTTTTATTGCTCATGCTGATTGAATGAGCAAGCTTTGGTATGAAAGATTTGGGAACTTGAACTACAAATATCTTCAATAGATGCAAGCACATAACTTAGTG
Source organism: Sequoia sempervirens (assembly GCA_007258455.2). Taxonomy (NCBI): domain Eukaryota; kingdom Viridiplantae; phylum Streptophyta; class Pinopsida; order Cupressales; family Cupressaceae; genus Sequoia; species Sequoia sempervirens. Next base: position 144,214,628 of record VDFB02075321.1, on the reverse strand, counting down.
GTTGGTCTTCCAAAGATCTCTTGCACAGATGGTGTTTGTCAAGGTTGTGTTCTTGGCAAGCAACATCAAGATAATTTTCCTAAGGGTCAAGCTACTTGTGCAACCACACCCCTTGAGTTGGTCCATAGTGATCTCATGTCATTCCCAACTCCTTTTTCAGGGGCTAAGTATGTTCTAACATTTATTGATGATTTTTCCCACCAAACATGGGTCTATTTTCTGAAGCTCAAGAGTGAATTTCTCACTAACTTCAAGACCTCCAAAACATTTGTGGAGAAGCAGTAAGGTTTTTCTCTTCGACAGATACACATAGATAATGGGGGGAGTATTTCAATCAGGAATTTCAAGATTTATGCAGTGAGCATGGTATTCTTCATCAACACACAGTTCCTTACACTCCTCAATATAATGGTGTGGTGGAGAGAAAGAATGAGACTCTCAGGGAAATGTCCAATTGTATGATTCAGTCTAGGTCCATGGCTCCAACATTTTGGGCTGAAGCTATCAATTGTGCCAACTATATTCGGAACCATATGCCCCACAAGGCAATGTCGAATATGACCCGTGAGAAGGCTTGGTCTCATCGCAAGCCTAATGTATCCTTCTTCAGAGTATTTGGTAGTGAGGCTTAGGCATTCATTCCAAATGGTCAATGTAAATCAATGGAGAAGAAGAGTCAATGATACATATTTGTTGGCTATTGTGAGGATGTGAAGGCATACAAATTGTTTGATCCTGACACACGAGAGGTTCATTTTCAACATGATGTTTAGTTTGTTGAGTCCTTCACCAATTCAGATCATCCTTCAACTTCTTCTTCATCACAACCTACTCAATCTTCTTCAGTTGATGATGCTTTGCTACTTGAGGAATATTTTGATGATGGTCTTGATGCACCTCCTCCTCATTCAACCACTAGGACACAATGAGCTCAAGTTACTCTTGAGGAGGCTGGTCCTCTTGTTGGTGATCCCACAGACACTCGCCGCACTCATTCTCAAACTTCAGGAAATAATCTTTTGAGTCATGTTGTTTTAGATGATCCTCAGAAATTTTCAGATGCTTCAGGTATTCTAGAGTGGGATAGTGTTATGGCTGATGAGTATACTTCTTTGATGAAGAATCATACTTGGGATCTTGTGCCTCTTCCTAAGGGAAGAAAGTTGGTTCGGTGCAAGTGGGTGTATCGTACCATGTATGCAGTAGATGGTTCCATTGACAAGTACAAGGCTCGTCTTGTTGCAAAGGGGTTTTCTCAAGTTGAAGGGATTGACTATTCTGAGACCTTTGCACCTATTGCCAAAATGGACTCTATTCGCCTTGTCCTTGCTATAGCTGCATCACAGGGATGGTTAGTGTATTAGATGGATGTGAAGATTTCTTTATTGCATGGGGATCTTCATGAGGAGATCTATATGGAGCAGCCACTAGACTTTGTGCAGTACCCTTCACTTGTTTGCAGGCTTCGACGTTCATTGTATGGTCTTAAACAAGCCCCTCGGGCTTGGTATGATAAGATGGATAGCTTCTTGCTTGCTTTCAACTACACTTGTTGCCATTCTAATCCCACATTTTATACATAGAGACATGGAGAGGATCTACTCATGTACTTGTGCTCTACGTGGATGATTTGATTCTCACAAGGAGTTCTACTTCCATGATTCAGAGTACACAACAAACATTGATGAAGTGATTTGATATGATTGACCTTGGTCTTTTGCATTACTTCCTTAGTCTTTAGGTTCATCAGACTTCTGAGGGGACCTTTATTTTCTAGCAGAAGTATGCTCTTGATTTGCTTCAGAGATTTGGCATGGCTGATCGCAAGCCTACGCCCACTCCCTTCTAGTTAGGTGTTGTATTGTCTACTAGTTGCACTACTCCTACAACTGATCCTACCTTGTATCGACAGTTGGTTGGCAGTCTTTTGTACTTGATACATAGTCATCCTAATATTTCCTTTGTACTTCATCAGGCAACTCATCCAGGATGGTGTTCTCAGCTTGGAGTATTTGCCTACAAATCAACAAGTTGCAAACATCTTCACTACACCTTTGGCATCTCCTCGTTATCTTCAGTTGCAATCGATGCTCGGGGTGAAGGAAGTTGTCCTTGGGGGGTCTTGAGGAGTCCTCCTTCCTTCTTCAGTTTTTAGTTTTCTTTTCAGCTTTTTCTCCCATAGGGTTTTTCTCCTTTTCTTCACTTGTGAGAGTTTTTTGTTGTTTTGTACATGGGTACCTCATCAAGCCTTGTTGTTGAGACCCATCTTTTGCATGTTTACATTGGTTTGTTCCTCCCTAAGTTGCACCTAGTTTATTCCTTTACTAGGGACTTAGGGGACTTAATTTACATGTTAAGCTTACTTAGGATATTAGTTGTATATTCTATAAGTCTTAGTTGTCTTATCTAGACTTTACACTTTCCTAGGTAGTTATGAGTTAGTTGTCTCATGTGATAGGATTAAGACACTTGTCGTGATCTTGTTGTATCCTATCTCTCATCCTTTCCTTTATAAGCAAGGCATCTCTAGCATATTTTGCATTGTATAGTATTGCATAGATCATATTGTAATATATTGCAATCCTTGTTTGGTGGAATAGCATCTTCCATTGTTGCTTCTCTCTATCTCTTGTGGAGGTTATTTGGTGTTGCAGATTGAAGATCTTGGGTTGATCACTTCAACATAGATGAGGGTTCTTATAAGAGATAATGTGTGAGGAAGGGATAGTCAAAGAAGGAAGACTAATAATTTCTATCAAAGAATGTCAAAATGATTCATCCTCATACAATAATAAATTGGAGTAGTAAAATGTAGAGTTCTATTTTTAGATGAAAATAAAAGATAAAGAATGTTAGTGTATTCTACTCTAGTTAGGCTAACTTAAGCTTAGTTAGGTGTTGGAGTTGACCCTTGACTCATTCCCCATGAAGTGTCAAGGTTGTTGAGGTGACTTGAGAGGTGTCCAATCCCTCTCAAGACCTCTCCTTTGCATTGAGGAGAGCAACTCGCCACCACTGCAAGATGAGGAGTCCTCTCCTCAATCCATGGCATGTGATTACCTATTCTTGTGGCATAAGTTTGCTCATCCTCATCCTTTATAATGAGCGTTTGAGCTCATTGTTAATACTAAGCTAAATACAATATCATTGCATTATGAAATCATCAGTGTTTGTTGTTAATCCTTTGTTCTTGCAAAATTATTCATGGTATTAGAGCGGTGAAGGATTTCTTCAGATCCGAAAGGTGATTTCGTGCATTGTTTTTTTGTTTTCAGAGCTTGCGTGGTCAGCTTCAAGTCGTTTTTCACGCTATACAAATCGCTTCCATTGACGTTGGGTTTTTATCTCTGTGAGGTTTCATTTGCATTTGATTTTGTTATTATTTAACATTATTCATGTGTGTTCGCTGTGAGTTTGAATCACCCACAGAGGGCATTGTTTCAACGTCACAGTAAGGTCATCCATCGGCCTTGTTGCACCTCACAGGCACAAATTTCAGTTTGGGAGGTCATGGTTCTTGAGTGCCTGTTTGACTTTTGCATGAAATTGTTTTCCCCTCTTTTATAGGAATTTTCTAAAACTATAAGTGCAATTGAACAATATTTTTTTATGCACAATGATAAAGTGCCAAAAATCAAGGGGGATTTATTAGAATTTCATGCACTCAACTTCTAAAGTGTCGCTTTTCTGTATTTTTCTTTGGGGGATTATGGAGGGCATTTTATAATTAATAAACTGAAATTAAGTTCCAAAAGGGGTAATTATCTAGTCTGAAAATGGGAATTAAATGACATCCATCTGTCATCAGTTTGGGAGAAGGAAACTATAACTCCTAGCGCGATGGAATTCTAAAGCACTGTTGACGGGTTCATTTATTGCAGCATTTGTTTGGACTTATTCCTGAACCTACTACATGTTGGTAGAAATTTGTGTGGGAAAGTAGAAATGATCATGCCTTAGGATTAATTGGTTTAAGTGTTGGGGACCACACAACATGGGCTCTGTCACACATTGAGTTCCTTTGCACTCTCTGGACCACTCTATGGGAAATATATGGAGATCCCACTGAACCTCCATTCCCAAATAATCCCACTATAGACATGCTTCTCTCTCATCATAATGAAGATGATCCTTTGTATGACGATGATACTAAAGAGGAACTTGCTTATTGGAAGAGTCTCGATTGTCCTGATGACACAGAGACATCTCTTACTATTTCTCCTCCTTCTACACCTATATTGGCAGCTATTTAGTCTCTTCCACCTGCTATTTCAAAAGAGATTTTGGCTTCTCTAAAGGCTACTTCAGATTCTCTTCTGCACATTCACTCTTGTCCTCTTGATCAGCGAGATGTCATCCTTTTAGACATTCATCATTTGTTTGTAGAGTCTCTCCTTCTTGATCATGATGACAACATTGAGGACATTCATCTTCTTTTCGATGTCAACTTCATTGAAGTTGCATCAACCTTGTCTTCTTCACATATTCTTGCTCATGCCTAGCCTACTTCATCTTCTATAGTGACAGTATCAAATTCTTATGAGCATTCTACGAAGACATTATGGGCATCATCTATGTCTTTGGATCTTGTGCATAATTCAGATACCTTTATACTTCTTTCTGCATGTTCTTATCAGGAACGAGAAGATTATTTGCACACTTTTGTACTTCGCCTTCTTCCTAAGGGGAGAAATCTGGTTCAACGTTCATGAATTCTCTTCGGCATACTTCATCGAGCATCTATGCACACTACAACATATCATATGGGGGGCTTCTAATTCTCTCTTTCTCTCCTATGGGGGGAATATCTCTTGTACTTTTTTGATGGATGTATTTATTGGGGGGTCTTGAGTCCTCCTATATTTCTTCATCTTTCACTTGTACATTTGTTTTTTTTCTTTCTCTTTGTGGAGGATAGTGTTTTCCCACTGGGTTTTCTATCTTTCTCTGTTTTTGAGAGTTTTGCATTGTGCATGGGTCATGAATAATTCTGCAAGAACAAAGGATTAACAACAAACACTGATGATTTCAAAATACAATGATATTGTATTCAACTTAGTATTAACAATGAGCTCAAACCCTCATTATAAAGGATGAGGATGAGCAAAATCATGCCACAAGAATAGGCAATCACATGCCATGGATTGAGGAAAGGACTCCTCATCCTGCAGTGGTGGCGAGTTGCTCTCCTCTATGCAAGGGAGAAGTGTTGATATGGTTTGGATACCTCTCAAGTCACCTCAACAACCTTGACACCTCATGGGGAATGAGTCAAGGGTCAACTCCAACACCTAGCTAGGCTTAAGTTAGCTTAACTAGAGCATAATACACTAACAAAGACAATAGTGTAGTAAATTAATACTAACCTAACTATGATAAGGTCTATATGTTGTGACTATGCTTATGTCTACTCAAAAATAAAATTTTATTGAATGATGGTAAAATTAAAAAGTCAAAGTAGAATTAACTAAATTTCAAACATTAGAATGAGAGTTTGTTGTTTATAGATAAATATTCTTTTGAAGATGAAGAAAGGAATAAATAATTAAGGTTAGGATTGACATCAAGTTAACTACAAATATACATAGGAGATAGATAGCCTACATAATTTAAATGTAGGAAAGTATTTTCAATTATCCATCTTAGGATTTAACTAGCAATCTATTATAAATGAGTTTACATAAGTTAACACAAACACACACAAATTATCTACCAATTAAATGAAAACTTATTTTTATTTCTAATAGATTGCTTAACATGTCTTAAACTAAATTCTTAATCTAAATCCAAAACTTAGTTGGGAAATGATAACAAAATAAAAAATTGGTTGGTTTACTAAAAAATAAATTTATGAATGACAAGATTATATAAAGACTTTTAAAAGGTAAGAAGAATGAAAGGTAGAAACTAGATAAACCAGTTGATGAAAAATAATTAGAGAGTCTATTGAAAAATTGAGATTGCCAAAAGGAGGAACAAAGTTCAATTTTAGTATAAGAATCTTGATACATCTATAGAGTGCAATAATACCTTTATTACATGAAATTTAAAAAAAATCAAGATAGATAACAACAAACAAAATGGTGCTAAAAATTTCGAGAAATGAAGATTAGAAAAAAGATGTAGAATTTTGGTCGGAAAATAATTCCTACCCTTTGACTATTCTTCCACATTTTGCATACATTTGCAACTATATCAAATATAATTTTGTCCACACCTTGTTCCAAAGCTCCCATTTTGGCTTTACACCCGCCAATTGCATCTTCTTGAAAGTTCTTAAATCCTTTTAAAAAATTCAAATTCATGAATAATCTATAATCAGGGTATTCCAAGAGAACATGTTTCTTCAAGGTATTCTATTAAACAGTTCACATGCCTTGTCTATTCTTTCACACTCTACATATCCTACAATCATGGAAATCCATTTGACCACATTTCTTTGAGGCATTTCATCAAACAATTCACATGCCTTGTTTATGCTTCCACATTTCACATACATTTCTACCAAGGTAGTTGCAACCACAACATCTAAAAAAAATCCTTTATCATTTGATGGATTCCATAACCTATTCCAAAGCTCCCATTTTTGCATAGGCAAGGAGGTTGCTAGTGAAGGTTGTGGAGTCTAGCTTTACAACTGCCAATTGCATTTGCTTGAAAGTACCTAAAGCCTTCCAAAAAACCCATTTTGTGAATATCTTGCTATCATGGCATTCTATGAGACCATATTTATTTGAGGCATTAAGTCAAACAATTCACATCCCTTGTCTATGCTTCAACATTTTGTATGTCTATCAAAGCATTTTCACATGCCTTCTGCTGTAATATCAATATTCCATGAGAGGCTCCTCTTCTATAATATGATTAAACTCTTTACGAGCATCCGCTAGACTTTCACAATGCGGGAATTATTTTGAATTTTGTTTGAATCATAGGTGAGAACTGGGTGGTTGACTGCTGACTGCAGTGGTTAACATGATTGCTAAGAGAAATGGAAACAAAGGCTGATGAAAGGACCAAATAGAATGGGCTCCACACCAACTACCTAAACGGTCAACGCTTAGAGTGTGTTGTTTAAGTCCAACCCCTGTATTTTTGTCCCAAATCCTAATTTACCGATTTTGTCCATTTTCTTAACTCTCCTATATTTTCTCTCATATGTTCTTTGAATCATATCCATGGACTAACAATGCACCTTGGAACTACATTGCCTGATTCCTTGAAATCCCAAAACCCTACCATCTTCCTTCTCGACTAGAAAACTTGATGAAGTTGAATCCGCTCTATCCAACCTACCCTTGTTGTTCCTAGACTTCTTAGCTACCAAATTTAATGCACATAACTCAATGAATTTATTAGTAAAATTTATGTGCTCCTCTATGCCTTGAAATTTAACAACTAGGAACCACTATTAAAAAAGGGGAAAATGTGAAATAGAATCCTTCATTATATTAGTACCATAGTTGGAGCATGAACATAACTTTTCTTAGTACACCAATCTTGGCTCCTATATGAAATAGAATCCCTCATTATGAACAACTTCCCAAAAAATCTCTCACTATCCTTGATAGTATATGTATTTGTGTTTCTATCCCAAAACTATGTGAGAAAATAGGGGATAGAATAAAAGGAAATTTTCAATCCAAGCCATCCAACCCCCTACTATAATTTACATCATATAACTATGACTATATTTAGAGAATATGACAAAATAAAAATTTCATTTATCATTTATATGTCATTAAAGAACTTGAGTTTCAAGCACTATACTACCTTCATGTTTAAGGTTGGGGATGAATAAGTCAACAACATGCAATATCCAAAACTCCGCGATAATGATAATAAAAAAAAGTTCTTTAGTCATGTGCTCATGTCAAGATGGAGTGTTCAATGGGCTAGGAAAGCCCACAAAACTCAATCTCAATGTTGGGTTTATCATATTGGTGTGTAATATGAAGGAAAAAATTTGAGCGATACCAAATACAAAGTGAACTAAGAGGAGAGCACAAAGAAAGATAACCTAACTAAAGGAGCTCTTGTATCCTATTAATATTCATCATCATACAACAATTTTGGAATCTAAATATGCGAATAAGATCATGCAATTACATTGTATCATTAAAATAATAATTTATTATCAAGAAAAAATGCTTACTTCTTAATTTTGAGATCAAGTTAGTTTTAGTTCCAATTATCAACCAAAAATAAATGGTCAAATGGAAGAGGTGAATTAAATTCTTGAAGATATTCTCAAAATGCATATGAACATGAAAACAAATTTGAAAAAAAGTAGAGAAAAGATCAGGTAGATTATATTTTTTTTAGTTTTGTTCATGATATGTCAAACAAATGGGTAGTCCATCTCCTCATACGTCCATTATTCAATATCCTTATAATGACACTAACATGGAGTTATAATTCGTTGATTAAAGGATAATCCCTGAGTATAATTCTCAACGATCATCTTAATTAAACCATGATAGATATCATGCAACATCATAGATTTTTTGTATGTTCTAGTAAGCCACATCCTACTGGCTAACACAAATATAAAGACACAAACACATAGATATAAAATTATAGATAAATATAAAGTATAAATAATTTTACAAAAGAAAGAAAGATCGATAAAAATAGAAAAAAGAGAAAGGAATGAAGAGTGAAGATGGAAAAACATAATAAGAACAAAATAAATAAACAAAATGAGATAAAATAAAAAGAATGAGAAATAGAAAGAAACAAAGAAAGAAAGAAAAGAGGGGAAAAAGAAAGCAAGAGAAGAAGAAATAAACAATAAAATCTATTTAAATAGAAGAATGAGATAAGATTTAAAAATACAAATATAGAAATATGAGAAAAGAATGAAAGAAGGATAGATAAATATAAAGTTAGAAATAAATAAATAACAAATAAATTCATGAAAAAAAGAAAGGTATATAAGAGTAGAGAAAAAAGAGACAAATAAATGGTGAAAAATCAAAGAACAAAATTAAAGATATAAAACAAATAAGAGGAGAATGAGATAAAGCATAAAGAATGAGAGATAGAAAGAAAAATAGCTAGGGTAAAAAGAAATAGAGAAAATTAGATCTAGAGAAATAAATAGAGAATAAAAAGGATAAGAGAAAGATAGAGGAAACTGATGTGTAAATTTATTTGCAACCTAAGCTTTTATGAACCTAATTTAACAATTTAAACTTCTATGAACCTAATTTAACAATTTAAAAGAGAGGGATCTCCTATTATATTTATTGTTTAACCTTTTCATTAATGGATTTGATTCAATTCTATTGGACTATAGCATTTTAGGTTGATTTTATTTACTAAAATCTCTTTACAATATATAAAGAATCGAACAAATGAAGAATGTATGGATGCAAGAGTTATACATTTCAAACTGGGTGGAACCTAAGATAAGAAAGAATGTAGAACTGAAATACCTTATCTTCTACTTGTTTAATGATGTTGTAGGACTTGTATCAAATTAGACAAGGTTTATGGTTGGATCCTAAAAGTCTTTCCTTCTATAACTGCACCAAGAGTCAAACAACAACTTAAAAGGTATGTGGTGCTTATGACTATAATGACACTGCTTCTACTTAACATTAGCCTACTATACAATGTTTTACACTTATTGATCATTTTAAATGTGCTCAATGAATTATATTGCTTTTTTGAGGTACAAGATAAGCTACATCAATGTGTGTCCAAAGTAAAAAATCCAAGAAAAACATAACTATTTTGTCAAGCTCTATGCAATTGTAGTTAATGAAAGGCCGCCTTTCATCCCAAGTGTGAAGCTTCTCCTAATTGTACACTCTAAGAAGATGTGGTATTGTCCTATTCACCTCTTATGTTCATCCATTAGTCTAGGGATAGATTTCAATAAATTTGTATAAATTTATGTCTAGCATTAGCCAAAGTGTTTTCTTGAAAGCAATAAAAAACCTAGTATCTCTATATAAAAGGATATTTTATTGAACTCAAAAGTGAAATAAGAAAAGATGAAAATACAAGTGATTAGTTTCCAATGTAATTATTTTCAAGTACAATTAATCAAAAATGTTATTTTAGCAAACTATCAACCAGTACCAAAACATAATTATTATCATGTTAGGTTTTAGGATAGCTTCAAAGGAAGTTCATGGAAATAGATTCCTACAATCTCTTTGAAATCCGCAAAAGCATGTGTAAACTATTTTTTGTTAATCAACTTGGGAATTGCACATGAAATACAAAACCTGATGTATTTGTTGAAATCTAACCTAAGGTTGTTGAAAAGATTTGCAGACAATTTGAAAAGAAAAATAGAAAATTAAATCAAAATTGTAAAACAAAACACAAATAGAGAAACACCAAGATTTATAGTGGTTCGTCTTAAAATACTACATCCACTTTCAACAGGGGAATATTTTTATTAATTCTCAATACAATACAATATTCAAGCAACAACAACTTTATAATTCAGTCTCATCTCCAAAATGGAAAACTCCATCAAAATAGTCAACTTCTAAATTAGCAAATACATGCAAAAAGGACATCTGTTTCAAGTGTGAGAGAAGCTACCATTATAATTAGAATATTTGGGCTTCACCGAACCCAACAATCTCCCACTTGAAGGTCAAATATTGCTTGAGATAGCTGCTCAGAGATATCCCCCACTGCAGGCATTTACATCAGCCCCAACAAAGATTTTAGCTTCACCAAATTTTGTTCAAGAACGCTTCAGATGAGTCTCATCCAAAGCACGTCGGATTTAATAACCTCCATGGATTTTAAGTTTTCCATTTCCTCCCCCACAGCCAAAATCAAATATGGACCTCCACCATGGTCCCAATCCAAAAGCTTTTATGTACACCACCAGTACTGTACAAAATGATTCACCATTTTGTTATCAAAATCCTCTAGCTTGTAATCAAAAGGCCTTATATCAACAGATCTTTGGCCCCTTTCAAGCGAAATCCTGCCATTCTTCTTCATATTTCTTAGTTTCTCCAAAAACCTTTCAGCGTCCTCCGATATAGATTTTTCACTAGCTGCATCTGTGCTATCGGCCTAAAATTTCTTCTCCGAGCTGCATCAACAAACTCCATGTCCATAGCTCTGCCATTCTAAGTAGTATTAGCAACCTCCCCGTCTACCTCTATACCATTCACCTAGGACTTGAATAATGGATTATCATAAACCATTTCTGCCTCAAGCTCAAATAATGGATTATCATAAACCATTTTTTCCTCTTGATTCTTAGCCTCTTCCTTAATTTCATCTTCACTCTCTTTTTCTTTTTGAGATCAAATTTCCTCAAAAACCTTATTCTCATCCTTTCTGAAGTCTTCTTGCATGTCAAAATCCTCACCTCCCAAATTTCGCGGGGCCTTTTCCCACACATACCTCGCCTGGGTAGTGGTCAGGGAATTAGGATCAACATCACTCATAAGAACTTCAATGACGAGATCAATAGCCAAATAGATAGGAGATTCATCTACTTCCATTGGAAAATCAAATCTAACCTTTTTCCCTACAAATAGAGTACTATAACCATTCCTTGAACACATTGTGTTTGAAATTGTGACATCCTATTGCAAATCTTCCTCTTCTCCAGACTGAACCATAACAATTTTTATTTCTTGCATCTGCTTCATGTCACTGTCTGATTCCAGCATGCCAAGAAACTTCTCAATAATAAAATTAACTTCATCATTTAATTCATCCAAAAAAATCTGATGAATAGCTCCCACTTCATCATGACTCTCTTCATGGCCATGGCACATAGACATGACAGCTTGAACCCAATCATCCTAGTTGGGACTCTCTTCCATATCTGTTGCGTCCATAGCTCTAGAATCAAACACCCAATCATTTTCCATCTGCTCAATACTTCTCCATGGCTTTGATACCAATTGTTGAAAAGATTTGCAGACAATTTGGAAAGAAAAATAGAAAATTAAATCAGAATTGTAAAATCAAACACAAACAGAGAAACACCAAGATTTATAGTGGTTCATCTTAAAAGACTACATCCACATTCAACAGGGGAATATTTTTATTAATTCTCAATACAATACAGTATTTAAGCAGTAGCAACTTTATAATTCAGTCTCATCTCCAAAATGAAAAAATCCATCAGAATAGTCAACTTCTAAATTAGCAAATACATGCAAAAAGGATATTCGTTTCGAGTGAGAGAAACTGTCGTTATAATTAGCACATTAGCTTTACAAGCAGAGGTATTGTTCATGTTTCTATCCATACAAGTTATGCCAAAATATTAATGACTAACCTTTTGTCTTCATGTAGTTGTTTAAGCATGTTTTCTGCTTAAATTTAAGCAGTTTAAGCAACTGGAGTGTTCCCATGCAAGCAAAATTATTACAGGAAAGAATAATTTGAAATCTTTTTGAACAACTATTGCTTAAGAATTGAAAATAAGCTGTGAAAAAAAGGGGGGCTAGAAATAAGCGGCAATTGCATAATGTAAAATATGCCACATGGTTCCACAAATTTCTTTCCTTTTTTACTATTTGTTTTCATTTTTTCTTTTCAATTTTTAATTGAACAAATTATTATTAAATATTATAAATACAAATTTAAGTTGACTGCTTAAAAATAAGCAACAAAATTAACTGTTCATGGGGCCACCAGCTCCACAAATAATTCCTAAATAAGTTAAATAGTGGTTGCTAACCAAACTAAGCTAAACAGCCGCATGGAGACCTGCCCTAAATAATACAAATGAACTATTGCAAGCAATTGTGACTGTACATTTGCATTACAAGAAGAGGCATAATGCTCAAAGAGGAAAACATAACCAAATAAGATTGGATTAATTCAGAACCTTTACCTTGATCACTAGATATTGCCAGATTTGAATAGGTTCTTGGAGAATACATGATTTCTTCTACATGGTTCAAACAATGGTCAATTTGAAGTCTCTATCACCAATCAATTATAATATAAGATAACATTTCTAAAGATTGGATGGACGAAGCCATAATGGATACAACAAAGGGATTCTTAGCAAACTAGGCGCTGGTGTTGCTGAGATGGAAAATATCAAAGACTTTCATTTTAGAGTCTAACTGTTCTTAAGAAGAAAGTGGTCTCCAAAATAGAGGATGTAGCCATTGGTATTTTGGAGGTGCAAATGAACGTAAAAGATTAATGTTAAGCTGTGGAAGTTTTAAGGATCACTAAATTGAAGATGATTATAAAGAAGAAAGCAAAATTTCCTTCACCTAATCAAACAAGTGTTTCACAGGTTCTTCATTTAGTAACTCTTGTTTCTCCATCTCTAGTTTTTGTTAAGTCGAAAAATGTTCCTACAATCTCCCCTTCTCTTGTTCATGCTCCTCCTATTCTATCAACCCAGATAGATTAAGCAGTAGCTGCCATGAATGTACAAATGGAGAAACTCATTCAGAATACTTCTAAATAGATAGAGGCATCCTTGGCAAGGAAAAGGAGAATTATTGTTGTACAATCACTCAATTTCATCAAAGAAGAGAAAACTAAAAAAGAAAAAAAAAACAAGCAAACAAGGTTTAGGTAAAATGAGTAAGTACTTATAATTGTTTGTAATAGCCATTCCTCCTGCACATAAAAATATGAATAGCAAATACAAGTTGCTGATTTTATAAATTTGGTAACTAGTTTGGCCCTTCTTGTAGTGTATGAAATTCATCTTACAAAAAGAAAGACTTTTTTTTATATAAAATTTCACTAAACCTAAGCTTCAGCTCTAATGGGAAGGGATCTAATCTATCTAATCTACTACTAATGTATCAGAAAAAAAAGATTAATTAGATTAATCTTAATGTGTTTTAATCTTGAAAGATTATAGTTTCTAAACAAGCTAAAAAAAAAAAGATTAATTAGATTGCTCTTAATGTGTTTTAACCTTGAAAGATTATTGTTTCTAAGCAAGCTAAAATCACTACAAGAGAAATGGTTTTTTTTCAAAAATTTGTTTACGAAATTAACAAACTTGAAGAAAAACTATCAATATATAATAGAAAAGAACCTAACAAAAAAATCTACAGGACTTTGTTCAGGTTGCCAAAGCATCGCATGAACATCTACTCAAAGCATTGTGGTTTTAGGGAAAGAACACCCAGAGTCCAAATCCATCTAAAAAAATATGTCAATAAAACTACCACGAAGATCACAATTCATAATAGAAATGAAAATAAAAGAGTTGAACGAATATACTAAAGTGAAAATAATGAAATAAAACAGAAGGGAACACATTGGCAAACTTTAGTAGGGTTCAATATCTCCTCAATTAAATAATCTACAACTATGAAAAACAAGGATAATGTTTGGGGTTATTCAAAAGATTGCCAAGAATGGCCAAGCCCCTGTTTTGGTTTTCCAAACTTAATTACAACCAAGATAATGAAATTAATAAATAGAATGAGTTGATCCTATCCTAAGTATGTGTGGGTTTGAAAGAGTAAGAGTAATGGAAATAGAGTGTGCTCAAATGTAAATGAGAGGGCTAGTAAATGAGAAATGAGATCCAATATGTCAAAGACAATAGCAACTACGATTCTATAGTTGTAGTGTATGAAATTTGACTCTTCCAAAGGAAAATCAACTTTTCTCAAGAGTAATCTCACATAATACAATAGAATGAGTCTGTGATTTAAGCTTATATTAAACTTGTACTGATTATCCTTTTATAGAGTTTAATTTTAAATGTAAAAGTAAAACTAACTAATTAAAATGCTTAATGCAAATAAATTGGAGAAGATTACTATGTGTAGAAAATTAAAAATGTTTTTTTGATAGTAAAAATACAAAATACAGACGATAAAGAACCTACCATTCAAATGTAGAGTTCACTGGCTAGGATGCCAACGCAATGCACATACGTCCATGCATTGTGCTATTGTTAGTACAATAATCTGCTGAAAAACACCCAAAAATTGTGAAAATCAAACCTTGCTATTCAACTAACCTTTAAGATAAGAAATAGAAAATACACCAACAAATACTATAGAATAGAAATAAAAGAAATAAACCAAATGATAAGATTTAAATGATTTAGTAAAAGAAATGAACAATAAACAAACAGTTCCAAACTTTTGTGCAGATGAGTGCTCTTAAAATACCCACGAAGCAAAAGAAAAAAGAAAAATGTTTGGGGCTGTTTGGGGATTTACCTCAATAAAATCCCTACTTTTGTCCTTTTACCTCCTCAACAACCAAAATAGATACATAGAAATCCCAAGCGTTTTTGAGAATGTTAAGAGCTATAAATATGTAGCTGTGTAAACTAAAATGAAAGAGAGGGGGTGCGAGGATCCTATGATGCTTGTGGGAACAATAAATGAATATAATAACAATAATAAAAATGAACAATATTACCTATAGAGGATTGAACAAGCCAAGAGAGAAAGAGAACTTCAGAGATTTTTTTGAGAATATTGTGTAAATCTTGAGAGTATTGTGTGATAGACCAAGAGAGAGCCAAGAGAGATTGTTCAAATGAAAGATATAATTAAAAACAGAGGAGAGGAGAGAAAGGAGGTTGACGAGCTGTTTAGATTCATCATGAGTCATTTACACTAATATTGGGAGGTGACAAGTGAAAAAGTTAAGAAACAACGGACGCTAGCGCGATGCACAGATTGCAATGAGCTACCCAAATGTGACTAAATTTTTTCCCTTTCAGGCATGCAATTATCAAGTTTGGAGAGTAGTTTGAATGCTTCAGATCTTGGTTAATTCTTCTAAGCAGAATTTACAAAGATTTCGTTTCCAGAATTGCTAACAGAATAATCACCAAATAGCACAAAAAAACAGATGCGCTGTATTCAGTAGAGAACAGCAATTAACCAAAATTGTGAGATTTAGATAATGTCTAACCTTTATATGCTGGCAAAATGAAGACGCAGGAATTGCTTATTAAAGATCCTAAATGATGCAATAGAGGGAGTCGTTGTGTCTTTACAATTCAAGGCACTGCTTCAGCTTCATATTATCAGAAAATTCTTTAATTACACCATACCCCAGAATTAGCCGCCCATCACTAAGGCCAATGGTATGCACTCTAATTTAGATATTCCGCCCAGAAAAAGTCCAGACTTCAATGCTCAACAGCAGGTCAAGCGGCATACAAAGAACGAACAACACGATGAATTTCTACAGAAGAAGATACTACGAAACCCCTCTCTTATTCTTCAGAATGTCCGTCCCAGGGTAGAAGTATGCACACGACTTTTCAACAACAATTTGGTCGCAGTATTCAAGATAAGTTCGGGTAGCCCGATCAACAATGACTCCCTTCACCACCCGACCAAGCAATATACCCAGAAATGCAACAATGAAATATAAGTCGTGATTTCCACTACGAACCACACTGCACAGATTTATGCCGTGATAACTGCAGATTGGAGTCGCCCAGGCTAGAATTTCAGCAACAGAGATTCACGGAACATTTTGAAGTTTATTTTTTCCAACGGGAGATCCCTGAATTTAACAATGACGTCTCAACCCGACTTCAAATCAACTCCAATCTCTATTCGATTTTCACAATATTTAGTTCAGCTGACGGCTATCTCCAAACACGATTTATACTCACTATCAAATTCTCCCGAGTCCCGAACACCATCACAGCTGCCGGCTAAATTAAAAAAACCTCTCGGAAATATCCGCTAAGAAGTTTGTAGCTCGCTTGAAGTTTTTCCCCGATTTATGTGTCTTAACAAACTCCGCCTCAGGATATAGCATAAGGTAACATATGTTTCTTCACAGCTATTGAAGCAATGAGTACAAGTCAATAACCATTTGCAAGGGGACTTCAAACTCGAAAATTACTCCATTGAGATCAAAGGACGACTGCCCAGGTGATCTCTCTCAACCACGTAGGCAGTTACAGCAGTTACAGATTTACCCTGGATGTCTCTCTCAACATCGAAGGCTCAGATATATCAGTGATTCCATTTTCCATTCATTTCCCTTCAGGGAAGATAACTCCATTTCCAGAAAACTCACGCATAAACCATCTGCATGCCTCCCACTTCTTTTTCCCATCGGCCTGCCCAGATTCTTTAGTAACTGCCATCAGTTACGTATGGCCTTTCTTGAAACTGTTAGAAAAAGAAAGTGTTTCAATCTTGGAAATAAAAATAAAGAGTCAAGAAATAGGTGAAAAGTGGCTATTTTGAGAAGCATTTTTTATATGGAGATAGAGGTAAGTTTGCTATGAGATTTTATTAGCTATTTCTAAAAAGAAATGCTTTATGTCTAGAAGGTTCTCATATGCAATATAATATTATATATTGGTACTTTGAGATTGTCATGTGTGGTGTGAGAGTTAGTTTGCAATTCTGTATGTTGTAGAATGCTATTGAAATTCCTCTAGATTGAGTTGAGGTGAAGACTCATGTAAGAACTTGCATTGCAAGTGTGTTGTAATCTGTTTCAAGATTTGGAGTGTGGGGTTTTTCTCCCAAAAGGGTTTTCCTCACTAAATCACTGAATTATGGTTTTATTGTTAATGTTTATGGTATTATATGTTTCTTAAAATCTCTTTAATATTTTATTTGAAATTTGTATAACCCTCCTCTCAAGGTTAGTGTAGGAAAAGTTTTCACACAACTTTGCTTCTTTATAGAAACTCCTTTTTTTACAAAAAATCTCAATTGCGTGCCATAATCCTCCAAACACACAAACAAAAAAGGATATCTTTATTATTATTTTATTATTAGCCTCCTTATATCCTTTTTATAATAATAAATTAATGCTTTATAAAATTCCAACAAGGCAAGTAAGCATTAACTTATTAAATTTGTTTCTCTTCTTTTGTCGAGAACGAAGGAGGAAAAATACACAAATATACATGCAAGTGCTAGTGTAAAAACAATTTACAGTAAGAAATGGTGAAAGACTAGAAAAATGCAAGGCTAATGCAAAGTTGATATGAAAAGTAACCACGAGAAAGCAAGCCTAAGCACCTTGAGAAGGAGA
This sequence comes from Sequoia sempervirens, assembly GCA_007258455.2. Classification (NCBI taxonomy): domain Eukaryota; kingdom Viridiplantae; phylum Streptophyta; class Pinopsida; order Cupressales; family Cupressaceae; genus Sequoia; species Sequoia sempervirens. The sequence continues at coordinate 144,196,655 of VDFB02075321.1, read as the reverse complement.
AAGGTTGATGCAAGGGGTGAAATGAACCCACAAATAGACTTGGGTAATGGAGACCAAAGTGGACACAAAACAATATGAAATGATGAGGATATGCAATTTTTGACACTACAATAGTGATTGAAAAAGAAAACAAAAAGAGAAGCTAGTGCAAAATCATAATACAAGTCACTTCACGAAATTCTTGAATCTAATAGAGATAAGGACGTTGTTACAAGGTGCTACTACACTTCCCATGAGCTTCATAGAGTGTTGGAGAGTCTTTACATGTACTTCATAATTGTAGTAAGTGCTCTAGAATGTTGTTAACAATGGTTGAATGCTAAAATAGTATGTAAAGTTACTAAAGAGAATGAGAATCAGAGAGATTAATTTTAAATGGGTCAAAGAAATTGAGAAGAGGGAGCTAGGTACCTATTCAAATTCACTCCATAATAGTTACCTACAAGCTAGGAAGGTGGTAGGGAAATAAATTCTCAAAGAAGTTCAAAGAATGACAAAATATTTTGAGACTCTAGTGTGTTATGCTAGTGTCCACATAATTCTAACTCATCAAAGCTCCAAACACTAGGAAATGACACAACTATAAAATTAACTTTAGGCAATATGACAACGAGATGATAAGCCTTGGCACCATGAGGGGGAAAGGCTAAGACAAAGGTTGAAATGACCTATAAACATACTTGAGGAGATTAGCACCAAAGTCAATGTACAATATAATGTGAAATTATAAAGGTATGTAATTTTTAACATTACATTTTTGCCCCACTTTAGTGGGGTTATGATACTAGGCTAATATGCACACTAAAGTGCATAGAGGGAAATGCTAGAAAGTAAATAAAATATGAAACCTAAAAATAATACTATAGAGAAAGTAAAATCTTTAAGCAAGGTCGGAATTCGCATAAGTTAAGAACCTACAAAATAAATGAATTAGACAAGAAAAAATATACATAAGAAATAGAGTTACAAAAACACATATAACTTGCCCAAGATAAATATAACCTACAAAATAAATG
>VDFB02075321.1:144071776-144195539 GCA_007258455.2 Sequoia sempervirens | reverse complement strand
TTACTTGATCACATGGAGGAATGCAATAACATTTGCTTACTGCTACTGATCCTTTGGAGGTTGGGTCTATCCCAAAAGGGATTTCCTAGGGTACATCTGGTGTCATCTTATTTGTATGTTTTGCTATTATTTTTCATTAGAGATTTTGAATCCTATTCTAACATTTTTCTCATAAAGGTTAGGAAAGAATTAGTATTTTTCTATCAAAATATTACTTGAAATTTTTGATAAAATATATATCATCTACAAGGGAAAGCTTATTTTTTATGTACATATAATATGAGATCTTGAAACACTCAAGTTGATCTTGAATTTTTTTTTTTTATATCACAATGGTTTCATTTTTAGTCATATAAAGTTTTAATTAGAACCAATTGTTGACACCCCAATTTTTATGTGTCTAATTTTTCTTTATTCTCCTCCAAAGGTTGTGTATTTGACCTTATCCACCCTTGTATTGATAAATAATCTATGAAATCTTAAATGGGTCCTTTAAGTGTCAAATGGTGTAGCAATTCGTAGAAGCCTAAATTTGGCCTTTCTTTGTTATTTCCCTTGATATTTCACGTGTTTTCGAAGTTTTGAGGTTTTGGGGTCTTCCATACCTTCATGCCTTCTCCTCAATCTCGATACATTGCTTTAATCCTTTCAAAATTACCTAATTATTGATTTTGTTAGTATTTCAAAGTTTCAAAGTTTCTCTTATCTGCATGCCATTTCCAATATGAAACCCTAGTAAAGTCCTTGTGCACTTTTCCTAAGTAGGGTTTTTTTGGGTTGTTGGAGTTCTTTATCCCTTCATCCCACTGTCAGACTTATCTTCCCAGTCATGCTTTCCCCAAAAGTTTTACATCTTTCCTTTTCCCACTAAATCCCTCATCAGAGTTTTAGATTTATCCTATCTCTGATATCTTCATTCGATAAGCAGTCCTAATGTCATCATGCTAACGTCATCAATTTATCAAAATTTTAGGATTCCTCATCCATCCATCCCTTTGGGTACCCACTCTGCCGCAACCCTAATTCCTCGATGCTCTAATCCTGACATGTAGCGTGAGTTTCTTTTGACCCTTGATAGTTTGAAACTCCTATCATTCTTTGCTATAGATCCTACCTACCCTCCTGTATGACTCAAAAATTCATTAATGATCCTATTTGGTCATGTGACTATTATATTTTCTTCTTGTCAGTCAAAAATCATTCTTTAGTTTAATGGCATGAATCAAGGGGAGAAAATGATGCTTTTCCCATACCCTAGTTTATTGCAAATGTTAAGTTTCTAATGCCTAATAATTGAGACGCCATTCTATTCTTCTATTTCAACATAATTTTTGGGTGATTCACTTGTCCTTGCATGTGAATCCTCACACCATAAATATTCAAAGGTGTGAAAAATGGACAAGGAATGATTTTCACATAGTTCAAGATGTTTGTAGATCCTAGAAAGAGAATTTTGATTCATGACATTTATGACTATGACTAGGTATGAGTGCCCCCTACAATTGTTGAGGTCACAAATTTTAAGGATTTTCATGCAAGTGTGTATGTTTCCCACTCTAGCTCAACTTATAGAGGAGTATATAGGTTTGAATTTTCATTATTAAGAAGAGGGGTGATGACATTGGGTTGCAAAAGAACATAGCAGAGAGAAAGACTTATGTTGGAAAAATATTGTCATTGATGTCAAAGGCGGTTTGGTGGTGTTGGTGGCCCTAAAATAAAATTAATCTACTTTCATGTTGGTCGCCCCCCTTGGAGTTTGGAAAATAAGAAATGAAAATAATTTTATATTTTATTTTATTTTGCATAAGGTTGACCCTTCTCATGTTGGCACCCCATTTTGGGGATTATAAAAAATTAAAATTGAATAAAATTATTTGTTGGCGATATGGCCAACCCCCTTGGAGGATTCGCCTCCCTTGGGTGAAGGGGCATTTTGGCAAGTATAAATAAAGAATTGAGAGGGAGTTCAAAGCAATTAGTTTTCAAGGAATATTATTCATATGAAGAGAAAAAATATAAACATATTTGAGCAGGTTTACAAGAGATATGTGAATAGATTTATAAGATATTTTTAGCATCAATTTTGTGAGAAGAGCAAAGAAATAAAAGAAAGATCATGAAGGTTCTTTGAGGAGAAATACTAAAGACTATATTGTAGATTTATGAGTAGATGTATTGCAGATTTGTGAGCAATTGTTAAGGAAAATTTTGATGATGTCATGAGCAGATTTATAAAGGAAATTTAGGGAAGATATAAGAGGAATTTGTAAATAAATTATTATATTATTCATTTGGAGGTTGGATTATCCTAATTAAGGAGATTGGGAGGTTAGTGCCTCTTTTAGAAGAGGATGGTGTCTCTTGTTGGGTTGGTTCTTAGTGGTGGGGATTGGAGTCTCCAGTGGATTGGTGTTTATGAAATTTGTAAGAAGGTTTATACAAGAAATATTTTACTATGGTTTTTCCCATAAGGGTTTCCACGTAAAATTGTGTTTTATTCCTATGTTCTTAATTGCTAGATCTTGCATGTATGTTATTGTTATGGATGATTAAGTTTTGAACTAATACTATTGTGATTGATTAAGTTGTGAAAAGGAAAAGTTTGACCTATACTGATTCACCCCCCTCTCAATATAAGTGTGTGTTTCATCAATTGGTATCAGAGTGGGTTCCTTCAGAAATATCTTAACTGCTTGAAGGTAGATATTATAAGCACACATGGTTGAAGGATATGGGTTTCTTCAAATAGGGCACCATTGTTTGATGGAAAAAAATATGCCTTTTGGAGCATAAGGATGGAAACTTGTTTGAATTCTATAGGGTATAATATTTGGCAATCTGTCGAACATGATCATAGTACTCCTACAACTCTAATAGTGGATCAATCCAGAAAGAGGGCAAGCGAAAATAATGCCAAAGCCAAAAATGCAATTTTGTGTGGGTTATTTGAATCAGAGTTTGTGAAAGTTATGCATGACAAATCAACTAAGGACATGTGGGATAAGTTTAAAAATGTATATGAAGGAGATGACAAGGTTAAGAAGGAAAAGCTTCAAACCCACATGAGATAATTTGAGATTTTGAAGATGAAGGATGAAGAATATATTGTTGCCTATCTACTTTACGCAAATGAAATGGTCAACACTATCTGTGGTCTTGGAAAGAAGGTTGAGGATGCAATAATTATGCAAAAGGTTTTAAGATCTCTCCCCATGATATTTGATGTGAAATTTTCCACCATTGAGGGAATGAAGGATATAGACACTTTGAAGATGGACAAGTTGCGTGGGATCCTCATGACATACAAAATGAGGATGGAGAAGGAAAAGCCATCAAAACAAAAAGTCTCTTTCAAAGAATCCAAGTAGTGAAGAGGAAGAAGAATATCACAAAAATAAAGGAAGGAAATTTCAACATAACAAGAAAATAGCACACAAGGAAAGCATGAAAAGGAATTTTTGAAGGCATAAAATGAGTCTCTACATCCAAGAAGCAAGTAGATAATCCAAAGAAAGCAACAAAAGCTTCTTCGATAGTGATAGAGAAGAAATAATCTTTATGGTGAAAGAAGAAAAAGACAATGAAGAAAAAATAAAAGAAGAAAGATATTTAAAAGAAAAAAATACAAAAGATGATGAAGAAGTGGAACTTGAGAAGGAACTCCATTTTTCCTATCATAAGATCAAGAAGCTCAAGAAAATGAATTCTATACTAAAGTCACAACTTCAAGAAGAAAACAAAACTAAAGTGAAATCATCTCAAAATATTGAAGAATAAGAAAAGATGATCATGGATTCAAAGATTCAAATTGGGGAAGCAAAACAAATTGAAGAAGTTATAAGAGATTAACTAAAGACAAAGGAATTGGAGTGTGAGAAATTGGAGCTTGAAATTGTTTCCTTGAGGAAGAAGTTGGAGAAATCGAATGATCAATTAAATCAAAGCATGAAATTTGAAAAGAGCACCAAAATTTTGGAGGACATTATCAACTCTCAAAGATCACCTTTTATCAAGATTGGTCTTGGCTTTGAAAAAAATTGGAAGACCACCAAAGAAGTCTCAAGTTCTAAGGCTACAGAGTTACCAAAAAAAAAAAAGAGAAGTCCAAAGGATATGCAAATGTGCTCAAAAGCTCCATCAATGGTGATAGTTCCAAGAAGATAAAAAGTAATATCACTTAGAAAATCAACATTTCTCACAAAGGCAATAATGGAAATTTTAGAAGACCATTTCCTTAAAGGAAAGCACAAATGAACATGTTTGAACATTCCTTTTATGGTTATTATTTCCTTTGCAATAAGTTTGGTCATAAGGAAGTAGATTGTATAGTTCATGCAAGGAAGGATTTTTATTTCTTAAAGAGGAACTATAATCCATTTTCTCCTCTAATGGATTACAACATTATGTGCTACAAGTACAATAACTTTGGTCATACAATGCATTCTTGTAAAAGTGAGATTTTGTGAAACCTCTGAAACAAAATAAGGAGGATGTTCATGATATGCTAAAAGAGGAATCTACAAAAGTTTGGAAGAAGAAGTGGGAGCATAAAATTAAGTTGAAATCCATGCTAGTGTAAGCAACCCTTCATGTGAAAAACAAAGGAAATTAGTGGTATATTGAAAGTGGGTGCTCAAGCCACATGACAGGGGATAAAAGAAAGTTCCTCACTTTAAAGGAAATAAATGGAGGCACCGTGAAATTTGGAGATAATGCTATAACAAGGATAACAAAAAAGTGCACTTGTAGCTTTGACCACGAAAAGACAAAGATTGAAAATATATTATATGTCGAAGGGTTGAAGCATAATATTCTAAGTGATTCAATTGTGTGATCAAGGGTAGACTCTCACATTTCATTCAAATGTGTGTGAAATAAAAAAAAAACATGGAAACTCGTTCCAAATGCTAGTAGAACCACAAACAATCTCTATATTCTTAGTGAAGTTAAAGGAGAAAAGTGCTACATGACATAAGAAGATGATAGTTGGTTGTGGCACAAAAGAATGGGACATTTGAAATTTGACAACATTGTGAAGATTAACAATAAGCAAGCCATAAGGGACATGCCGAAGATAGCAAAACCTCCTAATACTATCTACAAATAATTCCAATTTGGAAAGCAAACAAGGTCAAGTTTCAAATCAAAGGAGTACTCGATCTACATAAAAGCATTTGGAACAAACACATACTAATTTATGTGCACCAACAAGGACAAAAATCTTGCAAGGTGAGCTATTTCATGCTATTAATTGATTATTATTCTAGGATGAATTGGATTATATTTCTAAAAGAGAAATTTGAAGCTTTTGAGAGGTTTAAGGCATTTAAATATTTGGTAGAGAATGACACTGGGTTAAGAATAAAATTCCTAAGACCTGATAAAGGAGGAGAATTCACCTCAAATGAATTTGAAGAATTCTGTGAAAAGCATGGAATAAGAAAACAATATTAAACCGCAAGAAATACACAACAAAATGAAGTTGTTGAGAGAAAAATAGAATAGTTCAAGGAATGAAAAGAGCCATGTTAAATGAATCTAATATTTCTGACACTTTTTGGAGAGAAGCAATGCATATGGTAGTCTACGCTTTGAAACAAGCACAAACCAATGTGAACAATATCAAAACACCATATGAACTTTGGAAGGGAAGGCCTGCATTAGTGAATTATTTCAAAGTGTTCGGAAGAAAATATTATGTTAAAAGAGATGAAAAAGATTTGGGAAAGTTTGATTCTAGGTGTGATGAGGGTATCTTCCTTGGATATTATATGAGAAGCAAGGCCTATAGATGCTATAATAAAAGATTGTACAAAATTGTTGAAAGTGCAAATGTGAGAGTTGATGAAGAAAGACATCAAAAGGAAATAGCACAAGAAGTCGATTATCAGAAAGAAAATGATGTAAAAAAAGAAGTAGAGGAAGAAGTTGAAAATGGAGAAGTTGAACAAATAAACCCAAAGACACTATCAAGAGCACCACCTAAGACACATCTAGATTTGTTCAAAAGAATCATCTAGAAAATATAATCATTGGTGATAGAATACACAAGTTCTAACAAGGAGGAGAGTAACTAGTACATTTGAACATGCAAACTTGTCCTTACTCTTAAAAGTGGTACCCAAGAGTTTTGAAGAAGCCCAAGAAGACAAGTACTAGGGGAAAGCCATGGAAGAAGAGTTGGATCAAATAGAGAAAAATGAAACTTGGGTACTTGTTCCAAGACCGAAGGACAAGAATGTCATTGACACTAAATGAGTTTTCAGGAACAAGTTGAATGAAGATGGACAAGTTAGGAACAAAGCAAGACTTGTATGCAAGGGTTATTCTCAAGTTGAGGGGATTGATTTTTAAGAGACATTTTCCCCTATTTCTCGTCTTGACGTTATAAGGATGTTTTTAGCCCTTGCCAGTTTCAAGAATTTCAAAGTTTATCAAATGGATGAGAAGCCAACTTTTCTAAATAGAAACTTGGAGGAAGAGGTTTATATTGAACAACCTGATGGGTTCATTCTATAAAAAATTCAAGACTATGTTTGCAAGCTAAAGAAGGTGCTTTATGGGCTGAAACAAGCCCCCAAGGCTTGGTACTCAAGACTAGGCAAGTACTTACAACAACAAGGTTTCTTAAGAGGTTTTGGGGATAGTAATGTCTATATCAAGAACAAAGGGGATGACTTGTTAATTGTTGTGGTATATATGGATGACATCATTTTTGGAGGTAGTAGTGACAAAATGTGTCAATATTTTTCCATGAACATGTAGAAGGAGTTTGAAATGTCAATGCTTGGTGAATTGTCTTTCTTCCATAGGTTGAAAATTTCCCAATCAAATAAGGGGATATTTAATTCATAAACCAAGTATATTAAAGAGATGTTGAAGAAATTCAAGATGGAGGACTGCAATCAGTGAGCACTCCCATGGTTACAAGATGCAAATTGAGTAAGGATGATGAATCTCTTGATGCTAATAAAACTCTATACAGGTCCATGATTGGAAGTTTATTGTATGTGAACTACAAGACTTGATATTATGCTTGCAAACAATTGGTTTGGTGGCATGGTTTCAAGTAGCACTAAAGGAAAATCATGTGCAAGAGGCAAAGAGAATATTCAAATATCTAAAGGGCACTATGGATTTTGGTTTGTGGTATCCAAGAGGTGAAGATTTCATCCTCACAAGATATATAGATGTGGATTGGGCTGACAATATTGATGACATAAAAAGCACAAGTTGAGGTGCATTCTTTCTTGGAAATAGTATTATATCATGGTTAAGTAAGAAACAAGCTTCAGTTTCATTGTCCACAACAAAAGTGAAGTATATTGCAACAACTTCTTGTTGCACTAAGGTCCTTTGGATGAAGCAAACTGTGAAGGACATCAAGGCTGAATTTGATCATCCCATTTCTATATTTTGTGATAATACAAGTGCAATTAACACCTCAAAGAACCCAGTTATGCACTCCATGATGAAGCATATTTCAATCAAATATCAATTCTTAAGAGAGCAAGTGGTTGATCAATAGGTGAAGTTGAAGTAAGTTTCTACAAAATAATAGATTGTGGGTCCATTTTTATAAAGCCGCTACCAAAAGAGACTTTTGAGTACCTGAGGGAGGAATTGGGAGTGACATCATTTTCATCCAATCACTAAGTTCTTCAAAAGAATCATGTGTTTAGGGAAGAGCTATTCATTGTATTATCTTTTAGCCCCGAAAATCCTTTTACATTGATGTCAAAGGGGAGAAGTAGAGTGAGGGGAAATATTTCAGTCAGGAGGAGTTGTATGGTCCTGCTGCATTCCAAGATTATTTCTTTGCAGGTTTGTCATCAATGACAAAGGGGGAGATTGTTGGAAAAATATTGTCATTGATGTCAAAGGCGGTTTGGTGGTGTTGGTGGCCCCAAAATAAAATTAATCTACTCTCATGCTGGACACCCCCCTTGGAGTTTGGAAAATAAGAAATGAAAATAAAATATATACTTTTATTTTGCATAAGGTTGACCCTTCTCATGTTGGCACCCCATTTTGGGGATTATAAAAAAATAAAATTGAATAAATTATTTGTGGGTGATATGGCCAACCCCCTTGGAGGAGGAGTCTCCCTTGGGTGAAGGGCCATTTTAACAAGTATAAATAAAGGATTGAGAGGGAGTTAAAGTAGTCAATTTTCAAGGAATATTATTCGTACAAAGAGTAGAAATAAAAATATATTTGAGTAGATTTACAAGAGATATGTGAGTAGATTTATAAGAGATTTTTAGCATCAATTTTGTGAGAAGAGAAATAAAAGCAAGATCATGGTGGTTCTATAAGCAAAAATATTGAAGACTACATTGCATATTTATGAGTAGATGTATTGCAGATTTGTGAGCAATTGTTAAGGCATATTTTGATGATGTTATGAGTAGATTTGTAAAGGAAATTTAGGTCAGATATAAGAGGAAGTTGCAAATAAATTATCATATTATTCATTTGGAGGTTGGAGCCTCCTAATTGAAGAGATCGGGAGGTTGTGCCTCTTATTAGAAGAGATTGGTATCTCTTGTTGGGTTGGTGATTAGTGGTGGGGATTGGAGTCTCTAATGGGTTGGTACCTACAAAATTTGTAAGAAGGTTTGTACAAGCAATATTTTGCTATGGTTTTTTCCCATAAAATCGTGTGTTCTTCCTATGTTCTTAATTGCTAGATCTTGCATGTATACTATTACTATGGATGATTAAGTTTTGAAGTAATATTGGTGTGTTTAATTAAGTTGTGAAAAAGAAAAGTTTGACCTATACTAATTCCCCCCCCCCCTCTTAGTATAAGTGTGTGTTTCATCAACTTACACAACAAAACCTTATGGTTCATAGTTTTTGTATTTGGGTATTGTATTATACATTTGTAATGATATTGGGTTATCCCAAATTAGAAATGAATATTTGTAACCTTTTTAGATCAAGTGATTAAATATATATTCAACCTTAGTTGAATGTCTCTATACATGTATGGTGTGCATTTATGGATCTGTGTGCTATTTAGTTGGCTAGCTAGATGATTGCAAAATCATTGCAAATATTTTGCAAGGTATCTTCTCAGAATAATAAACGAAATGTATGTGTATTCTCCTCGATTAATAAGTAGATTTATTTAATATTTTGTAACTATCGATGGTTTTTTTGAATCTATGTGTAGATCCTAGCTTGCTCAAGTACATTTTTAAAGACCTTATCTTTTGTGATATCTTGATTAAGGTATCACCTTGTTTTCATTTATTACTTGTTTTGTATGAACTCAAAGACTCTGTTGTCCAAAAGGATAAAGATATCGGTCTACTACTTGCTCCTTCTTCCCATCATCTTACACACTCAATATAAATTAATCTAAACATATTTTTATTTTTTCTATTTTAGAGTACATTCCATCTATCATGTTTGAATGATAATCCTAATATAAACCTGATTATCATAAAACACATTCATTGAAATTTATGTGGAATATTGTTATTTTTAATAAGGTGGTTGACCTTAAGGATGGAAAACCAACATATAGGTACGAAGGGATAATCGAATTAGGGGTACACTATGTAATGCGTATGGTTTGTGTCAGGGTTGATGCCCAATTGTGGTGATATTTGTTGCAACATCTTAGGGAAACCCCCTTGGTTAGTAGAGTTGGAAGTAAAGGAGGCATTATTTACAACAATAATTGGTCCTTAGTTGCTTAACCTAATTATAGGTTTTGTGGTATTATTTTTAGGTTTGACACCCCTAACACTTAGAAAAGTATCCACAATTAGGGATTTGGGGTTTACAACTCTAAATCACTAACATCGACTTCTTGGAGAGTCAATTATTCTTCATCTGTATTTTTGAGTGAAGAAAGTTATCATTAAGGCTATTAGCCATGCAATTCCTTCTACCTCCCTCTCTTCTCCAATTCAATCTTTATGTAGTTTATAATCTTATCTAAGAACATTCTAATGAATTTTAGGCCAAGTGCCTCATTTAGGTTGACCTCCTTTAGACATGCACTAGATCAATTTCCTTTATGTGTATTGTTGCATATATACACACAACCAAATTGATTATTTTAGGATCATAATCAAGTTTGATAAAGTCTTATACAACACCCTCACATATTTTGGTCTCCTTTTTATCTTTGTTATTGTCTTTTTAAAAAAATAGTCTATTTGTTCCTTAGAATGCTACCTACTATTTTTTGCATGATACAAGTGCAGGTGGGTCTTTCTTTCAAGGCATCTCAATATAAAGAGGGTTTTCCAAGGAAACCCTAATGTTCAAGAATCACTCATATCTTGTAAACCATTTTGAAGTTTTTGGTTACCTTTTTAGCGAAGTTGGGGATCCACATAAGGGAGAATAGTCCAAATTTCATCCTTTTGTGATAGTTTTTCATTCAAGATATTGAGATTTTAATATTTTTCATAATTTTATCTACAATTCACAATTTGTAGAATTTATCTCATTTATCGACCTATTTGAATGCTTAAGGAAATTTACATATTATGTTGTTTAGATTTTTTTATTTGAAGCTGATCTCATTTTAAAATTATCTAGTCAATGTTTGGTCAAATATGCATATATTCCCACATACTTTTTTCCCAATATTACAAATAAGATAATTGGAGATTTAAAGTCCAAGGACTAGATTAGTTACAAGAAAATTCACAAAGGAAAGGCAAAAGAACATCTAAGTCAAAATACTTATCCACAAAACAAAAAACAAAAAATGTATGTCCCCTCTTTTTATTTATTATTATCTTGTTAAAACTCATTCTCTTTAATAAAAACACATACTTTCTAACTTCTAAAAATCTTTTAAATAAATATTAATTTACATAATACATACCAAATCAAGATAACTTTAATCTTTGATATTTCCTATTTTATCTATGTATCAACCAAGATTGAGTATTATGATTTATAATTATACACAAGTGAACAATAATTCACATACAAACTAACTTCTCTAGCTACTTTGGTAAACCATCTCATCTAGATTTCTCATGAGGAGAAGGGTGGCATATTGAAGAAGTTAGTCTTCTCATCTAGATCAAAGCTTTTGTTTATAACTATAAAATGGTGCTTTCAACTCCCTTTAGCAATATCCTTCATTTTGAGATTTTTCATTGTAAGAATTTTCCCTTTTTTATATTTTTTCAACTCTTATAGGTGAGAGATATAAACATGTGAAATTTAAAATTTATTAATTAACATATTTATAGTTAAGATTTTATTGATTTTAAAGAGATGATTATAATATAATATAATTGAATTAAAATTATTATAAAATAATAATAAAAATTTGTAGGATGTATATTTCATTTACATGTCTAAAAATATTTGAAAGTTTTGTAAGATATTTGAACAAATTTTATATCTAATTATATTGACATAATATTCTTTTATTAAAAAATCAATATCACAAACTATTTAATTTCATATAAATTAATATAATCCTTTATTCCTTCAATCTCTTAATTTCAAAACTCATTATTTATCAATATATTATTTTCTTTTAATTTAAATTTAAAATCCTATCTAATAAAATAATAAATTAATAAATATAAAAGAAAATAATAAAATTTCCTTTTTGGTTCTGATTATTTTTCTTCATAGAGTGGTTATTGAAGGAATTCATGAGAAAAATGTTATTAATGATAATAATGGATAGACTATCCTGTGTGGTTATGTGTGGTTATCTCATATCTTATTGGTGTAGGGGGCAAGTGAGATGACTAGGATCCCCTCCTCTTCCTTCTACTTTATGCTCTAACTGCTTAAGACTTGTTTTATATTTTCTATTATCCTACTTTGAGCTGATGCCCCATTTAAATTTATGACCTTTTCTTTGAAATTGTATAAATGATAATATAAACACAATTCATTTAAAAAAAATTAATGGAAGAAAGAAATTAAGCAATGGAAGAAAAAATTAATAAATAGAAAAGAAAATAAAAAACCCTAAATAATTATTGGGGAGCTATAAAGCGAACCAAAATCTTTCATTTCATGGCACCTGAAGAATCCATTGGCCTTGTGTGTGCCTGAAAACAATACAGCTGATCTCTACTGTGCACAATTTTTCACCATATATGGCATACCTTTACCTTATTATCTGATTCAATGTAAAAATGCAACCATCTGTTTCAGTTTCCAGTAGGTTTCGATGGTTTAGGATCAGAACCCTTTGGTCAAAGAACATTGCAAGAAGGCTTCAGCAAAAAAAACTTGTGCAAAAATTAGGATTGTTTAGACTGCTCTGGCAGCCATGGGTGCCCCCAAAGTTGTTTCATGTCCGAGTCTAATGCGGACTGCTAAATATGTTCAAAACCCTGTGGGCCAAGTGAAATGCATACGATGGGTCATGAGAAAGGTAAAACCAAGTCGGAGAAGACATAACCGGCATAGGTAATTGAAAGTTTCAATTAAGAGAGCTTGCTTTCTATCCAGTCCCGAATTTGGATAAATAAGCCTGACAACCGTAAGCATTAAGGACTGATAGGTTGGAAAAGATGTCGCAGATGCCTTACTTTTCTACCAAAGAATTTGAGTTCTACTTGGTAATTGTGATGTCTAGATATGTACATTTGTTAATTATATGGTCAGGCAGTATTGATTGTATATATGTTAGAAGTTTTGGGCTTCAGGTAAATTCATCTTCAGTAATTCACCATCAGGAATTCACTTCTAACAATTCATCATCAACAATTCATTCTCTTCTAACAATTCATCATCAACAATTCATTCTCATGACAAATTCATTTTTAAGAAAATTTACCACCAGTAAAAAATTCACTATCAGCAATTTTCTAATTGTATATACGATGAATTGCTGATGGTAAATGGTGAATTTTCCACGGGGATGAATTGTTGGAGGTGAATTGTTCACGATAAATTGACAGTGAATTTTCTTAGAACTGAAGCCTTGAGGCATCAAGGAGGAGGCTCATTTGACTGAATCACATGAGGTGTTTACAGCTAAACGAGCTCAAATTTCAGATACAACAAACGCAGAGGCGGAAAGAGATTGACTCAATCCTGCCTGCCAAGAGAGAGCTTACAGGGAAGATGAAGTGGGTTGTCTATATGATGAAATATAGTTGTGAGATCAAAATTCCTTTTGAAGAAGCAAATGGAGGAGGTCCAAGCCCTTCCATCCTAGGTGAAGCGGCTTAAGGCTGGCACAACTGGTTCTTCGGGGTCCAGATTGGGTAGAGCATCAACAAGAGTAGTTGATCCATTTGATACAAAGCCTTACCTTCTATTTAGGCCCATCCACAATCAGGAATGCTTTCTTCAGCCCATATTCTTCCTCATACTTCATAGGTTCTGTATTGGAGTCTTTGTTGACAAGGATCGTGATTTTTATCAAGAGAGGTCTAGATGTAGTTAGCATAATTGTAATCATTTATTATGTTCTATGTCATGTGACTGGAGTTGACAATGGCCGTCTTGATACATGTGTGCAGAAGAGTACTGTACATTTCTAAAATTAATTGCAGTATCATTTAATGTCTCCTAGTATTCACTCAACCTGTGAAGCAAAATTTGACAAAAAAAATTGCATTAGTTGCTACTTGCAGGCTAGGTAATTTCGGATTGGCGATTTTTAAAAAATTGGCATGTTTTTCAGAAGATTTAATTGGAAAAAATTGAGACTCAAAATTTTTGTGATTGATTTAAAAAATTGGAAAACATCCACATGCCCCAAATTTTTTAATATCAAAATTTCAAGATTTTCTCTTTTTTTTTAAGCATTTCTGCATTTTTAATATGTATTTATTTCTTCTTCTTTTAAAATTCAATTAGTTGAAAAATCCTTATGAAATATCTCCATGTGAAGCATTTAAGGGCATGTCTTTTTAAAAAAATATTTAAAAAATTCAAACTTTTAGAAAGATTAAAAAAAAAAAACATTACAATATATTGTATTTATTTTTTAACAAAATTGTTTTAATTTATTTAAATTATTTAAATAAATATTTAATTTGTAAACATTTTTTTTATCTTCCATGATTACATTCCCACATTTTTATATTCTCCATCTAGTATGTAAAAACACTATTTTTCACATATATATCAAAAAACTCTCTATTTATAATTAAATTGTCTAATGCAAAGCTAATTTGTTTCTTCAAATTGTTCCCTTATCTATTTTCTATCTACAAGCATCTAGACAATTGAAATATCTATTTTCCAAGCCCATATCCATGAGTGTTGACTTGATAAAATTAAAATGGAAGTGTTAAAATACGTCAATGATTGTAAAAAGGGTTTATAAAATTCACATAAATTATAAAATTAGTGATATATTTTTCTATACATTTTTAAGTGTGATAATTTTAAATATTTGCACAAAAAAAGAGATTATTGGATTGATTTTGCTAACTATTTAGTATTTATGGATCAAAGGTAGGGGAAGATTCATTATATTCACAAGTTGCAAAAGTTGAGCTCAAAAAGGTTTTCTCATCCAAAACGGTAAACCTTTGAAAATCTATTCAAAACTATTTTTTTTTCTCCTTCAATTGTTAATTGATTGAGTGATCAATAATTGTAGGTATTGAACATAAAGGAGATGAGTTTGTCAGCTAATCAAGAGAAATCGGAAATGAAAAGATTAAATTGGACAGTAATAGGTGATAATGCCACAAAAGTTGGGAGTGTAAGAGGTGGTCCTGTAGATGGTAGTGATTTGGTTGTAGAATTGGGCCCAATCGAAATCCGTACTTTTATCTTGGAATTCTAATAACTAGTTCACATATCGTTTGTTTTGTGGTAGTGATTTGGTTGTAGAATTGGGCCCAATGGAAATCCCTACTTTTATCTTGGAATTCTAATAACTAGTTCACATATCGTTTGTTTTGAAGTAGATTTACTTGTAGTCTCTGTTATTCATTTATCATTTTTTGCAAGAGGATGATTACAAAATAAGATTTTTTGGTGAGAAACTATTGTACTCTTTAACATTGATCAAGTATTTAAGTTAACCGTTTCCAATAGGCGAGGCTTCAAATTGAGGAATTTTATTTTTATCCTTAAAAGGGGTTTGAATTGAATATAGTATTACAGGTATCCAAAATGATGACTTATCTTGCCCATGCATTTTAAATAAAAAAATAATTTATTTTTCTCTTGATATAAGTTTATCATATAATTTGAGGTGCTTTAAATCATTATGTCAAGAAACATTCCATTATATAGCTATTTGTGTCCATATCAAATGCTTGAGTTGAAAGAAGTGGCTAGTTGTGTGATACTAGGTAAAAGAATTTCACAAATTTAAGTGAACTATAGTTGGGAAGGTGAATTCTCTTCAATATATGTTAAATAAATTTTAGATATTGACCATTGGAAGGTTTTATGTTACATTTAAATGGTTGCATTTACACTTTAAATGTATTGGTCAATTTAAGATCTCAGTTGTTTTGGAAAACTAAAACACACACACACACACACACATATTGACAATGGGAAGGTTTTATGTTACACCCACACTTTAAATGTATTGGCCAATAAGATCTCAATTGCTTTGGAAAATCAAAACACACACATACACACATGCACACACGCACATGCATGCACACACTCACACACATTTAAATAATTATTAAAAAATGAGTATAATGACCATTTGCAAACAATGAAAATTGGTTGTACTAGTTGGAAAATTTGATACGAGAAATAATTGCTATTTAGCTAAAACTCTATGCATATCTTATTTGTGGTAAGAACAAGATACTAATTTTTTTACTCATATTGGATTGACCTAAAATATGTCTTGGAATTGTTTCTACAACATCAAAGAAATTTCATTTGTTTAATGCTATTTTTTAAATTTGATGGTCTCTTATGTTTACCAAGCAAAATCTGAGTGATCCTTGTTTTTAAAAAATAATTTTATTATATATAGTGGTATCATTTAATATACTAATATAAATAAAGAGATACTCACCACCTATCTATCTTTCCAAATATTTTATAATTAAAAACATGAATAATAAGTAAACAAACGATAATTTGAACCTACACCAACTTATTTCCTAGGCATAAATTTTAACTTATTTCTTAGGTACAATAAAATTGAATGTATTTAGAGTGATTAAAATATATTCCATTACCCTAAAAGATAGGATAATGGACCAATGTATTCCCATCTACTCCCCTTGAAGCTCTCTTCTATTCATTTAGCAATCCCTTAATTATAGTCATTGTTTGATAATACAAAGTTGCAAGGGAAGGTGAGAGTGGTGACCTTGCCCTAGGCTTGCCAAAATAAAAGAATCTATTTTTTTTTTTAAATGATAGCGGGCTTAAACCTTAGATAATAATAAAAATAAAATTGGAACATAATTAACCACTACTATGTAATCAAAGGAAATATTTGAATCATTTAGGTTCACTAATTTTCTTATATGACCTTTATAATATTAAACATCCAAATTAAATTATTATGACGAGAGAGGCAATGCCACTCCCCAATACTTCTCCATACACCACAATTAGTCTATGGACCCATACCCCAACTTAGGCTTTACAACACTCACACTTACAAATTGTCAAACCAATGATAGGAACTTACATATTAAAGAGCAGATTTTACTCTTATAACATTCATTCATTTATATGCAATAGAAAGTATGTTAAATCATACGAACATTATATCCATTGAACAATTATTAATCAAGTTTCCAAGAACAATCAAATATCATTATCAATCCACACACAACAATTTATTCATTTATCAACATTGCTTATTACAAATATTTATTCTCCTAATGTAGGTCTGAACTTGTTTTCCTCCAATTTCCTCCTGTCGTTTCGTTCTGCATGTCTTTTACATTCCAACTCAACCTCTTCCCAAACTACTGTGTTCGACCCTCTTTTCTTTGAGATTCTTCTACTTTCAGCAACTTCGTTCCAAATTGCCACATTGGCCTTAACACAGACCACATCCATCCATTCGACACCCCATTTGTATCATCTTCCTTTCGGCCTCCCTTTGCTCAAGCCGTTTCTACCTATTTGGTTTCTTCTGGGACATAATTGTCCGCCCTCCAAGTTGTTGGAATCAAGGAACACTGATAGTGGGGGTGAATCAACGTTCTACAAAATTTAACTTTATTAATATGATCTTTAAACCACTTATAGCATTGAAGCAAAAGAAAGATGCAAGAACACAAAGCAATCAACCACAACATCATAACACAAGGATTTTTACATGGAAACCCTGTTAGGGGAAAAATCATGGTGGAAGGCCAATCCAAAATATGAGTATATACTCAAATATAAGTGTTTACAAATGGGAATGCATATGCATTCAAGCTTACTGCCTAGAGCTCACCACTTAGCTACAAAATGAAGAATCACTATCTTACTAAACATTTGGATTACATCCAGAAGATTTGAACTAAGAGAATAGCATCTACTAATGCCTGATTATAGTTTCAGTTAAGCACATCAATCGCATTCTTGACCTTCTGTCTGATTCTTCTCTTATGCTATGTCTACTTTAATTCGGATCACAAATCCTTTTATGCACAAGTGAAACTGTGCATAGTTGCTTTACAATCCTTCTAACTTTCGCAACATACATCAACACACTTCGTACACACATTCAAATGATATAAATGATCGCTTATATATATCCACAACTAAAGATTTAATCAACCACATGTCGGCTTCAATAAAAACATAAAATATTTAGAAACCGTCAGCTCAATCTATAGATAATTTTCAATGCGCACCAACCAAAGTCAACCACAACATAGTGAGGACCCAAAACACTTCAAAAAAATTTGCCTCGAACATCCGCAACATGCTACATTCATCAAGTCAGCCTTCTTGCACTGTTAGACATAAAATCAATCAACTGGATCTTCTAACTTGCACACGAATCAATACGAGGCTCTATGATTCAAGGATAACATAGATCATACATCGAAAAACCTTCCCTGAGATCCACAACTCAAAATGATAACAAAAAATTTCATATGAATCGAAAAACACAACTCTGTCAGATGCTTTGTTCTAGCTTGACAGTTAATCACAAAACTTCAATTTGACTTCTGGTATAAGCAACTACTGAAGTGTAGATCGAATCACTAACTAGGGTTGCCATCAATGACAACACCAGATGACATGTGCAGTGTCTCTTGCCAACAATCTCCCTTTTTGGCATTGATGGCAACACTTAGTGAAAAATGACTAAGTGTTGAATCAATACCAACATGGATACACTGCCAACCTTCAAAACTGCAAAACACAACTCCCCCTAAGATGAATATGAAATTTTTCACTATCCCACACTCCCCCTTTGACATCAATGGCAAAGGCGGGAATTCGCATACCAAAAATCAAACAAAATTGCTATGAACAAACTGTATATGTACAAACATGCTTCTACAACTTAAATAAACTTGAATATATCTACAAAATTACTCTTCAATAGGCTCAAACTAGTGTCCCAAATATTTTTGAGACTCTCCAAAATAGTCACATGACTACAAAATAAGTAAGATTGCATCTCTGTTGACTCAAGGTTTGTCAGATCACTAATAGCCATAGCATCCTGGTCTTCCTTCAATGCACTAAGCATTGTCTCCATCTTAGGACCAATCAATTCGCTGAGCTCACAAACCCTTTCAACAATTCTGCCTTCTTCATGCTTCAAATTTTTAATTGTTTCAAGTAGGGATATGACTTGACCTTCTTGCTTTCCAACATAAATGGTTAGAGGATCAAATGCTTGAGAGATATCTACTAACTGTTTCTCATATTCCTTCATTTTATTTTTAGTATCCTCAGTGAACCTAGACAATGATAAGCATGACTTGTAGATATTTCCACCTTCAGATAAAGCACCCTGAATATTCTTTACATAGGTAGCTAACAAATGTTTATCATTAGAAATCATTCCCTTCAATCTATTGAACCTCTTAGCATCAAATTCCTACTAAACCTTATCCTTAGCTGAATTTTCAAGAGACTCAAAGTGAGTACTTATAGAATTAACAAGTTTCTTCAGCTGACTGGATAGAGAATTGGATGAATCCTTGACACATGTAGGCATGATTTTCTCCAGGATACCGGATGCAAGACTTAATAGCTCACTGTCTTCAATATGAGATTTCAGTATTTCCTCCCTTGCCTTGGCCTAAGCAAATGATGCTACCTTCAACTTCTCAATGGGAGATAGAGTGGCCAAATTGATAGGACCTTTAACTAGTTTTGGATCAAACTCCTCCTGTTGTTCTTCCAAAAACTCCTTTACTGCCTTAGCAGTGTCTCTTTCTTCCACATTAATCTCTTTTATCTCAACCTTCTTCTCTTTGACCACAAATTCTTCCTTAGCTTCAAGAATCTCAATTTTATCAACTGACACAACTTTAGGAGCTTCAGTCTCCATAAGAATTTCAACATCTTGCATGTCTAGAGGATTCAAACTATCCTCAAATGTTTCTTCTTTTCCTTCTTCATTTACTGGAATAGATGGAGTATATTCACTATGAGCTTCTTCAGGAAAAACATTATATCTATTTTTCAATAGAACTGCCTTAGGGATTCTCTCAGTGTCTTTTGTAACTTCTTCAGTTTTCCCAATCATCTGTTTATTCACCCTTGTCTTGCTCTTAAAATCCCTTTTTGCATCATTTAGAATTTTCTGCATCTCTTCTATAGACATTACCGGACACAGATCAACAAGTATCCATTCTCTCATTTTCTCTTCTTCAGTTCTTGCATTCACTCTCCTCATTTCTAAGACTTCATACAAACCTTTAGGTAACTCAAACATTATTTCAATGAGAGTCATATTGAAATTATTCAAATAATTTATTTTGGCTTCCTCGACAATTCTTTGACTGGCATTATCAAAGGTTTCATACCATTCACCAAGTGGCCTAAGATTGCCATCCTTAATCAAAGCTTTTTCCACTTCCTCTACAGTCATATATGATTTGTCAGTTTTCATCTTTTTCTTTACTTTCTCTTCACTGAAGGGCTTGTCCTTAGAGACTTTAGATGCTTTTGAACCCTTTTTCTTAATTTCTCTTACCTCTTCATCAGATTCAGTTTCTTCATCCTCTGAAATAGCAACATAGACTCTTGTGCTTTTATCCTTCTTCCTCTTTCCTTCTCTCATAGATGTCTTTGCTTGAGCTTTCACAAGGTTTGAATAGTTTGCATGACCAGATGAGAGTGCAGAGCTCCTTGTAGATCTAGATATAGCAAAGGATGCTGTCAGAATAGCAGAATCAGTTCTAGCTAGCTCTCCTGCTTCAACTTGTTCTCTTTTCCTCCTAGCTTCCCTTACAGCTTCAACTAATATACCCATGCTTTTTTCAAAAGCTTCCACTTCTTTTCTTACCTTCTAGATTATCATAGGCTTCTTCAATTGTGCATAAACTTCCATATTATTTTCCTCAAAGGTACCAAACATTTCTTCTGTTGGATCTCGAGGTTTACTTAGCAAGTGTTGAGCATACAGCTCCAAAATGTGTTCAACTTCATAACCCATAGGCATTATCCAAACTATTCTAGGTTCTACAACTTCCATCAAACACTGATCAATGTCAATCATGAAGCAAATAGTGTCCTTGTATTTTTCCACTATAGATGTAGGAATCCTTTCTATGGATTGCATTTCATTCTGAAAACTTTTGAAATAACCCTAGATAGTAGTTTTTCTAGCTTTGTTGTCACCAATTCCATACAAGATGTCTCTAATTTGAACAACTACTGGTTTATCACCTTGCCAATGCAATTTTCCAACTCTCAAAACTTCATTCATGAAGTAGAAGAATAGACAAAACAACAAATTACCATACTTGAAAGAGTTCTTCTTATCCTTCTTGATTTTTCCAAGATTCTCAATTAACTAGACCTAGAGTAACTCACATAGGTCATATTCTGCATTTTCTTTGACCATCTGATATGTTGCATAGATTGTTGTACCAGATACAAATTTATCCTGGTTGGAGTGATAGATTTTGTAACCAATGACCATAGAGGCAAATCTAACATCCACTTTGATGATGCCATTAATTGTCATGGCTCTTTTGTTGAAAACTGAACCAGTTGCCTCAGTGACTATTTGGTTCCTTAAAAATTTCAATGTTGGCAACCCACCAGATGAATTCAAACTAGTAACAATCCTTATAGCTTCCTTTGTGATCTTGAAAGGTTGACTTAACCACATAAAATCGGCATGCACTTGACTCAATATGTATCGAACCCATTCATTTTCTTCGAACATGTTGGAACTAGAATTTTCATAAAAAATCTAAAGATTTTATCAACTGAGATCCAAATTTCATACTATCATTTTCATGAAAAAAATCACATAGTCGCCATCTACAAAGCCAAAATAGCCTTTTATCGATGTATCGCTACCTCACTATCCACCCTATATAGCCCTCACCTCATACCTTCTTACCACAACCCCTTATAAAATAGCTTGCGGTATTGCGGTAATAGAATCTAGCACTATATTATATCACTTTTACCCTTTAATGCTATACCACAGAGGGTTAGAACACAACCTATGGTAGAGCGGTGTAATGAAGAATAGTCATAAAGGGAAACTGCTATATCGTGGAGGGGTAGAACAGGACCCGCAGTAGAGCAGTACATTGGAGAATAATAATAAGAAGAGACACCGCCATACCACAGAGGGTTAAAACATAGCCCATGGTAAAGTGGTTTACTAAGGAAGAGTAATGAAATGACACCACTAGAAGAAGAAAGGTAGCCCGCGGTAGAGCTGTATAGTAATATATGAACCAAGGATACACCACGATACCACAAGGAAGACAAAGGTGGTGCACCGTAGTGCGGTATACTAAAGCAGGGTAATAATATGTACCGCGGTACTGCAAGGGAGTGAAAAATGGCGAGGTAACATGGTAAAGCAACCATTGAGAAATTTAAACCTTTCCAGTCACATCAATCAACTTCAAAATATGAAATTTAGCTTGATGCAAAAGATTTGAATGATGTGAATTTATGATTCGAGAGTTAATGCATTTTGGTGTGGAGATAAAAAAAGTAGATTGAGATTTCTTGTTCATAATAGCAGAGACCAAGTGTAGACAAGCTCGAGGTGTGGAAGTGAAAGGAATTATCTAAGGTGAACTATATTTCCAGGTAAGCTCTATTCACTACTCATTGAATTTATAACAATGGCACCAAAGAAAGCAGAAGTAGGAGCTAAGAAAGATGAAGCCAAGTCTAGTAAACCCTCTTTCTTTACAATCACCATTTCTTGCTCTATTACCTGGGTTAGTAGATAAGAGGCCAAAGAAGGCTTTTAGAGATTCAACTCAGGGGTGTAGGGACCTTATTATTCCTTAATCCGGGTGGAATTTGTACTGGTATTTCTATAGGAACATAAATGATAAGGTCCCGACATCAAACCCGTGGACCCTTGACTTGGCCAAATTGATTGTCCCAAACATTTTCATTGAGATTGAGCTAATTAAATCCCTGGCTGATAGATACCATGCCCCAACCAAAGTTGTCAGGCTCCCAGATGGTGGGTGTTTAGTAGATGTTTCAAGGGAAGCTATTATCAAATGCTTTAACCTGAACAAACAAGCTATTACAGAAGTGAATTTGGGGAAATTAGAACAAGAATACAAGAGGCTAAGGAGAACTTATATAAGTGATGATCTCCCCCTACATATGAAAAGGGGTGATAATAACATGATACTTCCTACCCCCTCCTCAAAAGTAGAGCCTTTCCCAGTGTCTGATTTTTAGGTCTACTTCAAAAACACATATCATGCATTGTGTCAAATTCTTGGGATAGATGCAGAAGATAATATGTCAGTAGGATTGATGAGGATGGCTTTGATCATTCAACATCTGGAGTTAAATGTTGAGTTTAATTTTGCATCTATGGTTGAAGAGAAAATTCATGAGAGTTTGTTGTAGGTCAGGGAGGCTAAGCCTCCCATGTCTTTTAGAAAATATTCTTTGCTATGTCATTTGATTTTGTATCAAAATGAAACAAAATGGACTAAAAGGATGAAATTATGCACACAAGAGAATGGAGTTAGACTCCCTGTACAAAATTGGTGCTACATTTGGGACAGTAGGTGCACTGAATGTGATTTTGTTGTGTTCAGAGATGATTTTGTTGTTAGAATAATTGTTGCCCTTGGTTTTTCAACACCAAGGTTACCACAACCTTTGATGAATGTAATGAGGCCAATGCAGTATAAGCTAAACCGAGGCTATACTCACAATTATGCTAACTGATTCCTTATGCCACAATATACTATTATTAGGGTGTACGGTTGTTACCAAGCACCACATATTTTTCCAAAATTTGTACCTGCTAGGATATTATTTTTGGAGTTCATGTGGGAGATGCTCTGGATAGAGCATGACTTGATGAAGAATCAGAGAAAGGGCACATTTTTGCTTGATTTGACAGTGTTTGAAGAATTGTCTATTGGATCTGACATGTTGGAGGAGCTACAAAGGTTCATGAGGGTTAATTATCCCCTCAAGTCTGGAAAGAAGAGAGTATGTGACCTAGAGGGTCACATTAATATGGTTAGAAGGACTTTGCTAACAAAGAGGGCCATATCTCATGTATTTGACCTTAAGGAGGATGTAGTGAGGAATTTGGTATATTTTGATGATGTATTTCAGACTAGAAAGAGAGGGATAATGATTATGAGGTGGGAAGATCAGAAGAAGGAGAAGAATAAAGGTTTTAAAGGGGTTTTTGCAGATGAACCTAATCTTCTCAAAAGGATGCAAATGATCCTTGGTAAATTTGATGAATTTTATAAAAGGGCTCAAGATGAGGGGTTAATTACACTTCCCACACCTCAACAACCATCACATGAAGCATACACATCTCATACATCACCCCCATCACCTTCACATCCATCCCATCCATCTCCCACACATGAACGCTAGGCCAAGAAACAAAAGATTGCGTCATTGGTTGAGTGTGGCTCAAGTGATGATGAGGAATAAGAAGTAGTTTTGACTCTGACTAAAATGAAGGAGGTGGCAAAGCAACAAAAAACTCAAGAGCCTCATGACCCTAAAATTAGGATATCAAAAGAAGGTGTTGATGAGATTCAGGATGATGAGAGAGTTGTTGCCTCTTTAAGGTTTTATGGAGGATGATAATTTTATTCATACTAATGAATTTAAATATTTTTGGATCAAGATGAAAATTAAATAGTTTGATGAAAGATTGAAGATCAATCTCATAGGAGCTAATGATTCAAAGCAGGCTGAAGTTCAGGCCCAAACATTGGAAGAATTGAATATTGATAATATCAATGTTACCCCCCAGGAGGCAAGAGAGTTAGTATTGAAAAGTGATATGTCGATCATACTAGGGATGGAGTTATCTAAAGTGTTTCTTTTAGATCAAATTAGAGCACAAGATGACCCAATGTTAGTTGTAGAGTTTGACTCAGAGGAAGGTGTATCAAGAATAGGGTATAACCCTACCACTTAGACTCTTGCCTTATGGACAAAAAAAAAGAGCACAAGGAAGCCTAGACTCTTAGTGTGGTGTAGGAAATGAGGGGGTCAACCATGGTGAGGACAATGAAAGATACAAATCCTACAGAGGTTGCAACCATAACCATGCATTCACCAATGTTCACCAAAGATGTGGTGGAGAATATGGAGAAAAAAAAATGAATATGAGAAAAGACTTAAGTTATCTAATGATGAAGTAAACAAATTGTTTATTGAGAATGTAAAATTGAAACAACAATTACAACAGGCAAAAACAATGAGGGGGGATGAGATTCTTGTTTATCACCCACCTATCCAAGCTGAAGACCCACAAATTCAATAGATTAAAGATGAAATTGATAGGCTAAAGAAACATAATATGGAATATTTCAAGCGTCACATCTTGGATACCCTGAGAAAAATATTGGAGCACAAAATTGAGATATTGAAGGAAAAAATAGGTGGAGTACATGAAAGCTTTAGCAATTTGGTTAAAGCCTTGGAAAAAATAAATGCCAATACCCTTAGCCTTGAGGAACTCTAGAAGATATGGCAACCTACTTATCACATTCTAACTACTCTCTGTAAAGTAACACAAAGGGATCCAGATGCCCCTCCGAGAATCAAGCCTACTCAGGAAATGGTGAAGGGGGTAATTGAGGAGCATAAGTACTTAATAGATATGAAGAAGAAATTTGAAAATAGTAGGAATGCATTCAACTCCATTAAGTACATTTTCAGCCCTTTGATCATTAAAGATGACAATTAGTTAAAAGGTGTGGATGAGTGGAAAGATGAATTTGATCAGATGGTTTCTCAATGCTTGACACACATACAAAATGATGGGGATATCAGACTTGATAGATTTCATACTTTGCTCGATGGGATTGTAATACTAGACAATGGATACACAAAATTTGTGGTAGATGTTAGGAACCCGCTTGATAGTAGATGGAAGAGCCACCTCACAAATCTCACAGCAACACAAGAATTCAAATGGCCAAATGATTTGACAATCAGTAAGTGGCAGGAGAAGTATTTTGGCTCTGATGAAGATTGATCATCATCATCACACAAAAAGATTAATCATACAGTAAAACTTTGCACAAGTCTTATATAACCACGATCTTTTTACTCAAAGACTAAAAAATTAGCACACATGTTGTTTAGTTATTTCAGTTATGTTTAATTTCATAATTATGTTTTGTTGCCAAAAGACATGTCCTTTGGTTCGAAGCTTATTGCCTCTCATATAAATAAGAGAGACCAAGACCAAAAGGAAGGATTAGATTAGAAATAGGAGAAAATAAATGCAAATAGGGATAATGTCTATATTTCAAAAGACCATGATGCACGTATGAAATTATGGAGAAATTAATGAAAGAGCTCTGATTTTGTGGTGTCATATTGGTGTCAATTGTTTGTTGAATTAATTGAAAAATATTATCAAGTTGTCTCCAAGGTTGATAATTCTTTGTTATTTAAATTGATATATCAAGTATATACTCAGTTTATCAATGCAAATTTTTTGTACTTGTGTGGTATGATTAATTAGTTCTTTCAAGTAAAGATTAAATCCTTCTAGTCATTCACAGTAATTCAGAAGTGTCATTTGGATCACTAAGAAGAACCTAGTAATTACATTCTTGCATGTTTATACAAGTTATAAACTAATATTGGTATGCCAAACAATTAGAGTTTTTGCCAAATACAGGCCACTCATCTTAGACTTTCACTTGACTCCTTATACCCAACAAGGCACTAGTCTCACCCATTTTATTGATTTAGTTTCATTAAATTCATTTCAAAACCTCACATCTGTTAACTGAACATATTAAATTTTACCTTGATATTGCTTATACAATTCATACCAAATAGGTTTGCATCTCTCCACTTCCAATTGCCATTGTGGAAAGACTGTTTAAGTAGGAAACATAGTCTAAATCTACTCTACTTGCATAGGTATACCCACCTAGGTTTGGCAGAGCTTGAAGAGAAGAAGGTTCAAATTCATCATTTGGCCTTTATGTTAGCCAAAAACGTATCAAGAGGTTGGAAACCTCATGTGGTTTCAAATCAACATTTTTGAGACCTAACAGAACACGGGAAACTTCACAATTTGAGTGAACTTCTTCTCCTCAAGATTTTTGAATTTAGGTTTTACACAAAAATATTCTCCCACAATGTGATTGGTGTACAAATTCAACAACTGGGAGCTTCCTAATTCTTCAACATTTGCACGAATGTATGCCCTAATATCTTCGATATACAAATGCCATACATAACAAAAGAAAAGGCACCTAATGGTTCTATCTCAATAAATTTGAATGAGCCCATTTGAATTTCGGACGAGGTCTATCCTTAATATCAACAACCGATGGAGCAACCATTTCTAGAAACTTCAAGTTCATGAGTTTGTAGATAAATACCTTTCGCCGAATTAGGGTTTGATCGCCGAATCACCTTCAAACTTGAATCACACCAGAATTCACTTGTAGAGCTCTCCAAACTTCTTCTTCTCAAAATGCAATGTGACAAATGAAGAATAGAAGTAACCTTTTATCATTCACACACCTAACTTTTTGTCACAATAAATGCTTTTGCGCTAGGTCTTCCGGATACCCTGTTTTCATAGACTGTGAAAGAAAATTCTTCTGTGGACCTTCAATTTTGCACAAATCTCCTCCACAAGAGATCCCAAAACATCTGCACATCACTAATGCAATCAATGCTATTTGCCACATTCTGGTACCAACTACCGACAAGGGAGTTAAAAGATTTTCTTGAGAACTCCCCCTAGGCCAAAGGCCTTAAACTAATTCTCGGAGGAATTTGTAGTGCCAAATGTTGGTGCTGAACCATTTCCTGCATCTGAAACACTCTTCTTCACCCATGTCTTCTTCATTTGCTTTTTGATCTCATTTGTAGTAACTTTTCCTTTTCCTTTTTCATCCTTTTGCATGTTTTTCCCTTTGTTTACCAGACCCTTCCTGCTTCTACAAAATCTAGCAATGTTACTGGATTTGTTATAGTTATAGCACACAACATTTATTTGTCCAGACTAGTTGTTCCATTAATTTTCTCTTGATTTGCACTGGTTAGCAATATGGCCAAATCTATTGCACACATAACATCTAACATCTCTGTTGAAAAACATGTTTGACATATATCTACATTCAAATGACTTATGACCATACTTATTGCAATTGAAACACTGACCTAAGAATAATGGACCACTTGGATTCATTTTGCTTCTACATTAAGCAGCCATATGACCAAATTTATTGCAAAAAAATAGTATCCATTGAACTTTTGAGCATTAGGTTGTCTTATCGGATGCCTTCTAGCTTTGTTCATCTAATTTCCAAACCTAAAATTTATTTGACCATATCCAGAGCTTTCTCCTTTCTCATATCCAAGACCTCGCCTATCATTTTCAGTCCTCTGACTTTGAATCAATTCATCAAGCTTACCTGAGCTAATCTTGAACTTCTCCTTGTACTCATTTGCAGTAGCAAGTTAATCCCTTAGAGTGACAATCTTTCAACCTCTTCTTCATTGTTTCTGGATTGTTACAATTCAAGTTCCAGCTGATTGAATCCATCAATAATTCAACTGCATTCTTCAGATTTTTCTTTCAAGGAATAAGCAAGATTCTCTTCATTCTTCTTTCTGTCTTCAATCTCCTTGTTCATTCTCATCACAATAGATTCCATCTCATGCTTTAGGACAACATTATCTCTGGTAAGCTTTTCACATTCTTCTATCTTTTCCTTCAAGGCTTGGCCTAGGTGTTCATCTTCCATGCTTTTACTTTCTTTTTGCTTGATCTGATCACAAAGTTCCTTTCTCTTTTCCCTAGACTCATTGATTTTATCTTTCAATGATTGAATGAATTTCTTAGCATTCACAAGGCTTTCTTGCAATTCTTGGACTTCAAATTTGGACTGATCAAGATCATCTAGTGCCACCAAAATTTGTTGTTGAAGATTGCTTGAATCCATTGAATCACTTTCCTGGATCTTCCCCAAGCTATTAAACTTCTTCCGAGGAAGTAGGCTCTAATACCAATTGTTGGAATCAAGGAACACTGAGAGGGGGGTGAATTAGTGTTCTGCAAAATTTAACTTTATTAATCTTGTGAACCAAGATTCCCAACCTGCACAAACACAAGAAACAATCACAATATTAGATCAAATGCAAGTTAGTATCATGATTCCCCAAGAAATCCATTCAAATTGCAATGGAAAGGAAATGGAATGAAGAACATAAACAAACACAAGCCAAAGATATTAAATCCTATTCAAATTCAATGAAAACTCTTGATCTCTTGGGGGAGTTGCTGTCGATTTGATGTGGAAATTGGCCCTTTCCCAACTCCTATGCAAGCTTTGTTGATTGGTGATGAAGAGTGATTCACTTTGTTGATGATTGAAGTGTGCTCCAAGATAAAATCTGCATAACCTAGCTATGGAACTCAATGAGATGGATGAAGATTGCTATGAATTTGAGTATAGTAAGTTTACTCAAGCTGTGGATGATGAAATGAGGAATGAATCCTCTTATTTATAGATTGAAAAGTTGGAGAAATGTCCAAAATGAAGCAATGTGGGACTAAAATTCAACCAATGGCAATGTGCCACTTGTCAAGATGTAAATGGATGGAGGATGTGCACATTTTGATGAATGTGCCCATAAATGCAATTAGGTGATATTTGAAATTAGTGAAATGACATGTAAGAGGGAAAAAAAATGTCTTAAATGCCACTTGGCTCAAGGCAAAAGGAATTATTAGGTGAAATTAATGTCTTGTTGGAAGGACAAAGTCCACTTGGATTTGAATTCAAATTTGAGGGAATATTCCTTTATTATGCCATGTTGAGAGAAAATGAGGATTTAATAAATGAATTAAATCTATTTTCATGTGCAAGTGGAAAAAGCTAGAGGATGAGACATAAATGAGGATTAAATTAATCAAGGGTTGATTAATTTAATGAGAGATTATATGATGTGACAAATTTGACTTAGATTTTAGGATTTATTTAAATCAAATATGAGAAGAATATGATTTTAGACTTAGTTAAATAAATATTTTGATTTATTTAGCTGAAAGGGGTGATGTTAGCTTAAATTAAACAAGGTTAAATTTATTTAATTAATAGATAAACTTTAAAGATTTAATCAAATAAAGGGGATTATTTAATTAAATATGGACATAAAGTTAATCAGATCAGATAGATTGATTTAATTAACAAGAGAAAAGGACTTAATTAGATAAAATTATTTGTTTAATTAAGAGGGAAATTGATGAATTTAATCAAATAAATATATTTGATTAAATGGTTAGACTGAGGGATGATTTGGGATGAAACGATGTTAGTTCGAGATCAAGTATGTCGATATATTTTCCATGTCTACATTTTCCCCCTCTTTGAAGCAAAGTACTCATTATCTTGTTTCAAAGAATAAATTATCTCGATCAAATGCCAATTTTATTTTTATTTTTTAGAAAAAGCCCTAGTGCTGCCTCGGCAAGAGAAATATGCCGATATATTGCCCCCTCGAGAGATTGGATGAAAATTCTAATTTTTGTGTGATCTCACAAAAAAGAGAGGACAAGGCACCCGACAAGTCTAGAAAGGCTTTGGGAGGCCAAAAAACGTAAAAAATGATGAAAACGGCCTTTGGACAGACAAAAATAGGATCAGGGGACCAAAACCCTAACAGTTAGATCAAACAGGATTAAAAAACCCTAATTTTTAGGCTTAAATAGGTCTCGACAGGTCACTTTCAATTCATTTTCACATTCAGCCTTAAGAGATTATGCAACTTTGAGCTTTAACACCCTAATGAGATGGTGCAACAATAGCTCCCGATGCACATTTTTGACTGAGTTTAGACGTACCAAATGATTCTTGGCACTGGAGCACCGGTGATTTAACTTGACCCAAGCTTGATTTTTGTTTTACATGCTCATTTAATGCATTTAAAGTTAGGTCCTTAGGTGCGGTGTTATATTGCACCGCTCAAATTTTAAATTGGACTGCTCGGTCTTTTAAACTACACCACCATCACATGATGGATCGTCGCGGTGGATTTTGGAGTTTGAGTGCAAACTGCAAACTCCGACGCCTTTATGAAATGCGTCGCTAGGCTTCAAGCTTTGGCACTGTAGTGGTGTTTGAAATTAGGGTTTCAGGCCAAACTACGCCGCTTTGGAAAAGTGCACCGCTGTGGTATGGTTTGAGATTTTGAAAATTCTAGTGTCGTAGTTTGCAAATTTCAAACTGTGATGCCTTCATAGGTTGCGACGATGGGGTGATATTCTAAACGCTGAGATTAGCTCGGGAAAATATTTTTTGATGAATTTTAACACAATGAACTTTCCTGATGTAGGAGACGAGAGAGATTTATTTGTGCGAGCACAAGTCTCGAGAGATTTTTGGACTTTTACAGGATTTTTTCATCCGGGAGCAGGAGTGTCTCAGAGAGATGGGACTTTGGTATATCACTTATGCATCGCCTGTGTGGACGCACTTGGGAATGATGACAACGCTTGCCAAGAGATGACATAGTGAGACTTCGTCATTTCACCTTCTTATTGGCGAGGCCAGGGTCACGTTAGAGGACGTGTGGCAGATCTTGAGATTACCTATTGATCTGCATAGGATCTAGACTATATGCAGTATTGAATGCTTAACTTTTACAATGATTATTCCAAGTTAATTAACACAAAATTAACTCATGGAAATAATTACAATAATTAAAATGACAAGGTGATAACAACATAATGAAAGAAAGTGAGAGAAAGAGAGAGATGCAAACAAAGTTTGATTACGGAGTTCGCCACAAATGTGACTACGTCTCCGGGTCGGCTCCAATAGAGTACGACCAATCCGGTTAATCTCCAGAAATCAGTTACAATGCACCGAGACCATTTCCTTCAAGCACTTTGGTAGCATAACAATACTCCGTCGTACGAAAAATGGCTTGAAAAATCTCCTTTTAGAACTCTTCTTTCAAAACACCTATCACTTGTTTCTCTAATTTGCAAAATTTGAGTTTCACACCAAAATCCCTTAACTCAACTCTCACTCTTACACCCCTTTTATACATCAAATTTCACCCAATTTGGTGAAAACCATAAAATTTACAAAATTTCCCCATATCTCCTAAAAACAACTTAAGCTCCCATAAAAATCTTACAATATCCTTAATAATCTCTTAAAAAAATTATTTAAGCCCTTCAATAATATTTTTCTATCGGGCTTTTTGATTTTTGGGAGGTTATTGTTTGTTTTTTTATTTAAATTAGGCGAGTTTGTTGTATTTTAAAGCAGTCGTTTTGTGGTTTCAACAAAAGAAACTGATGCCAAACATAAATTAAAGCCATCGAATGGTGTAGTGGCTTCTAAGGGTTTTTGTTGAGCCATCGATTGGGGGTTCCAACCTGGTCGACGACTTATTATATCAAATTAGCCAAAACATCATAACAAAAAGAATCCGCCTCCCTTAATAGTGAGGCCCGCGGTTATTGGTGGAACAGTCAGGAGCTAAATTCGGCGGAGGTAGGTTGGGGGTTCAAATCCCCCAACAAACTTTTTAACAAACAAAACAACATCGAAACTGTCAGAGGATTAAAACGAGGCCACATGGCATGCCGAGGAGGTGCCACGTGGCACAGCCTGATTCACCAATGGCACTGACATGTGTGCCAACAAAACTAACGTGTGCGCCCTGGATGATGACGTGTCCGCCAACTATACCGATGACTGTACGCTGACCCATGTACGAAAGCCACGTGTCAGTTGCTGATTGGATTCGTATAGTGTGACTTGGATGCCACATGTCAGATTCAGATTGGACCACTTCACTATTCGTATGGTACGGAATGCTGACGTCAGCATCCGTACGGGCAAAGTCAATCCTTCATAGCACAATCTTTGACTGACGATATCTGGTGCATACGATGTCGGATTTTGACGAAATGAGTTGCGTTGGAAAGCTTGCAACGAGCTCTTCGCGATGACACCAACTTCAACAAATTTTGAGGACATCATCTTTTTTCACTTTCTAGACGCCCCATGATCCTAATTTGACCCAAGGTTTGACTGGCCATAACTTGCACAAACAGACTCCTTTTCGCTCCGTTCGAGATGCGTTGGAATCAGGATGTCAAGCTCTTTGTGATGGTGCTGATTCTAGAGAGAAATGAGACACTTCAATTTTCACTGAAAATATCCACCGGATTAGGCCTCCCCATTGAAGACCTTTTGGACCTCCAAAAGTGGCATTTACTTTGACATTAAGTGAGGACTTGGCCTCCCCACTTGTCCTGTATCATCTGTACATTTGAAAACCTGGCTCACAAGCACAATGAAGACTGCAGAAATATTGTTGAACATAAACATAACTTTATCACTTCCATAAGCATCTACATCAACTGTCATAGCCACTAACCAACAAAAATTGACTAGCATGAAGCTAAACAATAATGCAAAAATGAAAGAGAATAAGTCAACAACATATCAATCCTTCACAACAGGAACATTTTTACCCAAGGAACCATCAATGCTTCCAATCATCATTCCCTCATGCTGTACTGTGGGTGCATTCTGCAACATCTAACCCTAGTTAGCTACTCCAAGTTCAAGTTTAGAACCACCTGTACTGATAGACATAAGAGTTAACTCTTTACTTGCATTAATTATCCTCTTTAACTGCCCTGTGTTTGCAAAAGAATGACCAGTCTTAATCCTGTGAGAATGTACAATATACTGAATGCCATCTTTAAACAAGTGATAATGATTCTTTTCCCTGTAGAAAATAGCTTTTCTGTCATAAAGATAAGGGCTACCAAGCACTATCCCACAGATATCCAGTGGAAACACATCAAACTGTACTTCATCCACAAATTTACTAGTGATTGTGAACCTTAAAGTGCATTGTCTTGTTACTTGCAGCTTATCATTTTCACAAATCTAGCCTAGTGGATAAGGTTTCTTATGTTGTGTAGTTTTTAATCCCAAGTTTCTTACGACACTTTTAGAAATCAGATTAACTTGAGAACCACTATCTATGAGTGCATCAATTTTACTATTCTTAGCAACAACCCTTAAGTGGAAAAGTTCATTCCTTTTCTTATCTTCAGAGAAATCATTAACTGTAGAAGTAGAAACACAACTAGCAATAGAAACACCAAAAATAGGAGCTTTACCTTTTAGACCCATAACTGTTATCTTAGTCTCATTATCTGAATTTGAACCAAGATCCATAACAACATTTGTGGCTTTCTCCTTACCTTTCTGTTTCTGATTACATCTTTGATCCCACTTAGGCTTTAGTTCAAGATGCAACTTCCAACAATGATCTTCATCATGACCCTTCCTGTCACAGTGAGTGCAAGAAAGTTTCTCATCCTTCTTAACTGTAGCTGTCTTCTTTCCTTTCCCTATCTCTGCAACCTTAGAAGATTTCTTTACATCATTATCAAACTTATCAATAAAAGATCCTTTACCCCTTGACTCTAAGTGTGTAGCTTGAATAGACACTTCATCCAAATTACAAGGGTTCAATACCAAAATAGAATGCCTAAGGTAGGAATGCAAACCTCCTATGTACTTCAACAAAGTGTCCTGGGTGTACAAAGGAACATTCAAAGCAATAGCCTTCTTCCTAAATTCATGGGTGTATTCTTGGATAGTTTGACCTTTCCCTTGCCTAAACATTTTCCAATCCATCATTAACTGTTGCATATGTCCTAGGGGATAAAACTGCTTCTTAAGAGCATTAACAAACTCTGCCCAAGTTAAACTGACTCTACCATGTTGCGAAACTTTTGCCTTAGTCTTACTCTCCCACCGAGTTAAAGCTGTACCTCCTAACCGAAGAGTAGCTAATTGGATCCTCTCAACATCATCTAATAGGTTCTGGACTCTACAATAGACTTCTACTTGCTGAATCCAATCATCCAATTTTTCAGCATTTAGTTCACCACAATACTTAGGCAAGTCAAATTTTACATCCAATTTGATCTTAGGCTTATACCCTCTCTTGAAAGGATTAAAAGAAGTAGAATGAGGAGAAGATGGAGAAGAAGGAGAAGAAGAAGAAGGAGAAGAGGGTGGATCTGGTTGCTTGCCACCATCTCCATGCTATTTTCCTTTCTTGTCTTCACAAGCATCTTGCTTTGACGAGCCTTCTTCACGTCCTTTCTGCTCTTGTCTCTCTAGAAAAAGAATGTCCACCTTAGCCTTCATCTCGAGGAATGCTCTTGAAAATTCCTGCTCACTGATTTCTTCAGGAACCTCCATTCCAGAAACATACATCTTCGAAAAAGTTCTTCGCTTCCCGATCTTAGGATTAAAGTCTTCGAGCTTGCCTTCACCCTTCTGAATCTTGGATCTCGTTAGCATTCAAAAATAAACTACAATAATAGTCAACTAAGCTCTGATACCAACTTGATCTGTATAGGATCTAGACTATATGCAATATTGAATGCTTAACTTTTACAATGATTATTCCAAGTTAATTAACACAAAATTAACTCATGGAAATAATTACAATAATTAAAATGACAAGGTGATAACAACAGAATGAAAGAAAGTGAGAGAAAGAGAGAGATGCAAACAAAGTTTGATTACGGAGTTCGCCACAAACATGACTATGTCTCCGGGTCGGCTCCAATAGAGTACAACCGATCCGATTAATCTCCAGAAATCATTTAGAATGCACCGATACCATTTCCTTCAAGCACTTCGACAGCATAACAATACTCCGTCGTATGAAAAATGGCTTGAAAAATCTCCTTAGAACTCTTCTTTCAAAACACCTATCACCTGTTTCTCTAATTTGCAAAATTTGAGTTTCACACCAAAATCCCTTAACTCAACTCTCACCCTTACACCCCTTTTATACATCAAATTTCACCCAATTTGGTGAAAACCATAAAATTTACAAAGTTTCCCCATATCTCCTAAAAACAACTTAATCTCCCATAAAAATCTTATAATATCCTTAATAATCTCTTAAAAAAATTATTTAAGCCCTTCAATAATATTTTTCTATCGGGATTTTTTGATTTTTGGGAGGTTATTGTTTGTTTTTTTATTTAAATTAGGTGAGTTTGTTGTATTTTAAAGCAGTCGTTTTGTGGTTTCAACAAAAGAAACCGATGCCAAACATAAATTAAAGCCATCGAATGGTGTAGCGACATCTAAGGGTTTTTGTTGAGCCATCGGTTGGGGGTTCCAACCCGGCCGATGGCTTATTATATCAAATTAGCCAAAACATCATAACAAAAAGAATCCGCCTTCGTTAATAGTGAAGCCCTCTGTTATTGGTGGAAAGGTTAGGAGCTAAATTCGGCAGAGGTAGGTTGGGGGTTCAAATCCCCCAACAAACATTTTAACAAACAAAACATCCAAATCGACGGAGGATTAAAATGAGGCCACGTGGCGTAGCCTGATTCGCCAATGACGCTGACGTGTGTGCCGACAAAACGCTGACGTGTCTGCCACTGGATGATGATGTGTCCTACCAACTATACTGATGACTGTACGCTGACTGTACGTACAGAAGCCACATGTTAGTTGCTGATTGGATATGTATAGTGTGACTTGGATGCCACATGTCAGATTTGGATTGGACCATTTCACTGTCCGTACGGTACAGAATTCTGACGTCAGCATCCGTATGAGCAAAGCCAACCCTTCATAGCATGATCTTTGACTGACGATATCTCGTGCATATGATGTCGGATTTCGACGAAACAAGTTGCGTTGGAAAGCTTGCGACGAGCTCTTTGTGATGATGCCAACTTTGACAACTTTTGACGACATCATTTTTTTCCACTTTCTGGACACCCCATGATCCCAGTTTGACCCAAGGTTTGACTGGCCATAACTTGCACAAACAGACTCCTTTTCACTCCATTCGAGTTGCGTTGGAATCAGGACATCGAGCTCTTTGTGATGGTGCTGATTTTGGAGAGAAATGAGACACTTCAATTTTCATTGAAAATATCCACCGGATCACCTATCCATGGTGAGCGGGTCACCTACGATATGGATGTCGGGAAGGAGGCTTGCTATGCTATCCTAGACACTAATGAGATCATATTCTGTGAGGGTCAAATTGACCTAGAGTGCCACAGGCCCTCACTTCACCTTATTGCTTGGTTATTGCTACAATCATATCAGGTCTTGTTGCCAAAGATCTGTGAGGCCGATATTTCAGTCCTAGATGGGGGCTTGCTTGGAAGCAGATGGTCCAACGATGATTGAAAATTTTTGCATGGGCCCCAGTTTTGCTAGCCTCCTTTTACATAGATTTACACGAGTTTGCATACCTGGACGACAAAACACTTGGGGCAGGAGTTACACTTTTGCACATTTGGGCATGGGAGCACATCCTTGTGCTTCATCCACGAGTCGTTCCAGTGCCGATGGAGCCAAATGATCTAGTTGTTTGGCACTACAGGGGATGCCTTTCATTTACATGCATATGATAACATGAGATTCCTCATCGGACGAGGGTCCTTGACGACTTTCGAGTATTCAGATGGTGGCCGTATCTTGGACAACTTGCATAGTTCGATGATGCACAATAGTTATTCTTTGCTCGCTAGGACCACTTGATGTAGGGGTGAGAGCATACCATGCTGGAGATGTATTTGTCGGGTAGGGTTCAACATCAATTTGGGGAGCCTCAGGATAGGCCAAATGATGGTTATGTAGCCATTTTTGAGAGGACAGTGACGCAGGGTGCATGGGGCTGATACATAGCTGCCCATGAGGTAGTAGAGAGCTTCAGACAACTGGTGGCCCAACTGTGGCCATATGATCAGGGAGAGGTAGATCCCAGAGTGACACAGGAATACAAAGATTAGTTTCAACCACCTCTACAACTCATAGTGCTAGGGACCTCATCCACTCGATACAGAGCGAGAAGCAAGGCAAGGCTGGGGAGGATAGGTTCATGATCAAGGAGGTAGAGGGCCAACACTAGATTAGCCAGTTCATGACCAGGTATTCCCAGATCAATAGGATGGAGAGTAGAGGCAGGAGGTCCCCCAACAGGATCAAGATCTAGGTCACCAGGATGGACATCATGACAGGATCCCGACACCTCCCAAGGATTGAGACTACAATCAACCCCATGTACAACCACCACTATAGCTAGATCTCAGGGATGGGAAGATTTTGTTGCTACAGGCCTAGGTACAGAAACTGATATCAAAGAGAGATTAGGCAAGGGATGAGTGGGACAAGGCTATTTTATAGAGGCATGCTGCAAAGTTATAGGCGGTAGTAGAGATGGGTCGCCAACAACAACTAGAGGGTATGGCCACCTCCTCCTCCCAGAACATAGTATCACTACGGTCTTACAGAGAGGCTGTCTGAGAGGTCGACTACTACATGATGCATTATCATCAGGTCGTGCTGAGAGCAGCTAGGGTGCCAAATTTTTCACAGAGGACTAGCCATAGGCCAGCAAAGTAACATAGGGAGAGAGCAGGTGGCGAGGGCAGCAGCCATCAGGGCTAGGCCTTTGTTTTTGATGAAAGGTGGGATACTTTTGGTGCCCCACGGGCTCATTTTTGATAGCCTGATGGGCCATTTTATATTTATATACTTGATACTTGATCTGATTCTTTGTATCATGATAGTACATATTTTGATGATATATATGAGATGATGATTTTGATGTGATATGCTATGTGATGTGTGTATGGATGGATTTTTATTTCTATATGTTGTGAAATGATTTTATCTTATGACTCCATGATGTAATGTATGTTTTTATGATGCGATGTAGTGATGATGCAGATGCTTTATGGGATGAATGCACTTCCTTTTTAGGATCTTACACACTTTTTATGATGATTATATATGGATGTTATGCTATGCAAATGCTTAGACTAACAAATCTATATTATGCAATGATGGATGGTATATGTAGTGCAATGCTATTATATGATAAATGCAAATGATGCTTATGATATGGGATGATTTATGTTATGCCTATGATGATGTTAATGCTTTGTGGGATGAATGATTTATATAATGTTTTATATGTATGTATGGAAATGCAATGATACGCTATGCAATATGCCATATGCTGATGGTTTATGGATGCCGGATGGATGCAATAATAATGATGATTTGATTTAATTATCATGGTACCACTGTTAGCGTGGAAAGCAAGAGATAGAAGAAAGCCAAAAGATTCCAACAAGACATGAGATGATGATGATGATGATGATTTTCTTGACGAGGAGTTAGGAATTTAAAAGGGCTAATTACCTTATGTTTGATAACACACATGGGTATGATGCATCAAGGTATAAAGAACCAGGATGGCGTTGTACCTAGTGTGATGGACTTTGACTCGATAATCAAATAGGAGTATTCCTGTTCACACTTGGCATACATAACCTTATTCAGAGTGCAGTTCAGATATTTCAAACATCTCAGGCCAAAACATAGAAAAGCAATCCTTCCTATGTGGTAAACAAGATATCTAAAACATCTTCCCCACAAACCAAGCAAGGCACAAATGACCAAATTATATTACAAGAATATCCAACAAGCACAACAGATAAAAGATATTGATCGTTGCCCCATTCCTATCTCTCTAAATATTTTGATTAGAAATCATCGAGAGGTCCTTGGGATGAGCACAATAAGATAAATCAACAAGATAAAGACAAAGTAAACAAACAAGCCAATGTTCTTCAATACTGCCAGCCAAAACTAAAGTATGATGATGCCTGATGTTGATGTCCATTGTAGGAAGGATGCATCCTAGGAAATGACGATATTAGATGATTTGATATGGGACTTGATTGGATGACAGGCTATTGACACAAAGAGTTGATTAATGTGTTTACGTACTAACCTAGACTTAATATTTTGACGTTTAAGTTTTCACTTTTGAGCTGCTAGACTTGTTTTTGACTATTTTACCAAAGGTTGGGGATGATGATTGATTTATTGTGAGTGATGTTTATTGTAGGTGAAAGTGAGATGAGATAGATGGATTTTTTGGGTTTTTTGAATGTTTTTGATCTTTTTCAAAAGTTTTGAGGCTATTTTTTGGTATTTTTGAGATTTTACAACTGTTTTGATTTTTGAGTTTTCCAATGTTTTGGGGTTTTCTGAGATTTTGACCAAGAGACTAACCTAAAGACCTATCCTAGGGGCCTTGGGGGCTGATTGAAAGATTATCCTTGCCTATGTTATACACATAGAGACCACGTAGTTCAACTAACATAGACTTGATTATTGATGTGATATGAACAAATGGATTGCCAGTTTATTATGATAGATTCCTAAAGGACTTACCTAAGTCTCTCAGGGGATGATCAAAGATCAACATTGCCTATGTTCAAGGCTCAGAAACCCATAGTTTGACAAGACGACTATGTTTTTGACTGACTTTTTTACCTATTTTTGGGATTTTGATATGTTTTGGATGTTTTTGGATGTTTTTGATTTTCAATGTTTTTGGATTTTTCTAATTTAAGGACCTTCAAGAATATACACGAATCCGATCTAATGAGAACATACCCCCAACGTGATGCAATAGAATACTCCGATAAAGGCAAGACAAACTAACCTTGAGAATGGGCCGAGTAGTACTAGGAGGGATCATGACATAAACACAGGACCAAGCTATGGTCCTGATGCAGGTGGATGATGGATGGAGATATGGAATGTGATGGAAGATGGATGTGTAATGGATGGATGGTGCAGAATGAGTTGTGAAGATCTTGGTAGATGGACAGTGCTTATTTACACAAGGCGTTTGTTTGCCTGGTTTTCACCAAGGACAATGATTTTTGTATTTTTGTATTTTTTTATTGTCACCAAGATTCCTGTTTGCCAGGTTTTGATCAAGGTAACCATTTTTTCAGGACATTTTTTAATTTTTTTTTAATGGATTTTTTGGTTCTATACCTTAAAAGATTAGGCATAAAACTTTTTGAGATGGGAGATGTTCATGGGCTCCTACAGAGGCTCGCGTTCTGGTGTTGACAACTGATATGCCCCTAACTTATAGCTCGTTGTAATAACAAATGGTCCCAACCAGTTGGGTTCAAATTTTTTGTTGTTGTTTGGATTTGGGACGTTCTTCTAATTCTCCTTTAGCACTAGTTCTCTGACTTGAAATGTCCTGCTTATGATTTTCTTGTTATAGCTCCTCTTGAGTCTATTATGATAGAATTACAAATGATTTAAAGTGTCTATAAGCCACTTATCTAGTAGCTCTAGCTCATTCAGTCTTGATACTTGGTATTCTTCATCAGTGATGAGGTTTTGCAATGATATTCTTAGTGACAGGAGCTCGATCTCAATGGGTAATATTTCCTCTGATCCATAGACCAGGGAGAAGGGAGTGGCGCCATTGGGTGTGCAAATGCTAGTTTGGTGGGCTCGGAGGGTGGGATTTAGCTATAGATGCCAGTCACGACCTGTGTCATTGATTGTATTTTTGAGGATTTTTAGAATGGTTTTATTGGTAGCTTCTACTTGACCATTGCCTTAGGGATAATATAGAGTGGAAAAGCGATGTTGGATTTTGAATTTTTCGCAAAGGTCATGAACATCCTAATTCTTGAAAGGTGTCCCATTATTTGAGATAATAGCTTGGGGAACACCGTATCAACATATTAAGTAGTTCAGGATGAACTTTGATATCTACTTTCCAGTGATGTATGTCATGGGGATGGATTCCACCCACTTGGTAAAGTACTCAGTGGCGGTTATGATGAACTTGTGGCTATTATATGAGGTGGGGGTTATTTTTCCAATGAGATTGAGTCCCCACTGTGAAAAGGGCCATGGTGTGATAGTGGGATGAAGTTCTTGAGTTGGAGCATCATGGATGAGGTCCCCATGCTATTGACATTGTAGGCACCTTTTGATGTAGTCATGTGCTTCTCTTTCCATTGTAGGCCAATAATACCCCGTCCTCAACAATTTCTTGGCCAGGGTCATTCCACTTGAGTGTGAACCACAAATATTGTTATGCACCTCAGTTAAGGAAATCAATGCCTCCTCAACATTTAGGAAACGTAATAAGGTTCCTTCTATGCTCCTACGGTAAAGGGTGTTTCCTAGGATGACAAACCAAGATGCTTTCTTGACAAAGGTTATTTTTAGGCTTGAGGGTAAGTCAGCAAGTAAGACCCCTATTCACAAGTAGGTATGAGTTTCATGGTACTAGGGATCACCAGGACCAACGATTTCACACACAAACACAAATTCTAACTTTGGTACCTCGAATGTGGGTATGAGAAGCTGCTCTACTAATAATTCATGTTTTGGGACATCACGCGGGATTTCTAGTAGGGATCCAATCGCTTCCATGACATGTGCCGCTCTATTGTTGGCTCTGGGAATATGCTCAAATGTGATATCAATGAATGATTCTTTGAGGCTCTCTACTAGCTTTTTGTATGGAGTCAACTTATCATCCTTTGTTTGGTACTTGTCGTTCACTTGATTTATTATCAGTTGAGAGTCTCCATATACTTTGAGGGTCATGATGTGCCACTGCACTGCTATTATGAGACCTATGGTTAAATCCTCGTACTCTGTGATGTTAGTGCAGGGGAATGCCAATTTGTAGGATCTAGGTATACAATCCCCCTGTGGGGTGATGAAGAAAACACCGACTCCTGATCCATGTTGTGTATAAGAGCCATCAAAGTAGAGTTTCCAATGGTTGGCTATGCTAAGATTGAAGATGGATTCATCTGGAAATTCTGATATGAGTGGATTCTCTGAATATATGGGTGCTTCAACAAGATGATCTACGATGACTTGACCTTTGATTTATTTTCACTCCACATATTCAATGTCATACTCTAATAATATCATGACCCACTTGGCCATTCTTCCAATGAGTGTTGCTTTTGAGAGAAGATACTTTAGGGGGTCAATCTTGGCAATGAGTTTTATTTTGTGTGCTAACACGTAATGTCTAAATTTTTGTGAAGCAAAAACTACTGCTAGACATGCTTTCTCAATGAATGAGTAGTTTAACTCATGCCCAACCATTGTGTGACTGATGTAATATATGGCCCTATTTGTACCATTTTCATCATGTTGAGCCAAAAGAGCACTAAGGGCTACTACTGTTGCTGACACATAGAGGATTAATGGATTTCTTGGGATTAGCAATATGAGGACTGGTGGTGTGAGAAAATATTCTTTTATTTTGTTGAAGGCTTCCTCACACTTGTCATCCCATTTGTATGCTACTACCTTGTGTAGTAGGTGAGAATATGGGTTTTGCTTGTCTGTTAGTTGTGCTATGAATCTGCAGATGGACTGAAGCCTGCCTTTGAGACCTCTCAACTGTTTTAATGTTTTGGGTGCCTCCATCTCTAAGATTGCTTTCAATTTTGTTGGATCTATCTCAATACCCCTCATTGAAACTATGTAGCCTAGTAGCTTTCCTAATTGTACGCCAAAGACACACTTATTTGGGTTGAGTCTGACTTTATATTCCTCTAGCCTATCAAAAACAACACTCAAGGTTGTTATGTGATCTCTCCTCTTCCTGGATTTTTCTAGTATGTCATCAACATAATCTTCGATAGTTTTGTGGAACATGTTATGGAAGATTAGTGTCATGGCTCTTTGATATGTTGCTTCAACATTCTTTAGACCAAATGGAATCATGTTCTAGCAGTAGGTCCCCCATGGACAAGTGAAGGCTATTTTGTGTTGGTCTTCTTTAGCAATCATTATTTGGTTGTATCTAGAGAAATCATCCATTAGAGAGAGAATTTCATGTCCTGCCATCATGTCCACTATCATGTCAATGTTAGGTAACGAGAAATCATCTTTCAGACATGCTTTGTTTAGGTCTTTGAAAT
This sequence comes from Sequoia sempervirens, assembly GCA_007258455.2. Classification (NCBI taxonomy): domain Eukaryota; kingdom Viridiplantae; phylum Streptophyta; class Pinopsida; order Cupressales; family Cupressaceae; genus Sequoia; species Sequoia sempervirens. The sequence continues at coordinate 144,152,137 of VDFB02075321.1, read as the reverse complement.
CCGTGTAGACTCGAATGTCCCCATTAGGTTTTGAAACAGGAACCAAATTGGATACCCACTTGAGGTAATCAATTGTTCGTATGAATCATGCATCAAGTAGCTTCTTTAGTTCCATTTTGACTAGTAGGGCAATCTGAGGATGCATTTTTTTGAGTTTTTGTCTAATTGGCTTTGCTTCAGGATACACTGCTAGATGATGGACCACAATCTTTGGATTGAGCCCTGGCATGTCCGCATAGCTCCATGCAAAATTAACTTGTCTTTCTCTCAAGAAGGTTGCTAGCAACTCTTGTTCCTTTGATAGTAATGATTCTACATAGAATGTGATATGCAGGGTCTCCTCTGTTCCCAAGTTAATTAGATTGCATTTTTTGGCTAGGACTGCTGATTTTTCTTGGTGTAAAGCTCTGGGAGGAAGATTGAATCCCTCATCCTCAAGCACCTCAGAGAGGTTTTCAGTGTCAGATGCATCCTTTCTTTTTACTATTTTTGGGTTGGAGAGTGCCACAGTGTGGTTTTCACTCGAGGACCTAGAGATTATTCTCAGTTTTTTGCTTTTGTAATTGAAGGATTCAATCGTTTCCCCATAATATGCATGCGTATCCAACTTGATGATGAATCTTGCTTTGTGATCCCCATATGGAATATTTTCATGTAGTCCCATGAATTCTGATAGTGCCTCATTGTTTTTGAATGTGTAAAGAAGTGGCGGTCCTCATTGGTCATAATCGATGAGTTGGGGGTAGACTAGATTGATTTTATGGTTTTGGTGGTCAGTGGACTCAAATGACATAGTGCTAATCATGAGAAGGGTAGTTTCCTCGAAGAGCATTGGTTGGTTAGTTATGGGATCCTTGTCATCACTACTACTACTACAGATGTCAGTTATTTCAAATGTGAAGTTGTCTATGACTCATCCTGTATATATGGGTAAGCGAAGTTCAACTACTAATTGCTGAGGGGGTTTGACTTTCCTAATTGGAGGAATTTGACCACATATGGTAATAATCAGAGGGGTACATCCGAGGCCAAGATTTCTCATTTGCATCTTTGGAATGATAGGTATTTTAAGCTTGTAGTTGTTTTGTCCAAGTCTCTGGTTTTTGTCGCAGCCCATTACGAGCATCATTTGCAAACCTTTGTTGCTGTCATCCATTGGTAGATTGGCTACTGGTCTATTATCTTGATATAGGAGGTGGGATGGGTCCTCCTCTATGACTTCTTGGCCAAGATCTCCCCAAATTATGAAGTTGGGATATTCTTCAGGGGATTTTTGGGATGTGGAGGCTTCATTTGATTGTAGATGTCCTCTTGATTTGGGAGATTGTGGTAACTCTCCTACCACAAAAGCATTTTTGGGAATCATATAGTTTTCGTAACCATTATCCTGGATGATGAATTTGATATTAGAGATGGTGGGGATGGTGGGAGTGGTGGGTGTCTCTGTTGTAGAAGTGGAGGCTATTGGAAATATGTGCCTCAAACATTACAAGCTAAAACCTCGTTTAGAGCAATGTCAGTGTGACATTCTAATTGTCTAGCTGACTAGCAGTTTGTTTTATCAAATTCTGAACAGGTCCCTGTGACCTAGGTATTGTCTTGCCGAAAGGTCCACTGTGGAGTCTATCACTATAGCTTGGTGTATTCGCTATGACCTCATAGCGCTCGGGAGAGCTTTAGCCGAAAGGCCATTCATTCATTTATCAGCATAACTCTTGGCGATTGGAGTTTTGGAGTGGCTTCAACATTCAGAGAGATGTCTTAGTGAAGTGTTTATCTCTCACCGATAGAGTATGTATTGAGGTCTTCAGAATAACCTATATTCACTCGATAAGATGTCACCGCGAAAGAAAATGTTATGTCGACAGTGTTTGCTTGTTTTGTTTCATTGGGAAGACTTAAGTGTTATCTTCGGTATAACTCAAAGCTATCAGGGAAGGTCTTAGTGATAGAAGGAAACTATGCCGACAGGGACTACTCGGGAGTTATCGATATAACTCTTAGACTTCGTTATGAGGTCTGAGCGATAAGCATTTGTCTTGCCGATAGCTGATGGCTATCGGGGTAACTCTTGGTGACAGTCAGTCTTCGGTGAAACATATATAAATCAGTAAGTTCTCTCGGTGATGGAAAAATGTTTTGGCAATAGGTAAACACTCTGGAGTAGCATATGAATATCGCTATGAACTCTTGGCGATAGGAGTAAGTCTTGCCGACTTCCGTTGGGTGCTCGGTAAATGTGGGAACTTCGGTGTAACCTTTGTGATTCGCTATGACATTCTGGCGAAAGCGATAAGTCAAGATGAATGCTTGGTGATTTGATGAAACTCTTGTAACTCGATAGAACGTCCTAGCGACTACGGTATGGGTTCAATGTGGCATCGGCAAGACACTGTTAGTGTCTCACCGAGATGCCAATGTAATTTGAATTCTATTGACCGTGTATGATTTCTGATGTGGCATCACATGGATGAATTAGAAGAGCCGAATTGGAACCATTGAGAGTCTATTCGTTGCGACAGTTCTATGAGGGAGCTCGACAGTCAGGGAACACCATGGATATAGTTGGAAATTACAGATTTTTTGAGGTTGGATAGTAGTTCAATCAACAGTGAAGTGTGAAGAATTCAAATTGTATTAGTGAAGGATTAAAATCTGTAAAGGCTGTAACCTGAAAGTTTTCTGTTCGAAGAATGTACATGATGAATACTGCTATATAATGACACCAGAAAGATAAGTCTGGAATTGTATGTAACTTTGATTACTGTAATACAAAGTGATTTCTCTTGGTGTGGTGGGTTTTTCTCCTGTAAGGGATTTCCCACGTATATTTGGTTTTCATGTGTGTTTGTCTAAATACTCTGTTTCTGTAATTTGTCTCATAGTGCATCTCAATTAGACTGTAATTGAAAATTTAATTGTACTTCTGCATTCTTTCTTGAGGTATTAACGTTACGAAAATTATTTTCCGCATCTAGTTTTCCTTACAAGTGGTATCAGAGCCTGGCCAGTTGTGTTATTCTTGGGGGTACATTGGGTTTTTTTTGTCAATATTGTTCAGTGGGTGTTTTGTAGAGATTGTTATTTCTATTTACAGACTAAGATGTCTAGTTCATCTGGGAAGATTGAAATAGAGAAATTCAATGGTAGTAACTTTGAATTGTGGAAACTCAAGATGGAGGATCTCTTAGTAGATCGAGACCTTTGGCTTGCTGTGTTTGGAACTAAACCTATAGGCATGAAGCAAGAATAATGGGACCTTGCAGATAGGAAAGTGAAGGGGATGATAAGGCTCTATTTGGCAGACTCAGTTCTTCTCAATGTGCATGAAGAAAAGTCTGCTTCTCTCTTGTGGAAGAGACTGATGTCTATTTATCAGGGGAAATCTTTGGTGAATAAGTTTTTCCTGAGAAGGAAGCTTTACTCTTTGAGAATGCAGGAAGGAGGGTCTGTAGCTAATCATTTGAATACATTTAACATGCTGCTCACACAATTAACATCTGTTGGTGTAAAGATTGAAGAAGAAGATTGTTGTATGCTTCTGTTATGTTCTTTGCCAGACTCATGGGATCATCTAGTAATGGCTATTGGGAGTACAACACCCAGTTTCAAAATGGAAGATATTGTTGGTTCTTTGCTGTCAGAAGAAATGAGAAGAAAATCTTCTAAGATGGCGAAGGAGGCTCTTGCTAACAGAGGAAGGTCAAAGGAGAAAGGCAAGAAGAAGGACAAGAAGTCCAAATTGAAATCAGAGGGGAGATCAAAGTCTCCTTGCAAGAAGTCAAAGGTGAAATGTTGGAACTGTGGGCAACCTGGTCATGTTTGAAAGGATTGTAAAGAGGAGAAAAAGAAGAAGAAAGGATCTTTCGATAATGGTTCATCTCATAGTGATGGTGACGCCTTCATTGCAGCCTTGGCTACTCAGGCATCAGATGATGTCTGGTTGATCGATTCTGGAGCATCATTCCACATGACATCTCACAGAGAATGGTTTACAAAGTATGAAGAATACGATGGTGGAAAGGTGTACTTGGCGAGTGATTCAACCTTGGAAATTGTTGGCTGTGGAAGAGTCAGAATCCAATTCCCTAATGGCAGAATAAAGGGGATCAATGATGTTATGCACATACCAGGTCTGGCTTGAAATTTACTTTCTTTTAGTAAGCTAAACAATATCGGAGTACAAGTCTTGTTCTCGGGAAGTGGTTGCAAGATGACTAGAGGTTCAATGGTGTTGGCTAGAGGTGCTCAAATTGGTACCATGTACAAGATGGATGCACAAGTTGTTCATTGTAACAGTGTCTCTTCGAAGTCACTAAAAGCTGCTCATAGAGGTAAAGAGGGAAGTATCCCTAATTATGTAAACTCTACAGAAGTAAAAATTCCTACAGAAAAGACCATGCTTTGGAATCATAGGTTAGGCCACATAGGAGAAAAAGGTTTAAAAACCTTGAAGAACAAAAACCTGGCTGAGGGGCTTGAAGACTGTAATCTGGAATTTGAATTCTATGAACACTATATATATGGAAAGCAACATCATGTTTCATTTTATGACAGTCCTCATAAAACTTCTGGTTTGTTAGACTATATTCATTCGGATGTGTTTGGTCCAGTAGATGTTCCTTCTTTGTCTAAATAAAGATACTATGTGTCATTCATTGATGATTACTCAAGAAGAGCATTTATATATATTTTTTAAAATAAATCAGAAGTGTTCAGTCGATTTAAGGAGTTTAAAAATCTTGTTGAAAATCAGACTGGTAAAACAGTAAAATGCTTAAGGACTGATAATGGCGGTGAATTCTGTTCTGATGAATTTGAAAGATACTGTAAAGACCATGGAATCAAAAGACACAATAATACACCTTACACTCCACAATAGAATGAAATTGTAGAAAGGTTCAATAGGAAAGTGATGGAGAGGGCACAAAGTATGCTTAGTAGTGCTGGTTTGGAAGAAAAGTTTTGGGCTGAAGCTACTGCTACTGCATGTTACTTAGTTAATCGGTCTCCAAACTCTGCTCTTGTTGATAAGAAACCTATGGAAGTGTGGTCTGGTAAGAAGCCCTCTCTTAGACATATTAGAGTCTTTGGCTATGAAGCATATGCACATGTGCCGGATGTAAAAAGATCTAAGTTGGACAATAAGGCTGTTAAGTGTATATTTATTGGCTATAGTGCTAACATTAAAGGATACAAGCTTTGGAATCTTGTTACAGAGAAGGTTGTATACAAAAGAAGTGTAGTCTTTCTTGAGCTAAAACCTTCCACTTTGGATCTGCAGTTAGAGACAAAGTCAGAAAATAGTAAGGATGTAGTAGCAATTCCTCCTACACCAGAGAAAGAGGAATTTAAGATTCAAAACGTACCTGAAACCGAGGAGAGCTCAAGCAGTTTTGAAAGCTCTGAAGAAGATGAACCTCAGCCTCAGCCGATGAGGAGGTCAAACCAAGAAAGGAAACAACCAGATAGGTATGGGTTCTCATTAATTGATTCTACTTGTGCCTATGACTTGATTTCTAGCACTGATGAGCCTAGGACTGTAAAGGAGGCAATTAAAATGTCTGATTCAGATTCATGGTTGGAAGCCATGGAGGAAGAAATGGTGTCATTAGATAAAAATGAAACCTGGAGTCTGGTGCCCTTGCCTAAAGGTAGAAAACTTGTGGGTTGTAAATGGGTATTTAAGAAAAATATTGGTCTAGATGGCAGTGTAGAAAAATAGAAAGCACGACTAGTTGCAAAGGGTTATTCCTAGGTAGAGGGAATTGACTATGGGGAAATCTTTTCTCTTGTAGCAAAGCTGACGTCCATTAGATTTCTATTGTCATTTGTAGCAGCTTATGACTTAGAGGTTGAACAGATGGATGTGAAGACAACATTTCTTCATGGTGATCTTGAAGAAGAAATCTATATGTCCCAGCCTGAGCACTTTGTTGAGAAAGGTAAAGAAAAACTGGTATGCAAATTAAAGAAGTCTCTGTATGGGTTAAAGCAGTCACCTAGAATGTGGTACCAAAAATTTGATACCTATGTATTATCTTTAGGCTTTGTGAGATCAAAATCTGATCACTATGTATACTATAAAGCTAAAAGTGATTGAGTGCTTGTTATTGCTCTTTATGTTGATGATATGTTGTTCATAGGAAATAGCAAGCTAATGATTTCGATCTTAAGTCTCGTTGTCTGCTAAGTTCGAAATGAAGGATCTTGGTGCAACAAGGTATATTCGGGGATGGAGATAACTAGGGACCCGGAAAGAATAGAAAACTTTGGCTCAGTCGAGTAAGTATATAAAGACTGTTCTAGAGAGATTTTGTATGAATGATTGCAAGCGGTTAGTTGTTCCAGTCATGCAGGGAATGAAGCTATCTGTTGAGGACTGTCCAAAATCTCCTACTGAGATGGAGGACATGACCAGTGTGCCCTATGCTAGTGCTGTAGGTAGTCTCATGTATGCAATGGTTTGTACAAGACCAGACATTGCCCAAGCAGTGGGAGTACTTAGTCGATTTATGGCTAATCTAGGAAGAATACATTGGATGTCTGTGAAGAGGGTGTTTAGGTAGTGAAGGGAACTTCAAATTTTGCATTGTGTTACCGGGTAATTTGGTTGAATCACAGAGGACTCTCAGCATTTGTGGTTATGTAGATTCTGATTGGGTAGGGGATATTGACAGCAGGAGATCCACCAAGTGGATACGTTTTCATGTTGAATGGTGGTGCAGTAAGTTGGATGAGCAAGCGATAGGCTATAGTCGCTTTGTCCACTATAGAGGCTGAATACATGGCAGCTACCCATGCTTGTAAAGAAGTTGTATGGTTGAAATGTTTGTGTTCTAACATTGGCTTTGATCAGGGGAAATAACTTATGTGACCGAGTGCCATTTGTGCGAGAAAAGAATCCAACTTTCCATGCGATGAAACATATTGATGTACGCGACCACTTTGTATGAGATATGGTTGAGGATGGAAAGGTCGGTTTGGGAAAAAGTTGATACTCTGGAGAATGTTGCGATGCATTGAAGGCTTTGAGCACGACAAGTTTGGGTGGTGTGTTCAATGGGCCTTAGTGCCCATGTGTTTTCAAGAAAATAATTTTTACATGCTCTGGAGGTGCCTGAATTATCTTCGTCAAGTGGGAGATTGTTGGAAATATGTGCCTCAAACATTATAGGCTGAAACCTCCTTTAGAGCAATGTCGGTGTGACATTCTGATTGTCTAGCCGACTAGCAGTTTGTTTTATCAAATTCTGAACAGGTCCCTATGACCTAGGTATTGTCTTGCCGAAAGGTCCACTATGGAGTCTATCGCTGTAGCTTGGTGTATTCGCTATGACCTCATAGCACTCGGGAGAGCTTTGGCCAAAAGGCCATTCATTCATTTATCAGCGTAACTCTTGGTGACTAGAGTTTCAGAGTGGCTTCAACATTCAAAGAGATGTCTCAGTGAAGTGTTTATCTCTCACCGACAAAGTATGTATTGAGGTCTTCGGAATAACCTATATTCACTCGGTAAGATGTCACCATGAAAGAAAATGTTATGTCGATAGTGTTTGCTTGTTTTGTTTCATCGAGAAGACTTAAGTGTTATCTTTGGTATAACTCAAAGCTATCGGGGAAGGTCTTAGCGATAGAAGGAAACTATGCTGACATGGACTACTCAGGAGTTATCGATATAACTCTTAGACTTCATTATGAGGTCTGAGCAATAAGCATTTGTCTTGCCGATAGCCGATAGCTATCGGGGTAACTCTTGGCGACAGTCAGTCTTCGGTGAAACATATATAAATCGGTAAGTTCTCTCGGCGATGGACAAATGTTTTGGCAACAGGTGAACACTCCGGAGTAGCATATGAATATCGCTATGAAATCTTGGCGATAGGAGTAAGTCTTTCCGACTTCCGTTGGGTGCTTGGTAAATGTGGGAACTTCGGTGTAACCTTTGTGATTCGCTATGACATTCTGGCGAAAGCGATAAGTCAGGATGCATGCTTGGTGATTCGATGAAACTCTTGTAACTCGATAGAATGTCCTGGCGACTACGGTATGGGTTCAATGTGGCATTAGCGAGACACTGTTAGTGTCTCACCGAGATGCCAATGTAATTTGAATTCTGTTGACTATGTATGAATTTTGATGTGGCATCACGTGGATGAATTAGAAGAGCTGAATTGGAACCGTTGAGAGTCTGTTCGTTGCGATAGTTCTGTGAGGGAGCTCAACAGTCAGGGAACGCCATGGATATAGTTGGAAATTACAGATGTTTTGAGGTTGGATAGTAGTTCAATCAATAGTGAAGTGCGAAGAATTCAAACTGTATCAGTGAAGGATTAAAATTTGTAAAGGCTGTAACTTGAAAGTTTTTTGTTCGAAGAATGTACATGATGAATACTACTGTATAATGACACCAGAAAGATAAGTTTGGAATTGTATGTAACTTTGATTACTGTAATACAAAGTGATTTCTCTTGGTGTGGTGGGTTTTTCTCCCGTAAGGGTTTTCCCATGTATATCTGGTGTTCATGTGTGTTTGTCTAAATACTCTGTTTCTGTAATCTATCTCATAGTGCATCTCAATTAGACTATAATTGAAAATTTAATAATACTTCTGCATTCTTTCCTGAGGTATTGACGTTAGGAATTTTTTTTTCGCATCTAGTTTTCCTTACAGAGGCAAGAGTGGCTAGATTAATGTAAGGTGTTCATGGGCCTTCATCATTTTTAGGCACTTGAGGAATTTTTTAGTATTTTGCCTCTAGGTTCTTGTAGTAGGAGAATGGCTCAAGATCTCCATGGATGGTGACCTCTTGTCCTTCTTATGTGAATTTGACACTTTTATGGAAGGTTGATGCTACTACTTGCATTGCATGGATCCACGAATGTCCCAGGAGAATGTTGTAAGGCAAGTTGAGGTCCAGGACTTGACAGGTAGTTTCCATGATAGCTGGACCTACTTGAATGGGGATTTGGATTGTGCCTTGGGACACTCTTTCTTGATCATCATATGCCTTGATTGTAATACCTTTTCCTTTGTTGATGGAATCCTTTGATATTTTTAGGTTCTTAATGAGCTTGAGGGAACAAATATTCAACCCTGCACCTCCATCCACCAAGACTTGCTTGAATTTATTTATCTGCACTAGGACCTCTAAATGGAGTGCATAGTTATGAGATGGTTGAGTGGGAAAATCTTGATTGGAGAATGTAAGGAGATTCAGGGTGATGATGTTTCCAACCATAGCTTGGAATTGTTTCGCATCAAGATTTGTGGGGATGGTTAATGAAGTCAATGCTTCCTGAAGGATTTTCTTGTGGGCGGATGAAAATTTTAGCAACTCTATGATGGAGATTTGTGTTGGAGTTCTTTTTAGCTGGTCAAGGGCATTGTAACCGCTGGGAACTGATTTGGGGTTGGGCACAGGTGCTCTATTTAGCTGGGATGATCCTACAATGGTAATTTTTCCACCTCTTGTGGTGACTCCACAATCAACATGGGCTCCTTTGATGGTGATGGTAGCATAGTAGCCATCCAGGGATGCGACGACATGGTCATACACAAGATTCATGCTTTTGAAAGTTCCTTTCCCTTTTTCGGTGTTATTGTTCCCTTTATTATTATGGTTTGGCATCGGATTCATGTATATTTTGAGGTTTTGATTTCCTACTAGTTGCTCCAAATTTATGATTTTTTGATCAATGAGGTCTTGGATTAGATTTTTTAACCTCATGCAACTGTTAGTGGTGTGCCCTTTGATTTTATGAAAGTTGCAGAGCTGATTTTCATTGTACCAAGGATGTTTGACATCTGGTTCCTAGTAATTCTCATAAGTGGGACCTTTGATGAGATTTTTGCTTATTAATTTCTTCATGATGACCTCGAGTGGTTCCCCAAGGGCGGTGTATTTCCGCTTGGGGGATTTCTTGTTTTGCTGAGGTGGTTACCTTTGGTCATTGACATTGTTGATCACTTGGTTGTTTGGTTGTTCTGTTCGCTTGATGGTTGTTTTGATGATAGTTTTGGGGTTGCTATTGTGGTGCAGGTGTGCTTTGCTGAGGCGCAGAGATGACAAATTTGGCATCCAAAATACCATCGTTGGTAACATTTTTGTTTCTTTCCCATGTTCAAGGTTTGTCATTGTAACTTGTGGATGGGCGATTGTTTTGTTCAGGATATATGGTTGATCCTCCAGGTTGTGTCATAAGGGCTCGTTCAACATTGAGCACCTTGGAGATCAACTAGTTGTATGTTGTGATTCCTTGCACTTTGAGATGAAAATCCAAGGTTCCTTCAAGGTTGTATATGATGGTGCACACTTGTTGTTCCTTAGGCATGGCCCATTTTCTCTGATTGGCCTTGGATCACCATCATTGTGGGAATGAAGCAAATGATTCATTCTTACCTTGTTTTAGAGCTGATAGTTCCTCTAGACTAACATCCATGATGATATTGCATGCGTGGTTTTTGATGAATGCGTCTATGATTTCTTGGAATGTCTTGATGCCTTGAGGTAGGTGAGAGAACCATACCATAGCATGGCCAACCAAACTTCTAGGAAATAGTTGCATCAGATAGGTATCATCGTATGTGACCTCCATGCAATGAACCTGGAATTCCTTGATGTGATCTTCAGGGTTTCCTATCCCACGGTATTTATCAAACTTGGGGATCTCAAATCCCTTTGGGAAAGGTTTCATTATGATGCTCCTATCAAATGGATAAGGAAACAAGTTGCTGGGTGTTCTCGTGGTTCGCCCTGATTGAAGGTCAAGCACTTGTTTGGAAAGCAACCTGATTTATGTTGTCACATCATTTTGCGGATCAGGGGGTGGGATGAAAGTGTTTTGATGTGGTTCAACTATTGGTGGGATGGGTGGATTGGTTGGTATGTTGATGGATGGTGTTTGCATATTCTGTTGTGCCCAGTATGCTTGCATTTGCTGTTGTACCAACAACGCTTGTTGTTGTTCCTGTTGCTGCTATGCTAATAGTGCATTTTGTTGAGCTTGCTATTATTATTGGGCTGCTAGTTGAGCTGCTTCTTGTTGCTCTTGGTATTGTTTCAGCACTTGCTAATATGCTTGTTGTCGAGCTGCTTGTTGTTGTGCGAGATATTGTGCTTGTGCTTGTGCTTGCGCTTGGGATTGAGCTTGAGCTTGTTGGGCTTGGTATTGAGCTTAGGCTGTAGCTTGAGCTTGTTCTTGGGCTTGAGCTTGTGCTTGGGCTTGTGCTTGAGTGACAACTTGTGCAATCTATGTGGCTTGAGCAGCTTGTGCTGCCTGAGCAGCTTGAGCGGCTTGCACTGCCTGTGCAGCCTGAGTGGCTTGCATTGCCTGTGCAGCATGAGCGGCTTGCACTTCCTGTGTAGCCTGAACAGCTAAGGTTTGGGCTTGTTCAGCCTACTGTGCTTGTTGTGCTTGTAGCGTTTGTTGTGCAACTTGAGCATTTTGAGCAGCTTGGGTGGCTTGCTGAGCGACTAGCTATGTGGCTTGTAGCACAATACTTTATTGGCTTGATGTGTTCAATTTTGGTGGTGGTGGTGGTGGAGGTGGATTTGGAATGGTTCTTGTTGTGGTGATGAGAGGCACCATCGTGTTGATGATTGGGTTTTGAGTGGTAGATGGTGCAATCGATATGGTTGGTCTTTAAGAGACCATGTTTTGAGATGTTCAGGGGATTGTTTATGATGTGATGGTGGTGGTTTGTGTTATCGGGATGGTTTCCATATTTTGTTGCGATATTGATGGCAAGATTTGCAGATTTGGAATGATGTTCTAATTGATGCTTGGTGGGTTGATTTGGTTTTGTTGATTGATGCTTGGTAAAGGGGGAAGTCCTAAACCAAGAGGTGATGCTGATATTTATGGAAATGGTGGGAGCGGTGGAAATATGGGGGGTGTAACCTCTTGAGGAAATGGTGTGGTGTTGAAGATGCCCCTTGGTCCAAATATGTCACTCTCTCCTTGCAAGGTTATGGGGAGAGAGGTTTAGGGTGTTGCACGAAAAGATGATGATGATGGGTCATTGGGATCATGAAAGGTGAGAGGGACATATGTATGAAATGGATTTTGGGGTATGGTCTATCCCAAGATGGTATTTGCATCCAAATCTTGATTGTTTACAAGAGGGTGTGTTTGTAATGCATTGAGAAATTCACTCACTTTGTTAACGATTGGTTGAGTTGGAGCTATTGATGATGTGATTTTTGGAATGGATTGAGTGACATTCTGAAGTGGGGATGTTGATGTGATGGGGGGTATGAATGATGTTGATAGTGGTTCCATCATGGTGTTCATGTCATATTCTAAAGGGAGTTTTGTCCCTCGTTTTGCTAGTTCGAGCATGTAATGTTGGGGATGGAGTTTCATCATGATGTTGATGATCCTATGATTTTTAGGATTTTGAATCATCTCATTGATTTTGTCTTGGGTCATACCAAAAGGATCTTGTGTAAGCTCTTCCACTTGTTCATCCTCTTGATGATCTTGAGGGAGTGAAAGATTGGTCATGGGATTGATTGATCCAACATGATTTATTTTGATGTTGGTTTGATTGAGATCACTTGAAATGGATGTTTCTTTGTTGGCTTCCATGTTCCTCTTGTGTTGAGATCTAGTTTGCACCATAAAATAGGGATCAATTTTCAAGAACGTGGGGGATGAATCTCTAATTCTTTGGATTGATCTAACCTTAAGGCACAAAAGGGACAATTTAGGATGATTTATGGATCAAAGGTGAAATGATGGAGATGTGTAAATGATGGATAATGTGGATGATTTATCTTTTGAGAAATCTTGAGGGGATGCTATATTTTTTAGGACTTTTGGATGTTTTGGATTTTGTTTTGATTTTGATTTTTTGGATTGACCTTGATTTTATTTTTCTTTGGCTTTGGATGATGAACAACTAAATCCCAAGATGTTGGATGATTATATAGGGGGTAAGCTTTCTCAAAGGATGATAATTTGAGTAAGTGCAGGGGGAAGGATGCATCTACCCACACTTATTCAAACAATATGATAATTTGACCAAGTATATGAAGAGGGATGCATCTACATATACCTAGCTAAATAAGATGATTTGATGACAATTTTGACTAAGCATATGAAGAAGGATGCATCTACACATACCTAGAAAAAATGGTTTAATGTTTTGATTCAAGGATTTATTTCAAGGATTTCGTTTTAAGGATTTTGATGATTTTGATTTGCCAAAAATCCTAGCATGAAGGATGATTTTTAAGATTCTTAGTTGATGGTGAAATAATTTTGGTTTTTTGATTTTTGGAAAGATGGATGAGAGTTTGATTTTGATCCTAGGTGTACCTAAAAAGGACTCTTGTTTACTAGACCTCGTTTTTGAAGAACATGATTTCTCTAAACAAGTTGTTCAAATTCTCAAAAAAGATTTGGATTCTGGCAGTAATAAATGAGTACAATCCATGATTTTTTCTTGATGTTTTCCTATAAAAGTTAAAAAGTAGTCTTCATCTGAATTCGTATAGCGTTGAGAGACGCTTTTGGTGTTATTTTAGAATAAGAGCTTTTACCTTTGGTTTCTTGATCTTGATTTTGCGAGAAATCATTGAAGATACATGTGTGGGATTCAATTGTTTTTGGTCTTTGCTTAATGATTTTGTTTTACCACAAACACTTCTTGATTAGCTTTTCAAACCATATGTCCAATGTCTCAACCTCTTCTCATTCCACAGGGTATATCATGTGAAAATTTGATGAAATAAAGGCAAGGGTTACCTATTTTTAAACTTTAGTAAGCAAATTGAGATATAATCCAAGTGTTTAGAAACCTCTAAAGATAAAATCCCAAGTGCAAGCAATAACACATGAATTTGGTCAATTTTATTTGCTTCCTAAAGGGTTTGAAGTTTTGATGGAAATGTTAAATGTTTTTTTTCAAATGTTTTCAAACAAGAAAAGTGTTTTGTAATCAAGAACAAACACAATCCTATGGATATGAAAGACTATATTTGTTGAGTCTGCACTTGGACAAGTCCAGCTACGCTTATTTTTAGCGAATGGTTAGATGCTTGACCCCACTAGCTCCCCTCCATGACACTCACTTATATGGGACAGCCAAGTATCAACACCCATGAAACTCCCATGACATACTTTCCATTTCTACTAAAAACTGTAAAAGTGTGGGGCAGCTTCAAAACGACCGTTCTTGCACCAACAAATAGATAGGGATTTTGGCCTTTCTACAACAAGGGTTTTAATTTGGACTTTCCGTTTGTAGGAGTTGACCCAATGTGGCGAGAGACCATTGCTTCCCTTCTCATTGGAGCCAACCGTGTGATACTGGCCTTTGTTCTAGTACCCACTTTATATCCCGGCTGGAAATACTCTTGGCTTTAGAGTGTTACTGGTTGAGTCGTTCCCTTGGGTGAGTACTTTTTCCCCAAGGAAAACCCTCTAAGATAAACAAAAGTGAGCAAACATATCCACAAATCGATCGATCTTTATTTAGAAACAAACAGAGAATACACATGATAGGTTTGACTCACACTCGTAAGATGTTATGCTCAATTTTATTTCCCAAAATGAAGTGTGGAGGCAATCCATTTGTCCCAACCTAAGACCATCAAAAAGCCTTTTGGTTCTCAAGATTGCCAACAGACGTGAGAGAAGCACATACATCTTTTCAATGGTGTTATTTTGAGTAAGCAATCACAAAACAAAGTAGCACATGTTATTTTTAAGGCCACAAAGCAAAAGTGAATTCTTTTTATAGCACCAAATAAAATGTTGTATTTGCCTTGTTCAATTTGTTAGCCTCAAACGAAATCTAGTGAGTTTGTGTCCTAGAGTTAATTTTAAGCCCTTTTGTACCAAGAAATTAAAGTTTTCTTTTTAGATCCCAAAATGAAAACTAGTAGGTCCTAAGCATGAAAGATAGCAACATTCCTAAAGAGAGATAGTGAATTCTCTAAGAGTGATGGACAAACACTTAAGTGTTAAAAAACACTTAGTATAATGAAATGGTGATGTTATCATGCCTCTTTTCTCCTTCACCTTTGCTCAAGTCAACCTACAAGACAAACCAATCAAACCTACAAAACAAAGGTTAGAAAAGCAAGTAATCGCCTTAATGATCATAAATGAAAAAGGCACATGTCATAAAAAATTGAACTTCACTTTTTACTTCCTTCTAGCAGTGGAACCTGTGAAGGCATCATAGTTTGAAGCCCTCCAATGGTGCTATATGGCACTGCTTACTAGTTACCATCATTCTGTAGCAGGGACAAAGAGCATGAAGGCGTTGTTCTTTGAGCTAGAGGTGGAGTTGAAGTTTGGAAAGATTCAAACATGTAGAAATGACTCAACGGTGCAATTTGGTATTTTGAATTCTGGGCGGGAAACAGAGAGCGTCAACATTTGGAGTTTGTAGTGGTGCGATATAGCGACGCTGGAGCCTGAGTGGTCCTAAACTGCGATGCTGACCTGTTAGCGGTGGAGTTCCTTGTAGACAAAAAAAACACAAAAAGCACAAAATTTTCAAGAAAAATGTGATTAGAAAATGATATAGTGCCCTCCTTCTAGCGCCAAAATATGAACCAAGATTCCCAACCTACACAAACACAAGAAACAATCACAATATTAGATCAAATGCAAGTTAGTATCATGATTTCCCAAGAAATCCATTCAAATTTTAGTGAAAAGGAAATGGAATGGAGAACATAAACAAACACAAGCCAAAGGTATTAAATCCTTTTCAAATGCAATGTAAACTCTTGATCTCTTGGGGGAGTTGGTACCAATTTGATGTGGAAATTGGCCCTTTCCCATCTCCTATGAAATCTTGGTTGATTGGTGATGAAGAGTGATTCACTTTGTTGATGATTGAAGTGTGCTCCAAGATAAAATCTGCATAACCTAGCTATGGAACTCAATGAGATGGATGAATATTGCTACAAATTTGAGTATAGTAAGTTTACTCAAGTTGTAGATGATGAAATGAGGAATGAAGCCTCTTATTTATAGATTGAAAAGTTGGAGAAATTCCCAAAAATGAAGCAATGTGGGACTAAAATTCAACCAATAGCAAGGTGCCACTTGTCAAGATGTAAATGGATGGAGGATGTGCACATTTTGATGAATGTGCCCATAAATGCAATTAGGTGATATTTGAAATTAGTGAAATGACATGTAAGAGGGGAAAGGAATGTCTTAAATGCCACTTGGCTTAAGGCAAAAGGGATTATTAGGTGAATTTAATGTCTTGTTGGAAGGATAAAGTCCACTTGGATTTGAATTCAAATTTGAGGGAATATTCCTCTATTATGCCATGTTGAGAGAAAATAAGGATTTAATAAATGAATTAAATCTATTTTCATGTGCAAGTGGAAAAAGCTAGAGGATGAGACATGAATGAGGATTAAATTAATCAAGGGTTGATTAATTTAATGAGAGATTAGATGATGTGACAAATTTGACTTAGATTTTAGGATTTATTTAAATTAAATATGAGAAGAATATGATTTTAGACTTAGTTAAATAAATATTTTGATTTATTTAGTTGAAAGGGGTGATGTTAGCTTAAATTAAACAAGTTTAAATTTATTTAATTTAATAGATAAACTTTAGAGATTTAATCAAATAAAGGGGATTATTTAATTAAATATGGACATAGGGTTAATTAGATCAGATAGATTGATTTAATTAACAAGAGAAAAGGACTTAATTAGATAAAATGATTTATTTAATTAAGAGAGGGAAATTGATGAATTTAATCAAATAAAGATATTTGATTAAATGGTTAGACTGAGGGATGATTCAGGATGAAATGATATTAGTAGTCAGGATCAAGTATGTCGGTATATTTTCCATGTCTACAAATCTGATCTTTAAACCACTTATAGCATTGAAGTAAAAGAAAGATGCAAGAACACAAAAAAATCAAACACAACACCATAACACAAGGATTTTTACATGGAAACCCTATTAGGGGAAAAACCATGGTGGAAGGCCAATCCACGATATGAGTATACTCAAATATAAGTGTTTACAAATGGGAATGCACATGCATTCAAGCACATTGCCTAGAGCTCATTGCTTAGATACAAAAGAAAGACTCACTGTCTTACAAAACATTTGGATTACATCCAAAAGATTTGAACTGAGAGAATGAAATCTACTACTTCCTGATTACAGTTCTGGTTAAGCACATCAATCACATTATTGACCTTTTGTCTAATTCTACTCTTCTACTTTAATTCAGATCACTAGAAACTATGCATAATCGCTTTACAATCCTTTTGAATTTTGCAATATACATAAAAAAAACTTCGTACATACCTTCAAATGATACAAATGATCTCTTATATATATTCACAACTAAAGATTTAATCAACCGCATGTCAGTTTTAATAAAACATAAAATATTTACAAACTGTCGGGCTCAATCTATAGATAATTTTCAATGTGCACCAACCAATGTTAGTGACAACATAGTGAGGACCCAAAAATAAATGCTCAAACAAAAAACACTTCAAACAATTTTTCCTCGAACATCCACAACATGCTACATTCATCAAGTCAGCCTTCTTGCACTGTTAGATAGAAAATCAATCAACCGGATCTTCTAACTTGCACACGAACCAATACAAGAATCTATGATTCAAGGATAACATAGATCATACATCGAAAAAACTTTCTTGAGATCCAAAACTCAAAATGATAATAGAAAATTGCATATGAATCAAAAAACACAACTTTGTTGGATGCTCTGTTCTAGCTTGACAATTAATCACAAAACTTCAATTTGACTTCTGGTATAAGAAACTACTGAAGTGTAGATCGAATCATTGACTAGGGTTGTCATCAATGAAAACACCAGATGACATGTGTAGTGTCTCTTTCCAACACAACTTGGCCTCAACTTACTCACTCTATTGATTATTCCTCTATTCTATGGCCACTTCGTTGGCCTTGACTATTCGACCTTCTTCTATCTTCTATGACTAACCTGACCTCTTCACAACTCTTGGCCTTTTCTTGCTTGGCCTTCTATTTAGCCTTATTATTACACATCTGACCAACCTCTCCATGATCCATTCGATGCATCTTAAATCATTTTATGTATTTCCTTTTTCATCAACCTCAACCGAATTCCAACCATCACTCGCAAATTGTCCACTTCATCTCCTCTCCATTGTTCGACTTCCCTTATAACTGTCGACCCATAACTATTCATAACGGTTCATCCTTCCTTGTTGAAGGCAACTAAATTGACTATCCCACTTCCTGTCCATATAGTGATAGTAAAACAAACCTATAACAACCTACTGTTATTCTTCCATCAAACCTAAAAATTCCAAGCCAAAACCTACTTCTACTAAACTTAAAACATGAGAAAACTAAAAATCATAAACTTAGGTCGATGCCCTTGAATCAGACTCCCTAGGGGACAAAGAAGTCATGTACTTCTATACATGGAGTCATATTTAAAACTCATCTACCTCCATTATTTTCTTTCGCTTCCTCCATAAATGATCTAGCATCATTAATACATTTTTCTAGCATAGTTGTTCATAATTTAACTCCCCTCGTATTAGGTTCTTGGTACACAAATTAGTGCATTCAAATATACTAAAATTCAAATCTGCATTCACTTTTTCACATACTTCCTTTCCCATGGCCCAATTATACAACACCAAATCATTTTTAATTCCTTCTTCCCCATCACAAACCTCAATATCATGCATCATATCAGACTTTTGCTCAAACTCTCCATTAATCAACATACCAAATGAATTGATAATAACATTCTCATAAAAGGTTTCCACATTTACCTTTTCCTACACTGTTGCACCTACTTCTTTAGCACTAACTGAATCCTTTCCTCCATCCATTGTTGTCCTACTTGTATTTATTTGTTCACCAAAAATATCCTCCTGCAATTCTTGTTCAACCTCAAAGGATTGAGCCCACGAATCATCTGCACCATTCTTATTTTCCACCCTCTCTTTAATTTCCATCTCTACCTTGTTTCCATTATGAACACATTTATCTTTACCTTCTTTACTCTCTACTACCTCAGCTTCTTCGTCTTTATTCTCTACTTCTTTAGCTTCCCCGTTTGTATTTTTTTCTGCTCCTCCTTCACTCTCCATGTCTTTTTCTGCTTTACCCCTTTGGTTTCCATTCCTCTTAACCAACACACTCTTAATATCTCTCTCGTACTCATTACTAGACATTCCACTATGCCTTCCTTTTCTCTCCTTCCACATTTTATATCTTTCTCTTCTCATTTTATTTTCATCCATAGTTAGCCACCAATTTTCCTCATATTCATAAATTTCATTCAAAGCCTCAACATCATCATCATGCAAATCAGATTGTCTACCTCTTAGCTTGCACTTGCCATGCTGATCTTCCTCTAACTCTGTTGCATGCTTTGGGGCATTATCCTCCTTTACATCCTCTATGGGCTCTATTGTGTTCTCTGGTTTATTGGATTTGTCTACATCTACACCTTTCCTCTTCACTTGTATTATCTTCTTCTCATTATCAACTTTTTCTACAAGTGTTTCATGCTTCACTACCCACACTAGGTTCTTCATCTTCCTGAATTGATGTCTTGCTACCTCTGCACTGGGCCTATCCTCTTGTCTCCTTTGAATCTTTGTCATACCCTCCATCCTTGATGCTAATGTGCTTCCATAGGCTTTATCTTCAACCACTCCTTGCCTCACTTCTCTTTTCTATACATTTACAACTAATTTCCTTTGCCAATATGGTACTATATATCCATGATCCACTAATTTACTCTTCTCATTTCTACCTTGCAGGTTTACATTCCTATTTTCACTTGCATAAACAAAATCACCACCAAAACTCACTTTTACCTCTTCATTGGTCTATTGTCCCAATTTTCTTACATTCTTGGCTTCATGTCTTGCCACCTTTTTCTCTTTACGAGCTTTCTTCTTTTCTTCATTAGCCCTCTCTTCATCTATTGATACAAATTGTCTTCTTTTATCTATTGTTGCAACTTGTCTTCTTTCGTTTTTATCTTCATCTTCGTCTACGAGCTCTCTTCTTTCCCTTTCTCCTTTTTCCTCCAAAATTTTGTTCTCATCCTTCTTCATACCTACATTCACACTTTCAAGCAAATAAGTAGCAAATAAATCAAGAGACCAAGATGTTTCTTCAGGTGCCTCTTTCATGGACACTATCTATCTTCTTCTTCAAGTGATCCTTGCTGCACTTTTTCTTTTCTTCTTTCCTTACTATATTTATTCAAGTCCTCTACAATGATAAATTTCCTCTTCTCTTCTTGTTCACTTCCTGCAATCACAATATTATTAGGAAAATAACTCTTTTCCAACATATCCATTCTTCTTGCAATCTTCTCTAATTCCTCTTGGAGTTTTCTGCTTTCCACTCCATCCCAATATCTATCCCACGATGGGATTATGATGGGTCTTCTTACACTAATACCCATCCTTCTTACTATTGCAATCCACAATATCTGCTCAACTTCAAGTCCAAACCACCTCTCCTTCGGAGATTGGTTCACACAACAACACATGTCACTTGCAAATACTAGCATAGGTTGCCTCTTCTTCGACACTCTACCTATGCAAACATGTTGTATCTTTCTATCTTCTGATACCTACCTTGGGCTACTCTTCCCTTTTCTCTGCCCGGTCTTTCAAACCCAAGTTATTCTCTCTTCCTTTGTCAATCTACAACACAAAACTTTCCAATAATTTATGCTTCCATCATTCTACCAAAATAATCAACAACCACTTACAACCCATATATTTTGGGGCTCTAGGTTCCTTCAATAACCCATTAATCTGTAAACACACATAACACTCCAAGATTATTATGAACATCAAACTACAAAAACAAATAGAAAACTTTTATTGCCTAGATCTTTTGGGCTCTGATACCAAATGATGGGAGAGGGAATTCCACTCCCCAATACTTCTCCATACACCATAATCAGTCTAAGGACCCATACCCCAACTTAGGCAACACTCACACTTATAGATTTACTGTCAAACTAGTGATAATAACCTACATATTAAAGATCAAATTTCACTCTAATAACATTCATTCATTTAAATGCAACATGAACTATATTAAATCATATGAAAATTACATCCATTGAACAATTATTAATCAAGTTTACAAGAACAATCAAATATCATTATCAATCCACACACAATAATTTATTCATTCATCAACATTGCTTATTACAAATATTTATTCTCCTAATGTAGGCTTGGTGGTGAAGTCAAGGAAGGAGGGTCCAGGAATAGGACTATCCAACCTTGCAGCAAGAGTAAACACAACAAAAACTCAAAGAATTGGAATAACAATCCCACATGGATACATATAGATCTAATGATCAATTATTCATAGGCAACATGCCCTCCCTTCTGACTTACAAATTATAGAATGATATGGCACTAAGCCCAAAAATACAATGCGAGTCGAAGCCCTTATCTCCTATATCTTCCTAATTCTCTATCACTACCATCCCTGTAACTAATGAAACTACACAATGCTTATATATATAATTACCAGCTCCGAAAAAGGTCCTTGTCAGCCTCAAGAGGTCTCAAATCGAAAAGTTGATGAAACGTGTGAAGGCCGAACAAAACATATGATTCTCCTTTGATCCTTGGATAAACATGATGTAGATAAAAAAAAGGTTCCTCGATGAATGTGCATCCTTATGAAATGGTTTCCTAAGCTTTGCAAGTCACGCAATAGGTCCACACACTTGAAAAGCCAAGACTAGTCAGTAATGTTCTCTATCCAATTACAACTGATATTCTATTAGTGATATCTTTGTACTGGGATCTCTAAAACACTTGAATTATGGATATGATGTAGATGTTGCAATGCAGATAATATATCCTACTCCACGAACTCTAATGTTACAGTGTGGTATAATGCGGTATGAAATATTGAGATTGGGTCCTAACAGTTAACTACTAAAATGCAAGAAAAAATGAATGCAAATATTATTTTTGGTTGATGCAAGATTTCTTGCAACCTGGGATGCTCCTACATCAGACACCTGAGGTTGAAGAAAAGTGAGCCTCTCACTTTCTTGAGGCTAGAGGAAAACCAATGTGGTCCACCTCAGCCTGAGAAATCCATGATGAATCTTCCTCTGGTCTTCCCTTCCACTTGACTAGATGCTCCTTGTATTTCCTTCCTTTGGTAGTACGTCCAACTTTGCTGTCTAAAATTTCCTCAATTTTCTCTGGATGATGTGCTATTTGGTCTGAAAAACCATCTTCTCTATCCTCCAGTGACTCTCCTTCATGATACTAGTATAGGTCTACAATGTTGAATATAGGTGATATGGAAAATTCCTCTGGTAGCTCCACTTCATATGCATTTATAGAATCAAACTTCCTAATGATCTTACAAGTCCAAACTTCTTCATCTTCAACTTATTATATGTCCCAACTAGAATCTCTTTTCTTAGATATACCATTACTTCCTCTCCTACTAAAAGTTCCTCATGTCTTCTCTTCTCATCTGCTTTCTCCTTGTAGGTATTGTTCATCTTCTCCAGATGCTCCTTAACTTGAGTATGTATTGTTTCCATGAATCCTACAAATTCTTCTGCTTCTGCACTCCTTTTATTCTCCATACTAATATCTCTTAATTCTGCTACTCCTATGGGTTGTTTTCTTGTCACAATTTCAAATGGTGTCTTCCCTATGCTCTGGTTTACTGAATTGTTGTATGAAAATATTTCTTGCGGTAGTATTAAGTCTCAATTTCCTACTTTACCTTTAGTCAAACACCTCAAAAAGTTCCCCAAACTCCTATTTTCCACTTCTGTTTGTCCATCTGTCTATGGGTGAAATGATGAACTATAATTCAAATCTATTTTCATCTTCTTCCACAATATTTTCTAGAAATATCCAATGAATCTAGTGTCTCTATCTGATACTATACTATTTGGTAGTCCATGTAATCTCACAATATCTTTGAAAAATAGGTCTGCAACATGTACTGCATCATTGGTTTTCTTACAAGGTATGAAATGCACCAACTTAGAAAATCTATCCACAACCACAAATATAGAGTCAAATCCTCTCGGTGTCTTAGGTAATCCTAACACAAAATCCATGCCAATGTCTTCCCATGGTCTCTCCAATACTGTCAGTGGTGTATACATTCCAGTGATCTGATTGTTTCCTTTTGCAACTTGACAAATCCTGCAACTTTTAACATATTTCTTGACATCCTTATACAACTGCGGCAAAAAATAGTTCTCACTCACCAATGCTATGGTTTTATCAATTCCAAATTTTCCTGCTAATCCTCCACAATTATTTTCCTTGATCAAATTCTCTCTCATTGAACTTCTAGGGATGCATAACTAGTTGTTCTTGAAAAACATACCTCCCTAAATGAAATAATCCAACCATTTGCTTCTATCTGTCTCTACAGGTTCCTTGCAAGCCTTCCACGCCTCCACAAAATCAATGTCATCCTCATACATATGCTTCAGTTCTTCAAAACCTAATACTTCAACTCTCATGTCCCTCAACAAAATTTTTCTCCTGCTCAATGCATCTGCAACCTTGTTTGACTTTCCACTCTGGTGTTTCAACACAAATGTGTAACTTTGCAAGAACTCTACCCATTTCATATGTCTCTAGTTCAAATTCTCTTGACTATTCAAATATTGTAAAGCTTGATGATCCATATACAACACAAATTCCCTAGGTAACAAGTAATGTCTCCACTTCTTCAAAGCTTGTATTATTGCATAGAATTCATGATCATAAACTGAATATCTTCTCCTAGAATCATTCAATTTTTCACTGAAGTAGGCTACTGGTCTCCCTTCCTGACTTAACACATCTCCTATTGCACTTCCACTAGCATCATAATCTACTTGGAATACCTTATCAAATTCTGGTAGTGCTAACATAGGTTGTTCTGTCACCTTTTGCTTCAACAACTCAAAACTCTTATATGCTCCTAATGTCCACTTGGATTCCTTTTGGTCGCTCCTAATTGTCTCTGTCATAGGTGTGCAAATACTACTAAAATTTTTGCTGAACTTTTGGTAAAAAATTGCTAGTCTATGAAATGATCTTACTTCTCCAATGTTCACAGGTGTAGGCCATTCAACTATTGCTCTAACCTTCTTAGGGTCCATCTTTAATCCTTCTACAGATATCACAAATCCCAAAAATAGTAGTTCTTCCTTCACAAAACTACACTTCTTGATGTTTATTAACAACATCTCTTCTCTTAGCCTTTGAAATACTTGTCTGATGTGCTCCAAATGTTCTTCCTTAGTCTTACTAAAAATTAGAATATTATCTAGATAAATAATGGCAAATTTTACCAAGAATTTCTTCAAGACTTCATTCATTAGCCTCACAAATGTACTAGGTGCATTAGTTAGTCCAAATGGAATGACTAACCACTCATACAATCCCTCATTTGTCTTGAAAGCAGTCTTCCATTCATCTCCCTATCTGATCCTGATCTAATGGTATCCACTCTTTAGGTCTATCTTGGTCAAATACTTTGCTCCACTTAGACTGTCCATGATGTCATCCATCCTATGCAATGGGAATCTATACTTCACTGTGATCTTATTGATAGCTCTTGAATCTGTACACATCCTCCATTCTCCATCTTTCTTAGGTGCAAGTACATTTGATACCACATATGGGATCATACTTTCTCTGATCAATCCTTTCTTCAACAATTCCTGTATCTGTCTGTTTAGCTCTACATTCTCTGGCGTCATCCGATATGTAGCTTTATTTGGAAAACTAGCTCTTGGAATAAGACCCATTTGATGACTAATACGCTAGATTGGTGGTAATCCATTAGGCACATTTTCTAATACAAGATCTTGGTACTCTATCAATAGTTCAACGACTTCCTTCTCTGGCGATTCTTCTTCTCTTGTGGTGATTCTCTCCACATCTAGGGTTCCACACTTCCTTGGAATAAAAGAAAAACACATGTTTTCATGTCTCAATCCATCCAAAAATTTCCTTCCATCTACCAAATTGATTCTAGTTGTACCACATACTTCACTTTCAGGTTCATCTTCCAAAGGTATCAAGGTGATTGTCTTTCCATTGGATGTTATGGTATAGGTATTCTTTCTCCCATCATGTATAACTTTCTTATCATACTACCAAGGTCTACCCAACAACATATGACATACATCCATCAACGTAATATCACATAGTACTTTATCATGATATGAACCTATACAAAATTTTACTAAACATTGCTCACTTACTAGTATCTTGTGCTCATCTTGAATCCAGATTATCCTATAAGGCTTCAAATGTTTTCTTCTTTCCAAATTCAACTTTGTCACCATTTCCTCATAAACTAGGTTATCTGTACTACCACTATCAATGATAACTTTACAACACTTACCTCTTGCTTTGTATCTAGTCCAAAACAAACTTTTCCTTTGTGGTGCTTCCTTAGATTCCTCTTTCTTCTGGAACAGTGCTCTCCTCATGAATAATGATTCTCCCTTCTCAGGGCTTCCTTCAGGACTCGGTGATTCCATTGGTTCTTCCTCTGCATATCCATTTCTTGCATGATTTTCAATCTCCTTAATTTCTTAGTGACACTCAAATGCTCTATTTCCTTCTCCTCTGCACTTAAAATAGGTTCCTCTAAAATTTCTCTTGTCATATCCTTTCTCATGTCTCTAGTTTCCATCGTTGTGGTAAGAATTATAGCCTCCTCTATTATGGCGGTAAATTTTTTTGTCATCTCTCCCTTTATGGTATGAATTTGAATCCCTCTCTTCCTTTTGGTATGAATCTATATCCTTGTTTTGCTTCGCATATGGTTTTTCTACTTCAAAATGTGACCTTCCTTTCTGAAATCTACCTCCTCTTCCTCTCTGCCTATGTTCATGTCTTTTTTTTAGCTTGTCCTCCACCTTTAATAAAAACTAGTATGCTTCCTCTACCAAATTCATCCTTACCAAATTCAACTCTTCCTGAATGTTCATCCTCAGCCCATTGATATATCTTGTGATTTTCTCCTTGCTTGCTTCACTATGTCCAGTCCTGATGATGAGATTATGAAATTACTCAGTGTATTCTTTCATAGTCTTTTCCTTTTTTCTCAGGTTTTGTAATCTCTTCAACAGCTCCAACTCATAGTCCGCAAGTATAAACTAGTTCTTCAAAATTTTCACCATTTTATCCCATTTCTCAATCTTCTCTTTACCTTTTCTATTTCTCTCCAATTGAACTTCCTTCCACCATATTGCAACATGTCCTTTCAATTTAGTCTTTGCAAATCTCACACTCTCTGGATCTTCATTTTCTTCATACTCAGTATTTTTCAATGTCATTTATCCAATCAATCAAATTTTTAGGGTTTAGGTTACTGGTATGGTTCGAAATCCATTCTAGGTCACTTTCCTATTTTTGAAATAGCCTTCAACATCTTCATTTGATCTGATTCTTCCTCTTTTGTGGTTTCTTCAATTAGGTCTGCAACTTTAACTTCATCATCACCACTTTCATCATTAGGTCTGGGTTTAAGCATTTTCTTTTGCCTTCTTCAACATCCAATCTCACTTTCATTTTTCACATCATTTCCATCATCTCATCCATCTTTCTAGCAACATTAATAGTAGTATGAATTCTCCTTGGTTGTATCTCTTCCTAGGATCTGGTGCAACTGCCTCAAGTCGACGATCTGGCTACAGTGTTGCAACTACCTCACAGTCAGTGATCTGTTGAAAAACATAGGTAGTCTACCTCAAGTCAGTGATCTTTCCACACAAAGATATTATGAAATTCCTTCCTCAACTTCACTCTCCTCTGCCAAGGTTTGCAACTTGCTCTGATACCACTTGGTGTAGTCAAGGATAGAGGGTCCAGGGATAGGAATGTCCAACCTTGCAGCAAGAGTAAACCCAACAAAAACTCAAAGAATTGGAATAAAAATCCCACATGGATATATATATATATATAGATAATGACCAATTATTCACAGGAAACATGCTCTGCCTTCTGGCTTATAGATTATAGAATGATATGATGCTAAGCCCAAAATTACAATGTGGGTCGAAGCCCTTATCTCCTATATTTTCCTACTTCTTTATCACTACCATCCCTCTAACTAATGCAACTACACAATGCTTATAAATATCAATTCCCAAATTCGGAAAAGATCTGCATCAACCTCAAGAGGTCTCAAACCCCAAAGTTGATGAAACATGTGAAGGTTGGCCAAAACATATGATTCTCTTTTGATCCTTGGATAAACATGATTCATATCGAAATGAAGGTTCCTCGATGAATGTGCATCCTTAATAAATGGTTTCCTGAGCTCTGCAAGTCATGGAATAGGTCCGCACACTTGAAAATCCAAGACTGGTTGGTGAATGTTCTCTGTCCAATTACAACTGATATTCTGTTAGCGATATCTTTGTACTAGGATCTCCAAAACACTTGAATTCTAGATATGATGTAGATATTGCAATGAAGATCATATATCCTGCTCCATGAGATTTTATGTTACAATGAGGTATGAAATAATGAGATTGGGTCCTGACAATTAACTACTGAAATGCAAGAAAACATGAATACAAATATTTTTTTTGGTTGATGCAAGATTGCTTGCAACCTGGGATGCTCCTACATCACCTGAACTTTTTTTCCTCCAATATGCTCTTGTCATTTTGTTCTTAATATATTTTACATTCCAACTTAACCTCTTCCAAAACTATCGTGTTTGACCCTCTTTTCTTCGAGATTCTTCTACTTTCACCAACTTCATTCTAAATTGCCACATTGGCCTTAACATAGATCGCATCCATCCATTCAACACCCCATTTTTATCATCTTCCTTTCAGCCTCCCTTCGCTTGAGCCATTTCTACCTAGTTAGTTTCTTCTAGGATTGTCTAGCCTCCAACTTGGCATCGACCTACTCACTCTGTCGATGAGTCCTTCATTCTACGGCAACTTCATTGGATTTTCTTGTTTGGCCTTCTTCTATCTTCTACGACCAACCATACCTCTTCACAAATATTGGCCTTTTCTTTCTTGGCCTTTTGTTCGGCCTTATTCTTACACACCCAACCAACCTCTCCATGATCCATTTGATGCATCTTAAATCATTTTTTGTCTTTCCTTTTTCACCAACCTCAATCGAATTCCAACCATCACTCACAAATTGTCCACTTCAACTCCTCTCCATTGTTTGACTTCCCTTACAACTGTCGACCCATAATTGTTCATAACGGTTCATCCTTCCTTGCTGAAGGAAACTAAATCGACTATCCCACTTCCTATCCATATAGTGACAGTAAAGAAAACCTGTCTCAACCTGCCCTTATTCTTCCATCAAACCCAAAACTTACAAGCCAAAACCTACTGCTATTGAACTTAAAGCATGAGAAAACTAAAAATTAGAAACTTAGGTCGATGCCCCTGCATCATATTATTACAACAAGAATTCCATTTTTTGGTCCTCTCAAAGACTAGAGAATAACTCAAAAAGAATAAAAATAACATTAAGAATAAGTATCCAAAATTCTATAATTGTAATTAATTACCCTTGCCACTTAAATAGAGAACATATTAATGTTGCTGAGGTGCAATTCAAACGTACAAAATTTATACCCACAATATAGTAATAATTTTGAAATGATGTTAGTTATAGGTATTGACCAAGCACAAGCAAACAATGCATTTTCTACCAAGAAAACACAACATTAACACATCATGACCATTATAAATAATACAAAAAAGTAGACAACAATGCATGATAAATACTAAAAAAGTTGAGTATTTGTATTCTCTAGTTTGCAATCTTAGATTTCAATAAGCCCTCTCTCCCATGATACTCTCCCTCATTGGCTAGGAGGGAAAATCCTACCAAAAGAGTTTACATAAAACTAGATAATTAGTTTCAATCTCTTAATATACTAAATAATCTATAAAAAATAATAATAATAAGCATATGTAATTACACCCTTATAAATCATTATAATCACACTCAGAACTTAGAAAGATACATCAAATATAAATAACAATTAATCAATTTATTATAATTCCTTTTTAAAATTAGTATATAATGAAGGGTTTACCCAAAAATTCCCCACTAAGCGTATGCATTCTCCTTATTCTAGGTAAACAAATGTGTAAACATCAATTGAGTATCGGTTTATCATATATTCAACAAATTCTAATATATAATAGCTACCACTTTCTAATCACCAATATCTTATGAGGATGAGGTGAGAGCATATGATGAGTAAATATTACTATTCACCACTTTTTGATCACCTAGATCTCATGAGGGCAAGGTGAGAGCATACAATGGATGAACAATGAATTATATATATTACTTTCAATGACAATAATTCTTGAAAAGATGTGACAAAGGATTACACAAATAATATAAATATGTTGAAGCTTCACATAATAACACACAAATATGAATAAAGCTTCCTCCACAGTATAATTTTGCTTAAGTGATTACAAAATATATGCTTCTACAATAGCCTAAAGATTAATAAATATATTAGTTTTTATAAATACAAAAATATATATCAACATCCAAACAAAATATTTGAAGTACATATACTACCTCTATGTGAGGTTTCCTTAAAGAAACCAAAGGGTTTTTATCCTCCAATGTGTAGGAAACCAAAGAGGTTTCATTCTATGATCTCTAGAATTCAAGGTTTTCATCCTTGAATCATATAGTTGAACACAAGACTCTAACTATGATATTAATAATTGCATAAATTGAAAAATATCTTAAAGAAAACTAAGTAAAAATATATAGCACTAGCAAGGCACAAAGTCCAACTCCACACTTTTCCTCTCAAAGTAATTAAAATATAATTAGATTATTTCCTCCAAAATAGTCTCCATTTTCTCATGATACCAACTAATAACTAATTAATAAATTGTCATAGAAATCTATCATGAGGAAGTCACCGAGTATCCCAAAAGTTACAACCCACTTCTAGAATCCCACACTCACTAAGTCATTATTTTATTATTCATTTCTATTAATTTTTTTCAATGTCTAAAGACCCATTATTACAATATTTTCCTATTCTTAGAAGGGAAATAAGGATCGGGTGTACATACGGTGAATTAATTAAGGGAACATTACAAGTCCACTCTCACCGTATTTGCTTGCCCACAAGCAATGTAGATTTAGGTGCTCAATAATGTTTGGTCCCTCCCATATAGAATATTTTTTTTTAGATATGTTCCTCCAATGGTTCAAGTATTTTGTGATTATTATGTTAGCTTTTTTTTGTGTGTATCAATGGTAGCTGTCACGCCCCCACAAATTGCAAATCTAAACATAAGATGACCTTCATGTTTTAATACCCGAGTAAAGACAAATACTAATGATCCAAGGACAAAAATTAATCAAAATTCAAAAAGGTAGAAAACAAATAATTACAAAAGCAAAGCTAGTACGAGAATACGACAAAATAGCACTAAAGACAAAAAAGAAAATTCAAGCCACGATTAGTATAAGACATTGATAAAGAATAGTTTTGGATAACAACGATTATTATGGCAAGGCAACAATTATTTAAGATAACGATTAAATGATGCAATGAAAGTTTCTAAGAGAGGATCAACAATTTAAGAAAGGATAATTTAAATATAATTAATTATCCTTGGATTAGTTAGTCAAAGCAATCAACTAAAAAGACATGTCTTTTGATAGTATGAAAAGACACGACCTTTAGCTCCAATGGAGGTATAAAAGGAAGGATATATCAAATACAAAAGGTATTTATGGGATTCAGGAGAGATAAAAAAGATCTAGAAATATAAAAAGGGAATAGGGACAAAAATAGGAGTATTTTCCTGAGCGTAGCATCAATATGTATTAATTTGATATACTTAGATTTGGGAAGAAGAAATAAGAAGTTTGATATGGAAGAATGTATGAAGAAGAAGATAGTTTAATGGAAGATAGATGAAGACAAATGATAAATTAAAAAGGGAAATTCTTATTCTTTGATTCACACTAAGCAATATCTTATGAATACTAAGAAAAAAACAACAATAAAAGTAATCGATACATAGAAGTCGCAAAGTATACTCCTGAGTGTAGCAAATACTTTGTGACTTCTATGTATTGATGTGTGTGCTTCTTGTGTATACTCCATTCATGTAAATACTTTGTGACTTCTATGTATTGATGTATACTTTATGACTTATGTGTATTCATGTGAATACTTTGTAACTTACATGTATTCATGTGAATACTTTGTGCTTACGTGTATACTTCATGACTTATGTGTATACATTGAAACTTATGACTTATGTGTATTCAAGTTTATACTTTACAACTTACGTGTATTCATGTGAATACTTTATGACTTATGTGTATACTTCGTGACTTATGTGTATTCATGTGACTTATTTGTATTCAAGTGTATACTTTGCAACTTATGTGTATTCATGTGTATACTTTGTGGCTTCATGTATTCACGTGTATACCTTGTGACTTTGTGTATTCATGTGTATACTTTGTGACCTACATGTATTCATGCGACTATGTGTATACCTTGCATCTACTTTGTGACTTGCAACTTGCATGTACTTATGTGTATACCTTGTGACTTACGTGTATTCATACGACTTACATTTATTTATGTATATATACTTCAAGTATTATGTGTATCCACGTGTATGCTTCATGTATTACGTGTATTCACGTGCATGCTTCATGCTTCATGTGTATATTTCATGTATTACTTGTATTCACATATATGTGTCATGCTTTGTGTCTTACGTGTATTTATACTTCATGTATTGTGTATATCTATGTGTTTGTTTCATGCTAGATATTCCTTCAACAAGATTACTCCATATGATTACTTTATGAAAATATTTAAAACCTTGCTTGTCAAAATGCTTTGAGTTGAGAAACACTAAGAAATTAACTTATCTAAAATTGAATTATGAATTATTATTGACGAGGGAGCAAACCCGAGACACAGAAATACACTCACAAAAGAGAGAATAATATTTTATTCATAAATATGGAACTTCTTACAAGCAGAGGATCTCAAATCCCCAAGCTCTGTATTACATGCAAATTACATACTTACAAAAAATAACCCAGATCCCCCTTTCGCAGCATGCAAACTTCTTTCACCAAAAAGTTACTCAAAAATAAGAAACTAGCCCATAAATAGACCCATTTTGGTTTGGAACCAAAAACAACATTCGAGATAAGTATTTTGGCGGTTTGGCGCTAAAATTACAATTTGAAATTCAAGTTTAAATTCATAGTCAAAAATTAGCACATTTCTAAAATATGCACCAACTTCTGGCAGCCATAACTTTTAATCGGACCGTTGGATCTTCAATGATAATACCGTTGGCTACTTTGGCATTTCCACAAATTTTTAGGCCCATTCGAGATCGTTTAGTGCCTCAAACTGAGCTCAGAAGGTTTTTTAGGGCAAAAAGTAGAAACTAGAACTTGAATAACTTTCAAGTCATGAATGATCTTGACCTGATTCTTTCACCAGACTGTGTATTTTTCCATCCTGAACCTTCCCATAAATTTTTGTCTTCCCATGCCTTCAAATTAAAACCTGCTAAAAATAGCAGTTGAGCAGAAAAAACAGAAAAGCAGTTCTGAAAGTTGGAAACTCTTCTTCGATGAAAAGGGTATCCAAAAATGCAAAAACATTTACAAAAAGAAAACAACAAGAACAAAATGGAAATCATCTTTTGGGTGATGCAAGATTGCCCTCACACCACTAGATGCTCCTGCATCAATTATTAGTATAAAAATGCAATAATGAAGAGTTGTAACTATTTAAGTGAAAAGGTGTGACTCCCCTCAAACTTGAAAGAGAGAATTTCATTTGAGAGAGACATCCATACCCTCATTTGAAAAATCCAATTGAGAATAGGACTTTATGTAATTTTGCAAGAGAATTAAATTAGGTTCTCAAGAATCACGACCCTTCAAAAATGAAATAAGATGACTCTCTCAACAATAAGATGTAGAAAAGAGGAATTATTTACTTGTAAAGAAACCATCAATAGGAAATAAATCTAACAATCAACTTGGAAGTAAAGTATAATTATCAAAGGCAATCACGAAGGGGGGTTATTCATTAACTATGAAGGGTCGTGACTCCTAATGAAGGTTGGTGACTCCTTCAAGGAATGCACATAATGGATGGATCAATTCTTTGACATTAAATAAGCATTCATCACTCATCCAATCATCAAACAATCAAATATCAAAATATTTCCCAAGGAAAGAACATAAATGTTTTAATAAAGAGTAATTTGTTCTCGATTAAATGTACAATCAAGTTCATACCACATATGATCTACCTTGTAACCTTCAAAATTGATCTATTGAACTTTTCCTTGTGGACCAAATTCACCCCTATATGTAATATCTAGAGTAGAACATTTCATCCAAGGGCCTTATTCTCCTAAGCTCTTTTTCCTAATTAGAGTAGCTATACATTCATGAAGTTGATACAAATCAAGCTACAACAAAATTATTACATAACCCTATGCTAATCTACATTATGGGTTCATAACCCACAAATCCCAGGATTATTCTCACCTTTAAAACATGGGGATAAATTGATTAGGTGAAATAAAATAATACTTTCCCAAGATATAAAAATAAATTTAGTACCAACATGGGGATTTATCAAAGAGGAGTGATAACCTCCAATTTATTTGGAAGATGGACAAGATTGGGATATTAGAGTAAACCTATAAATTTAAGTCCTTATGTTGCTTGGTAGGAGTGTTGAACTATTGTACATATTCCATTGACTTGATCAATCCAATAAAATTGTGCTTAAGTATCATCCAAGAAATATACACTTAGAAGGTTATAACATGTCATTAATCACCCATGGGTATGACATATGTTTGAATAGGTTAAAAAAACCCTATAAGCTATTTTATATTATATCCTCATTAGAAACAAACTTGCCTCAAACCCTGTGAAACATAATAAGAGAAGTTATCACTCAAGCATCTATGCAAACGTGAATTGCACAAAGGAGTGTGATCTTGATATTCACAACATTCCCATAATCTCTCATGATTTTGGATTTCAACAAGGGGAAATGAAGAATTTGTATCATCTCCTAGGATCCTTGTGGTAATGACATAAGAGGAAACTTGTCTTAAATAATAGATCTAGTCAATTTCCAACTCTTGGTTTTGTTGTTGGGAGTTATTGTGAAATAGTAAGAAGACTATTAGATAATAAATTGTCCCCATAGTTTAGAGGATGGTATTAAACCTTATTGGTGGTCAAGGAAAGTATATTGACAGCTACTCTCCAAGGACATAGAGTCAAACATAATCAAAATAATTTCACTTGGGTTAGAATTTTTGATTCCTATCAAAATATCACAACTGAAGCTAATATCATTGAAAAAAGGAGAAATATTTAAAATTTACAAATCTTAGTTGTGATTGCTTGAGGACAAGAAATCTTGGGCAGGGTGGACTATCATTCCCTCACAAATTGCAAACCTAAACATAGGCCAACCTTCATGTTTTAATACCTGAGTAAAGACAACTACTAGTGATCCAAGGACAATAATTAATCACAAGTCAAAAATGCAAAAAACAAATAACTACAAAACTAGTACTAGTATGAGAATAAGACAAAATAGCACTAAAGACAAAAAAAGAAAATTCAAGCCACGATTAGTATAAGACATCGATAAAGAATAGTTTTGGATAAAAATGATTATTATGGAAAGGTAATGATTATTTAAGATAGAGATTAAATGATGTAGCAAATGTTTCTATGAGAGGATCGACAATTTAAGCAAGGATAATATTAATATAATTAATTATCCTTGGATTAGTTAGTCAAAGAAATCAACTAAAAAGACATATCTTTCGATAGTATGAAAAAACATGACCTTTAGCCCCAATGGGGGTATAAAAGGAAGGATATATCAAATGTAAAAGATATTGATGGGATTCAGGGGAGATAAAAAATGACAGAGATATAAACAGGGAATAGGGACAAAAATAAGAGTATTTTCCTGAGCATAAGAGTAGATACATTAATATGATATACTCAGATTTGGGAAGAAATAAGAAGTCTAATATGGAAGAATGTATGAAGAAGAAGATAGTTCAATGGAAGATAGATGAAGATAAATGATAAATCAATAAGGGAAAATCTTATTCTTTGATTCAAACTATGCAATATATCTTATGATTACTAAGACCAAATCAACAACAAAAGTAATTGATCAACAACATAGCCTCTCATATATATGTAACATATTCAATCAGAATAATAACATAATTGATTCCTATGGTATGTAGAGATAATTGTTTTATGCTCATTTATCAAATAAGTATGGATATATAATTATACTAAATAAATATCGATATAATATCATATTATTTACCATATATTTTCTGATATTAATAGTGATATGATCTTGGTTTGGTAATAATTGGTCATGAAGGGATGAGGTAGGACTACAAAAAGGGAGAACTGTGAGTAGGACCTCCTATTATGCAAAAAGGGGGAATTGTGAGTAGGACACCCTATTATGCAAAAAGGGAGGATAAAGGACATGCTATTGTAGCCTCCCAACTATCCTCACTTGAATCAATTATTGAAGTAAATAAAGAAAGGTATTCAATCATAAGAGGAGAGGTTGGCATGATGGAGGAGAATGGTGTATAGCCCTCACTAGGTACACCACCTCATGATGATGGTTAAAGACCATCGATTAAGGACCACATGAGGCCATAGGGGATAAGTTCCTACTATTGGGCCTAGGGTAGAGGATACTTGGGGCACCTCATCATGTCCTAATTATGGTTGAGCTCATGTAGTCTTTGGGACTTGTTGTATTGATATATATATATATATATATATATATATATTATCTTTCTTAGACTTAAAACTAAATTTATTTCATGGATTATTTCTGTCATATTCATCTAACATGGTTGCAAGTTTTCATAACCAGACTTACATCATCTCAATTTTAAGTAGGAATTATATCTTTAATTGCAATCTACTATTGGTTTCATTTGGAATTGTGATTTCAGGGAAAAATATAAGGTGATCCCAAAAGGGGACATTTGGCACTAATATGAATTTTCCTTCATCATCTAAGGGCAATAAGTTAATAGTTGATATAATGTGACATCTGAGTTCCCTTTTGAAGTAAGATACATGGAAATAATTATGAATCTTAGTATTTGTTGACAACTCCAATTCATAAGCCACTTCACCAATTCTTCTAATAATTTTGTAGGGTCCATAAAAGTGAGGCTTGAGATTTTAAACCCTACTTTTCTTAATGGAGGTTTTCCTATAAGGTTGTAGGAATAGAAAAACCATGTCTCCAAACTTAAATTTCCTCTCAATGTAGTTCAAATTTGCATAAAAAATTATTAATTTTAAGCCCATTATAGGTGATCCTTGAGCGATCTCAAAATACTTTGTCTATATTTTACAATGTCACTAATTACTAATATATTGCTACCAATAAAAACTTAATATGTAAAATATAGTGTCATATTCATATAAAGCCATAAAAAGTGTCATACCAATAAACATATGATGGGTGGTGTTGGTTTGCTTTTAATTCCAATTATTTTTTTGAAACCATCTAAAGAATAGCCAGTTCTTATGCTTAAAGATTTCAAGGAGTTGGCCAATGAACATGAGATAGCTAGAAAACTATTCTCCTATGCACTTTAGGTTCTAAGAGACCTAGGGGGATAACCCTCAACAATATCAATGATTTACCACTCTATTTATATTAGGATATTGATCTAATAGAGATGCTCTCATGAAGAGTGCCAAGAATTGCATTGAGATTTGCTTTAATGGGATAAATCTTTGGAGACTTATGCATTTATTGTCTTTAAGAACATATATAATGCTAAAGAATAAACTGAAAACACAATTTAAATAGTCTTTATTTAAAATTACTTTGGACTTGCAACTAGCATTCTTACTTAGATTGGTGCCTTAAAACCTTGGCACCAGAGTCAAAAGATTATGCAAATGTTTTCTGAAAAATAAAATGAGAACAAATTCAATATAATTCTACACATTATTGCCTTACAATAATGTTATTTGAATGTAGATTCATATCCAATTCTTCTTAACAATACTTAAACATCTAATAACCCTCAATGTTTCAGATATAGCAATTTAATCTATTACTTTAACAAAAGTTATTTAAGAAACATTCATTGCACCATAATGCAAAGATGAACATCAAAAGATCCTTGAACAATGTTATTCATAAGAGGAACAAAATATGCATTGGAGACAATTGTTCTTGAATGTTTCACAATGTATTCAAATCCTTTTGAATGTGTATACTGCTATACACAAATTTACATTTGCATTCACTATCCTTCTCTAAAAAACCTAGACAAGACTAGAACAACCTAAGAGAGAACCCTCTACTTACAAAAATATGAAAGATCACTTCAAAAAGACTATCAATTCCCTTTTTAAAAGACAAGGGATCAACAAGATTAAAGCCATGGATAGATGTCACATTTTTTGTTTGACAAATTATCCGAAAAAAGGTACAAAACTAGAAGAAAAACACTTTTAGAAGCTATTGCAAAAGATACTCCTCTGATTTGCATGATGAGACAAACTGGGGGTGCACAATTTTTTAGTCATAATTCTATACCCATGATGTAAATGTATTTTATGAAAGCCAAGGAGATGCTATAATTCTCCCGACATGATTCAAATGAGAAGAATATTCCTCCTCGGTCTATTTATTTACAAATTAAGAAATTTTGATCAAACTTATTTCTAACTTTATCAAGCAATCCATAACAACATTGCATTTTTCCACATCAATATTATCTACAAAAATAGAACTCAAAATGGGAGATAGGATACCACTTAACTCAACTCTCCTTACCTTATAATCCTTTACCACCCCATCACCAAATAAATATTTAGGCATAATTTCATGCCCAATATCTTCAAAAAACTCTAAGGACTACTCCATAGCATGATGATAACTCTCATACATAACCATATTATCCTCTATAACATCTGAATTCTCCAAAATAATATATAATTCAATAGGAGCATTAATATCAAAATTTTCCCTTTCAATCATCTTTTCAATTAACTTCCTCCTAGGGTACCAAATGTATTGGATCATTTTGAGTTGGGCCTTTATTGGGACATGAATCATACGAACATCAACAATTGTATTGTAACAATTCCAAGTATTCTCAAGGTGGCCTAAAATACAAGATAGCCTATGACCAAATAGGCTATCAACAACCTCTAAGATTTTTTATTTTCTCTCCACGTTGGAATTTTTCTCTGCTTCCCTACTCTTAGTAAGCTCCTTATTCAATTTGTTTAGCTCCAAGGAAAGGGATGCATTATCTTATATTTCTTTATATCCTACCACATCTTGAGTAGGTGGAAGTAATCTAGTGACAATATTAACTTGTTCCTGCAACTTCAAATTTAAAGCATTTACCTTAGTAAGCTTTGCTTCCAACTTCCTTACTGCTACTTCAGTGAACATGGATGTGTTCATAGTTAATGTTGTAATTTGAAGGGCACTAGTATTCACCAATATTCTAAAAATTAAGTTGGTAGCTAGTTCATTTATATCAAATATCACTTGGGGTCTCTTGGTCTCAAGGAAGATAGACCAAATTACCAAGGTCTCATGCCTTGGATTGAAACCTGAGCTAAAGTAAAATGCATCTACCTACTCTTCTAATGACTGTTTACTTCGAAAGAGTACACTTGGGAGATTCAAACCTTGGGAAGTTTTGAGAATGTGGGATCATATTGCTATCCCTAAGATTTTATAAGTTGGCTCTTTGTTTTAACTAATGGGAGGAGGAAAGGGGAAGAGATAAAATAAAATGGGGGCAATAAAATATTTTGAGGTGATGCACCAAAACATGTTAATGGTGTTTCCCATCATACAACATATCACAATATTAGTCTTGTAGTAATTTGTAGAAGTTTGAAAGAGTGCTAACATGATCCAAATTTTGCATATGTGAAACTAAAACTATAAAAGCTTGCTATAATAATCAACAACTACAATCTCTCAATGAAAACACAAAGCATAATTACATTTAGGTAGAGGAAATAGAAATTACAACAGAGGCCAATAGAACACAAAATTATGCATTTAATCTTTCTCATATAAAACTAACTGCTAAGGTTTGAGAAATTACAAAAATGAACTATTATCCTTCTACATATTTTTTGGTAAAATGATGAACAAACCTCAATACAACACCATACACTGCTTAAATAGAAAAAAATATGTTCCTCGACGAGAACCGTAGAAATAGAAAAGATTCCCCCACTCCTACGCCTACGAGTTTCACCAGCGTGGTGACAGTTGAAATGACAGACTAGGAAATCATGAGCTACCCCTATAGGAGGTGATGATTCCATATGTTCCTCCACAATCTCCCTTTGCACCCACCTATGAGCCTCACTATTAAGAGCTGGTGATGGGAACTCATTCCTCAGGATGCATGCGGGATTTCCACATGTCGGCCTCCACCATTGTCCATGATGGACTTGCCAAAAGTTTTGGCCAACCACACATCATATATTACTCATGGTGCCTAGGGACCCCTTCGAGCTACACCAGCCTCACACATGGCTTGGGAAAAAGTAGGATTTTAATGAAATACAAACCTTGCTCAATCTTCTTAGTTGGAACGTGAAGCCACCATGTGGAAACAAACTACATTACACTATAAACATAGTCCCTGAATCTAGTAGCGGTTAAGCAACTTTGACAAGTAGTCGTCCCCCACAAAAAAAATTGAAATTAAGCACAAAAACAATGGAAAATTGAAAGGAAATGCATTATTTCAAATAATGCATTGGAAAAGAGCCCTTTACAAAATAAGGGTATGGTGGAAAAAGTCTACAATACCATCTCCATCCCTAGAATATTCCCCTAGTACCTCTACTACACCCCCTTCAATATATGCATATCCTAATACGCAGACTAATGCGACTACCTCTACCTCATTGGAAATGGAAGTGAATGATATGAAAAATCTACTATAGGCCTTCTCCAATGAAATAATTAACCTTAAAAGGTATTGGGATATGCCCCCTAAGCCCCCTTATCATCATTTTCAAGGTAATAGACCTCCCTTCTAGCATAACCAATACCAAGGGGAGCGTGAACAAATAATCAGGCTCAATCTTCAAATCAAATAGTCCCGATCTTGACCCCACTGCAGTATGTATCACCCAATCATAATAGAGAATTGACAGTAGGTCAAAATAATTTGGTGGATGACACTAATTCATAGTGCTTTCCTTGTAATGACACACACATTCCCCAAAACTTCCCTAGGGGTAATCTCCAACAGAGGGTCTCATAATAACAGAACCAAGGAATCACTACCGATACAAGCACATATGCCTATCAATCCCTGAGAGTGTAAAATGTTATTCTAGTGGTGCAAGTGCAAGAAATGAACCTTGAGAAAGAGAGGGAAATTGCTTCAGACCATGCACTAGATTTTTGGATGGAGGGAGAAGATGCATTATTCACCAATGAGGCATCAATGTCAAAGACCCCTTAGGTTTAGTCAGATTATTATACTTGATCCAAAAGGAGGGTGACTAGAGAACATATACTCATTATGCTGCAACTCAATCCCCTACTCGAGAAAGACTCGGGACCAACAGTAGTGGCTCTAGCATTCCAAAAGAAGAGTGAGGCAACCTTGAGTAAAACAAAAGAGCCAAATGCCCCAATACATGGATAATTCAATGTGGTAGAGTAGTTAAAGAAACCTCTGGCCCATGTCTCTTTATGGGATATTTTGGCTATCCTTGAGAAAAAATCCTTGTTGCGAGAGGCTTTGGGAGATGATAAAACACCACTACAAGACAATGCAGTCCCAAAATGTAATCATGATAAACATAAAGAGATAGTTAAAGAGTTAAGGGCCATAGGAGACACACCATTCATAAACATAAAAGAAAAGGTGGAAAAGGAAGAGGTAAGTAAGCCAAGACCCACCCCATTCTTCTTAACTCTCATTGTGGGGGATAAGTTGCTACACAATTTTATGATTGACTTTGGTACCAACACCACAATTATACCTTAATTGATTGTAGATTCATTAAAATTAGAATATGAGCCTCTTAATAGAGGAATCATGCAATTAGATGGGAAAAGGATTTAGGCCGTAGGTCTAATCAAAAGCCTCCCCTTAACCTTGTATTCATTTCCCAACATTACAGTTGCCTAAGAGGTGGTAATAATAGATATCCCTCCCATTTTTGGACTATGTTTATCTAAAGATTTCACTGCTAAGATTTGGGGGATATCTATCTCTGGATTGTTCTCATATAATCCTAAGGACTAAGCATGGTACTAAGATGAAAGTGTTATCAGAACCTTTACAAATTAGAGCACATAGAATATGATGTTGTGATGAAATTTGAGGCCACAAAGACATCATTTAAAAAAAATGAAATGTATTGTGTGGAGATGTTAGAAGGTGAAGAAGCAACTAGAGATAAAATCCCAAAAGAAGTTTTGATAAATGAATTTATGAGGAGTAATCCATTAAAAAATTATGATGTTACTGCCCTCAGCACATATGTGATTTATGATGAAGATCAAGTCATCCCTCAGGTGACCAAAAGTCAAGGAAGCCAACATGGAAGCCCAAATGATAAATCAAGCCTGTGGACTCTGCACTTTGATGGTGCAAGATGTAAGGCAGGTTCAGGAGCCTCTATCCACCTAGTATCCCCTACTGGAGTGGAGATTATTAACACTTTCTGGTTTTAATTCTCTTGCACAAATAATGGAGTCAAGTATGAGGGCCTGGCTTGAGGTTTAAGTCTTACAGAGTGAATGAGAATCAAATAGTTAAAAGTCTTTGGAGATTTGGAGCTATTGATAAAGCAAATAAGAGGGACATCAACAAAAAAAAATGTGAATGCGGTCTTACCTCCATAGAGTATGGGATCTAATTGAAGGATTTGAAGGCTTCAACATCCAAGTGATTATGAGATCTTAGAATGTTTTAGTGGATAGAATGGCAACAAACAGTTCTCAATTCAACCCAGTAACATACCTGTTATCAAACAAACATGTGTAGGTGATCGTGAGACCAACCATCCCTAATAATGATATAAATTGGTAAGTCTTTGAGAGTGATGCTTATATTTCCATGTTTATTCAATATTTTGGTGAATTCATAGAACAATTGTAGCCCAAAATTGAAGAGGTTTATGAAGATCAAATTATCCAGCTTAGAACTAAAAAGCTTCTGAAGGGTTTAATCACTCTAGAGAATCTTTTTTATTCTGAGAATTGTTTAGGAGATGGATAGAACAATGTTGAATGAAGCCAAATTTCCTGATAGATATTGGAAGGAAGTAGTTCATATTATTGTTTACATTCTTAAAAGAGCACAATTAAGAGTGAATCATGATAAGAATCCATATGAATTATGGAAAGGTAGACCTACATCTGTGAAATATTTCAAAATATTTGGAAGTAGATGTTTTATAAAAAGGGATGAAGACACTTTGAGTAAATTTGAGACAAGATCTAATGAAGGAATATTTATGGGTTATTTAACTACAAGAAAAGCTTATAAGTGCTACAATAAAAGGTTACAAAAGATAGTTGAAAGTGTGAATGTTAGAGTGGATGAAGATTACTCTCAGTTGTTAAACAAAGATGACATGTATTCAAAAGTCTCTGTTTATGAAGAAAAAGAAGAATTTGCAAAAGGAGAATCACAAAATGAAATTGATGTTGATGAAGAAGAGAAGCCAATCACTACTCCAAAAGTACTACCCAAATTTTTCAAAAGAGACCATTTTGAGAAGCAAATTCTTGGGAACAAAGCCAATGGTTCATGACAAGAAGAAATATTGCACAACAAGAATATGTAAACTATTCTTTACTATCTGAAATAGAGCCTAAATCTTATAAAGAATCTAGTAAAGATGAAAGCTAGATTGAAGCCATGAAAGAAGAAATTAGTCAAGTAGAGAAAAATCAAACTTGGGAACTTGTTGCTAGCACTGTTGATAAGAATTTCATTGGCTCAAAATGGGTATTTAGAAATAAACTGAATGAAGATGGGAAGATAACAAGAAAAAAGCTAGATTAGTCTGAAAGGGTTATGATCAAGTTGAGGGTATAGATTTTGATGAGACATTTGCACCTGTTGTTAGGCTTGAAGTTATTAGAATGTTTCTTGCATATTTAATTTATACGAATTTCAAATTATACCAGATGGATGTAAAATCTGAATATCTTAATAGTTATCTAGATGAGGAATTTTATATGGAGCAACCTAAAGGGTTTATTGTGACTGAAAACAAAGACTATGTATGCAGATTGAAAAAGGCTTTGTATGGTTTGAAACAGGTCCCTAGGGTTTGGTATTCTAGGTTAGACAGATATCTCCAACAAGGGTATAAGAAAGGTATTGTTGATAGTAATTTGCATTTCAAATGTGAAGATGAACATATATTGGTTTTCATTGTTTATGTTGACATGATATCATTTTAGGTAGCAATTGTGATGAAATGTATAAAGTTTTTGCTACTACAATGCAAAAAGAGTTTGAGATGTCCATGCTCGGAGAATTAACATATTTTCTTGGTTTACAAGTCAATCAGTTAGACTCTGGAATTTTCATTTCTCGAACTAAGTATGTGAATGAAATGATGAATATATTCAAGATGAAAGATTGTAATCTTGTTAGATGGTAACAAGATGTAAGCCTAGCAAAGATGATGAATCTGAATTAGTGATCAACTATTATATGATCCATGATTGGAATCCTTTTATATCTTACTACAATAAAGCATGATACCATGCAAGTTGTTTGCATGGTTGTTAGATTTCAAGCTACTCCTAAGGAGACACATATTAAAGTTGTGAAGAGGATTTTCAAATACTTGAAAAGTACATTAGAATATGGTCTATGGTATCCTATTGGTAATGATTTCACTTTAGTTGTATACACTAATGTAGATTGGGCTAGTTGTTTGGATGATAGAAAGAGAACTAGTGGCGGTGCCTTCTTTCTAAGAGATAGATTGGCAGCATGGTTGAATAAGAAACAAGAGTTAGTTTCTTTATCAATTGCTGAAGCTAAATATATTGTTGTTCTATCTTGTTGTACTCAAGTATTGTGTATGAAAAAAACAATGCAAGATATTAAGGTGAATTTTGATGGGCCAATTAGTATTTGGTGTGATAATACTAGTACCATAAACATCTCAAAGAATCTTGTTATGCATTCCATAACCAATCATATATTTATTGAATATCATTTTCTTAGGGGAAAAAGTTGCTGCACAGGAAGCCAAATTAGAATATGTTGCTACAAAAATCAGCTAGAAGATATTTTCACAAAACCCCTTCCAAAGGAGTCATTTGAACAACTCAGGGAGAAATTAGGAGTTGTTCCTTCTCCTATTTATACATGAATATAAAATGCATTCATCTAGGGGGAGCATATTAGAATACATCTTTATCTCTGGTCTTTCCCTTTGTAAATGATGTCAAAGGGGGAGAGTAGATATGGAGAAAATAACATATATGATGATTGGTGTTAGGGGGAGAACAAAGAAAATTGCAATATGCAAGGAAGATTATGGAGTGTTATTGTAGACAGGGGGAGCATGAAGTACATAGATGAAGAAAAGGACATATATGATTGGTGTTAGGGGGAGAATAAAGAAAATTGTAGTATGCAAGGTAGATGATGCAGTATGCAAGGAAGATGATGGAGTGTTTTTGCAAACAAGGGGGGCATGGTGTGATGTTGGATGAATAGTGTTGTCATTCATATTTCAGAGTTTCATAGTTTTTCAAAGTGTTGTCATTTTCATAAGTGT
This sequence comes from Sequoia sempervirens, assembly GCA_007258455.2. Taxonomy (NCBI): domain Eukaryota; kingdom Viridiplantae; phylum Streptophyta; class Pinopsida; order Cupressales; family Cupressaceae; genus Sequoia; species Sequoia sempervirens. The sequence goes on along the minus strand of VDFB02075321.1, from coordinate 144,107,201 downwards.
TTCCATCAATGACAAAGGGGGATGTTTTTGAAATTGTTTTCATTGATGTCAAAGGGTATTCTTGATGATCATTGATGTCCATGGATGATGTAGGAGCATCCAGGTATGCCTAAAATCCGCATCAACCTTCATACAATTTTGGTTTTGTTTGCTTAAACTTTTTTTTGGTGTACATGTGTTTGTTTGCTAGCATTCATTCTAGATGATGTCATTTACCTATTCAACTAACAAATCAATATGGAATCTATTTAATTAATATCAAATTCCCAAAGGCCAAGTAATTCAATATTGGGGATTATTTAAAAAGGCAGATTTTAAAAACATAAGATAATGTCAAAGTATGGCGTTCAACTGGGCAATGCAGTTTTTTTTTGGCAGGAAAAGACAAACACATTGCTAACTCTTGGTCTACACTAAACAAGGTGAATAGAAAGAGTCATACATGGCTAAGAACAGGAAGTTTAACCACCCAAGGTGATGAAAAGATAATAGGGTAAAAATATGGAAATGATCAGGCAAATCGGCATCTTTTGGGAAGGAAAAATATGCCAAACAAAAAATCATTATGTGGTGTAGTTAAGAGATGAAAAGAGGCATTAGAGGGTGTGAAAAGAGAGGGCATTGATCCATTGTTTAGCTAAAAACAATTTTTGGAAATAACACCCAACTAGAGGTGTGGTGCTGAAGATTCTGGAGGAGAAATAAGGGGTTGAAATCAAACAAAATAACAGAGAAAAGCATTGGAGAGTATGCATATTTTTCTAGGATAATTCCCATGTGTAATTTTGGACAAATATAAATAAATAATTGTGGCTTGTTCTTTGGAAAACAACTTGATTAAATTGGTGTTTGAAACCTCTTTTGAATTTGTTTAATTTGTTTACATTGCTGCAAATTTTACTCTCAGCTAAGGTTCAAAGTTTGTTTTGATCTACATCAATGGATTAGCTCAACAAGTTTGTTTACAGTGCAATGTAAGTGTTGAAGGGTTACAAAAGTTTGGTCTTTGAGATTCAGACTTTGCTTATATTGCATGCTAGAAATGTTAAGTTAACATTGATTCAGACTTCAGGATTGTCTTATGTCACTTGCTATAAAAGAAGAAGTTAGTCTATTTTGAGTTGAATCTTTCAAATGAAGGAATCAGGTGTCAGAGGTTGGAATGTTGGCTTATGTCTTATCGTGAAAGTAAGGAAAATGGAATGATCCTTAACACTGACATTGACACCCGAAAGGCTTTGAGATTCACAACTTGGAAGGAGGCTTAATGCTTCATCAAGAAGTTAGGGAAGTGGAAAATGGTAATTATGAAGCCCGATGATCAATGAATCAAGATTTAGGAAAATCATGAAGGTTTCGGGGAGCATGGTTTAGAAGGATGGATTACACCTTATCAAAAGGAAAAAAGAGGTAAGTGGTAAAGGTGAACCCCGACATTCAATGACTTAAAGGAGCATGAACAAAATTTTGAAGATCAAAGGAATGGTTTGTGGTTAAGATAAATGGATGGTAAAAGGTAAAGGGTAAGGTTGATGGCCGAACCTAAAATGTGAAGGCAATTTGAAAGGTGGTAGAAGGTAAAGGGTAAGACCAATGGCCAAAACCCGAAACACAAACTCATTTTTGAATAAAGTGACAACACGTGTTTCACACGTGATGATGACACATGTACATGCTTGGCGATAAAGACGAGATCGATGGTCTACATTCAAAGTGAGCAAATGATTATTTCTAGAAGACAAAATTTGATGGGTAGTTACAAATTAGAAGCCAATTTAAATATTTTTTGACAAATCATTAATATGATGGTTTCAAAGGCTGACGATGTAGTTAGGGTTTATGTAACTATGGAAATAGTTACTTTTTCTATTAGAATGATTGTGTGAGTGGGTGTTGAATATAGAATCCTTTCATATCATGTGTATAGTGGAGACATTAATGCAGATCATTCTAATACACAAGGATTATTGAATTGAATGTGTTTCACAGGTTAGTAAAAGAATATATTGTTTGTATAAAAAAATATATCTTTGTGATGATTGAGAAAGCGTGAATGGAGAGAAGTGCAGAGCAAAGAAAGAAATGTAGATTAATGAAATGAAAAGGTGCATTCTCAGGTTGAAGAAGAACCAATATCAACATATATGAATTTGTAATGTTGTAGAGGTTGGTACCTTAGAAAGATTGAGTTGGTGCTCAATTAGGTGTGTAGTGTACTAGGAGATTGGTGCCTCAAAATATTGTCTTTGGTGTGCAATGTACCGGGAGGTTGGTGCCTCAAAACATTGCCTTAGGTGTGCTATGTACTAGGAGGTTGGTGCCTCAAAACACTGTCTTAGGTGTGCAATGTTCCTAGAAGTTGGTGCCTCAAAACATTGTCTTGGGTGTCAATGTACTTGTAATTGGGTGCTCACAAAATATATGTAATTTATTTGATTGTGAGGTTGGATTTGATTAGTAGACTCAAGCAACTTTTCTCATCGTAGTTTTTTCCTTCTAGGATTTTCCATGTATATCTGGTGTCTTCTTTGTGTGTGATGTTTTTGTGGAATCTTAAATCTTGTCTACTGTATTAACTTGGTAAAAAATTGTATATACTAATTCACCCCCACTTCTTAGTGTATTGGTGTTCTTTCAACAATCCCATCATGTGTCATTGTATAATTTCATAGAAATGTCAAGAAAGAAATGTAATATGAACTTGCCTAAGGATGCACAAGTAATTATTTCAAAATTTTATGCTATTTAATTATTTCCATTACTCTTGCACTTTATAGAGTATTATTTTATGATTTAGTAATGACCTAGGACTATCTATAAATATATGTTTGTAGTAACTCAACTAAAGGTATTTGGCACACAAATTGATAGGGTAATGACCAAATTTTAGGAAATTTAATTGGAGAAAGTGAAATTAGAATTAGAATTAGGTGGAATATGTTGAACCATTCAACCCAATCCATGAACAAGGTCATGAGATGCAATAGGTTAATATGGAAGAGGACCAAAAGGAATGAATTTGTACTAAGGTAATGTACAATAAAGTTTAACTAGTAACTTTAGGTACATAGGATTGATTTATGTTCTAAATATATCAAATTGAGTACTATAATTGTGTGTTTAGAAAAATACCAAAAAAAAATGTAAATTGAAGGTGTACTTTAAGTGTAGGGTATGCACATTTAGTCCTTACATTCCTCCCCACTCTGTTGTGCATATGGATCTACATAAATTATGTATGCCAATGTAAGATATGAAGTAAAGAAAATAAACAAACATGACAAGATATAGTATAATTAGATTATGCATCAAGATCTTTGTATACTTAAAAAACATGTGACCCTCTATAAAATTGCATCCAAAGTCATTAGTTGGACCTACAAAACAATGTTAGTGTAAACAATATATTATCAATCATTATATTTTTGTAAAGATGAAGCAAAAAAATTTAAATTGACTTTTACATGTCTTAGTGCACAAGTAAATATGGATTTAGAACCATTGTGGACCTCACAAAATATACAAATGGAATTAAGTGTAGAAGGGATCATGATGCATAAGAAATTATGGAGTTAGAAATGGTGTGGCCCCCACAACACATGCAACCATGATCACATTATAAAATATTATGTAGATGAAGTTATGGTGCATAAGATAATCATAGATTTGGAACCAATGTGGCCTACATAACATTTGCAAGCTTAAAACCATGTAAAACTAAGACAAGATAAAAACATGATAGATAAGGCAGTCATGTAGTTGGAACTAGTGTGATTGCATGATACATACAAGCATAAGATTTTACAAGAATAAGATTTTATAAAATCTTGTGTAAATATAATTATGATGCATAAGGAGATCATGTAGTTGGAACTAATATGGCCCCCATGATGTACATTCAAGAATAACACCATGTAAAACTAAAAATATTTTGATAAGTATTATATACCACCTCAAATTGAGTGTGAGGTGTGATTAATCATTTGATTTGACGAGAGATAAAATATGTAAAATTTTATAGAAATACGATATCCATATATGTGATTTGCATGATTAGGCATTCTAGATCATGTAATAATTTATGTTTGTTCCAAATTTTACCCCCTTATGAGGAAAATCATGTATTTGAAATTAATATCCATGTACCAAATTTCATTATGTAATATCAATATAACCTTTACTTATGGTTTTGGCTCATGATAAAATGTAATGGTATGGGAATTTGTGTGATGGATTGATCTTCAATAAAACTGACACACTCTTGATATGAATTTGATGGAGATGTCAATGTTTTCTCTTATTTTGAACCTCCTTAATAATATCTATATTATTGGCTTAATTATTGTGGAAATGGATTTGTATATATATTTGAACATTTTAATTTGGAAGCACAAAAAATTTGCTACCCCATAATTTACTCCCTCAACATGAATCACATCATTACCAATCATATGTTAAAAAAAATAGTGAGACATATTTTTACAGTGTGACCATTAAACTAATGATAATAACAATAGGCATTTCCATAAAATCCCTTAAGTACATAGGAAGAAGGGTCTAATAGTCTAATTGGTGGCAAATATATGATATTGGTCCCTAAGATTTTTTTTAATATAATATCAAGGGGACCATTTAACCTTGTATATCATATTTTCAATATGGTTTAATGTATGCGATTGACATTTAATTTTGGTTCTTGTTTTTGAAATGTTCCTTCATTACCTTGATTAAAATTATATTTTTATTGGAAATTTGTAGAGTAAAGGGATGAAGTAGTAGGTATCCTAGATGGACTATATTTTAGGGGATTAGCATCTTAGAGATTGATTTCATAATCAAACATTACAAAATGATTGTCCTCGAGAATGATGTGATAATTTTTTAAAATTATAAGATGTAGTGTCCAACTCATCCATTACTTCCTTGTTGTCATTTAGAATGTTATCTTGAGAAATATTAAATTAATTTTTTTGGGAAAATGCATTCACTAGCTTGAAATAAGAGTTGATTTAACCATATGATAGTGAAAAGAACCACTCTTATAACTACTTTTTATTTATAGGATTTTTTTTTACCAATAAGCAAGATCATAATACAAAAATCAAATGGATTGTGAAAGTATGTAGGTGGGTCATGGGATTGCTCTTGCCATAATACATTTAAAAATGAGGCACCATAAAACTCATTGGAAAAGGCTATACAAGGAGGTTATATGTGAAAGGATTGTGTTAAATCACTAACAATTTTTCATTAAGCTAGATGGTAAATTGTTTAATTAATTCTTGCTTTCATTGAGTGCTTTCATGATTCTTTAAAGTGAGGTTTTTTAAAAAATAGATAATATAATGACCTAATTGAAGTTGTAATAGGTTGAATATAAGTGGATTGGTATGGGATAATGGATGAGGTCCAATGATAGGTAAGGAATGAGGGTGAGAATTAGATGGATGGGTAGAAGAGTGGTGGATCTAGGGTGTAAGTTTAAGGATTGAGGGAATGATAGGGGAGTAAGGGATGAATGAGTATGGTTAAGGGATGTTAACATTGTATGGGAAGGGAGGGAAGAAGTGGGAGGATTAAGGGTAACATAAGGAAATGACTATGACATGGAAGAATGGTAGAAGAAAAATGGTAATGTGATGGAAGGGGAGCATTAACTAGAGGAACTATTATCCCCAAAAATTTAGATATTAATTTTTAACTCTAAGGAAAGCAGAGGTGTGGAAGCACTTTCCTAATGCTAATTCTCAGAAGATAATGTAGACATATGGTTCAATTTCAAATTACAGTTCATTAAAGATGCACATTACCAGAATAACAAAATAGAACAAATTTAACAAAATAGAATGGACACTAGATTTAATGTGAAAAAAACCTTATGGGAGAAAAACCCACCACACCAAGAAAAAACACTTTGTATTACAGTGAACAAAGTCCACATATACATAGTTACTATTTTTTGCTTCTAGAGATGTCAATTCACACTCTTAATACATAGAACATTACAATTCCTAATCAATCTCGTTCTCTCTCACTAGACTCACAACTCAACTCACAAACACTATTACAATGCATTACACATTATAGCATTTTTCCTTCCTAAGAAAATTCAATCAATCTGCATCACCAGACCCATTCAAGAAACATATCAATTTAGTTCCCATTTGTAACAACATACAAACTGTCACTTAGCAGTTACCATGCCGGGCCATTTCAAATAGACAACCTCCAACCTCTCTCCGATCTACTCAAGTCACACTAATACATGATTCTCATGGTACACTGTCGACCAAGTCCATCACCATGTCAATGAGAGATTTCAACTTTTCCTACCTATACACAAATGTCCCATCGATGTCTACTTTACTGTTCCAAGTCTTTCAACTTATCGGCTAGTCGAAGAGACATTTCCCAAAGTCATGAAAAACACCCAAAGTCACACCGACAAGAATGTTCAAGACTTCTATTGACATGTTGAAGAGACATTTCACAATGTCTCGATGAAGCATCTAGGTCTCTTCGATATGAATCCTCATTAGGATGTTGAGGAGACATTTTCCAATGTCTCAGCAACGGTGCAACCTCTTGCCAACAAGATACTCCATCAGAGTTTCAATGTTGAATAGACATCTTAGAAACTCTCGCTGAAGTGAACTACTCTCACCAACAATGCAATGTCTTGCCGATGAAGAGCTAGGTGAGACATGCAAGCTTATTGGGCCATCAAAGAGACTATGTAGAAAGTCCTTTCAATCGTATACTATCATGCCAACAAAGAGAGGGAAGAACAAAATGCTGCCAATGTCAAGCCAGTAAGTTGAGACATGGTTTCCAACATGTTCCCACTTGACAAAGACTTACTGGCTTCTCCAATACTCGAGATTACTGAAAGTTATAGGCCCCAAGGCCCATCGAACTGGCACACCACCTAAACTTGTCTGTACTCATTAGTTTCGTTAACGCATCTGCAAAATTTTCTAGAGTATCCAATTTTTCAAGGTTGACCATTCCATCCTCCACCATATCCTGTACAAAATGATACTGCACATCAATATGTTTTGTCCTGGCATGGAAAGTTTGATTTTTCACCAAATAAATAGCACTCTGATTGTCACAACAAATAGTAATTTTCCCTGCATTGAACCCAATATTAGAACACAAATTTCTAAGCCAAATGGCTTCTTTATAGGCATGTGTTTCTGCCATATACTCTGCTTCTGTAGTAGATAAAGTGGTTACAACCCGTCACTTGCTCATCCAACTAACTGCACCACCATTCAACGTGAAGATGTATCCACTAGTGGATCTCCTATTGTCAATTTCCACTTCCCAATCAAAATCCACATAACCTCGAATGCTAAAGGATATCTGTGACCTAATCGAGTTACCATGATAGCACAAAGCATACCTAGAGGTACCTTTTAAATATCTAAAAACTCTTTTCACAACATCCTAGTGTGGTCTACTTGGATTTTCCATAAAAAAAAATGAAATCTCACTGCTTGGGAAATGTCTGGCCTTGCACATACCATTGCATACATTAAACTACCAATTTCACTTCCATAAGGCACTTTGGTCATTTCCTCCATCTTGGTAGGAGATTTTGGACAATGTTCAATAGATAGCTCTGTTCCCTGCAACACTAGAACAACTAGCTGCTTGCAATCAATCATACCATATCTCTCTAGGACAATATTGATATACTTACTCTGGCTAAGCCAAATATTTCTACTTCCTCTATCCATTTTGATTTTCATCCCCAAAATATACCTTGCTACACCTAGATCTTTCATTTCAAACTTTGCTGACAATTGAGATTTTAGATCAGAAATCATAGTCTTACTATTTCCTATGAACAACATGTCATCAAAATATAGGGAAATAATAAGAACTTGATCATTTTTCAATTTTGAAGCACACAAATGATCAAATTTTAATCTTACAAATCCCAATGACAACACAAACATGTCAAATTTCTAGTACCACATTCTAGGCAATTGTTTTAAACCATACAAAGATTTCTTTAACTTGCAAACCATATTTTCTTTACCTTTTTCCACAAAGTGCTCAAGCTGGGACGTATAAATTTCTTCTTCAATATCTCCATGAAGAAATTTTGTCTTCACATCCATCTATTCAATCTCTAAGTCATATGCTGCTGTAAGTGACAAAAGAAATCTGATAGATGTTAGCTTAGCTATAGGAGAAATTTTTTTGCCATAATCAATTCCCTCTACCTAGGAATAACCTTTCGCAACAACCTAGCTTTATACTTTTCAACACTACCATCCAGACCAATTTTCTTCTTGAATACCCATTTACAACCAACAGGCTTTCTACCCTTAGGGAAGGGCACCAGACTCCAAGTTTCATTCTTTTTCAATGATGTCATTTCTTCATTCATGGCTTCCAACCAGGAATCTGAATCAGACATTTCAATTGCCTCTTTCACAATCCTAGGCTCATTAGTGCTTGTAATCAAAGCATAGGCACAATTTACATCCAACATGGAAAAACCATGTATTTCAGGTTGTTTCCTTTCACGTGTAGACCTTCTCAAAGGCTAAGGCTGAGGTTGTGGTTCTTCTTCTTTAAAAATCTCAGAGCTGCTAGAACTCTCCTTAGTTTCAGGTACACTTCATAGTTCCTTTTTATTTGGAGTTCGAGGAATTTCAACTACTTCATTCTTCTTTTCTTCTTTCATCTCTGATTGCAGATCCACTAAAGAAGGTTTCATCTCATGAAAGATTACACTTCTGCTGTATACAACCTTTTCAGTCACAAGATTCCAAAGCTTGTATCCTTTCACACCAATGTCATAGCCAATGAAGATACATTTGTCAGCCTTGTTCTCCAACTTAGATCTTTTCTCATTCAACACATAAGCATATACCTCACAACCAAAGACTCTAACATGTCTTAAAGAGGGCTTCTTAGCATACCAAGCTTCCATCGACGTTTTGTCAATAAGTGCTGAAGAGGGAGATAAATTTATTAAATAACATGTTATAGCCACAACCTCAACCTAGAACTTTTGCTCCAGACCAACATTGCTCAACATACTTATCGCCCTTTCCATCAGCGTCATGTTCAACCTTTCAACAACTCCATTTTGTTGTGGAGTGTAGGGTGTTGTTTTATGTATTTTTATTCCATGCTCTTTGCAATACCTTTCAAAATCTACAAAACAAAACTCACTGCCATTATCTGTCCTCAAGCAATTTTATTTTCCTTCTAGTCTAATTTTCAACCAATTTTTTAAACTCTTTAAACTAATTAAACACTTCTGATTTACTTTTTAGAAAATACACAAATGCCCTTCTCAAATAATAATCAATAAAAGAAACATAATATCTTGATTTCGATAGTGAAGGAACATTTACTCTACCAAAAACATCAAAGTGAATATAATCCAAAACACTAGAAGATCTATAAGGACTAGAATAAAACAAAACACAATGTTGTTTTCAATATATACAATGTTCACAAAAATAAAACTCAAGGTTACAATCATCAAGCCCTTCAACCAAGCTTTTATTTTTCAAATCTTTTGAGCCTTTCTCACCAATTTGGTCGAACCTTTGATGCCAGAGTATGGTATTTTCTATAAGGAGTTTCACCTCCAAAGAGTTTTCCCCTAGAGGAACTTTGTTCTCCATTTCTACACGAGCAACCTTGCTTGACTTCACAGAGACACTGTTACATTGAACAACATGTGCATCCAATTTGTACAGAGTACCAATTTGAGCACCCCCAGCTAGCACCATCGAGCCTCTAGTCATCTTACAACCACCATTCGAGAATGCAACTTTCACACCAACATTATTCAGTTTGCTAACAAAAATTAAATTTCGTGTTAGACCTGATATATTCATTACAACATCAATTCCTTTGATTCTTTCATTAGGAAATTGAATTCTGACTCTTCCACGACCAACAATTTCAAGAGATGAGTCACTTTCCAGATACACCTTTCCACCAACATGCTTTTCGTACTTCTTAAACCAATCTCTATGAGATGTCATGTGAAAAGATGCACCTGAGTCAATCAGACATACATCATCTGATGCCTGAGTTGCCAAGGATGAAATGAATGCATTTGCATTGCTTTGAGAAGAATCATTATCTGAAGAATTATTTTTCTTCTTCTTTTTCTCTTCTTTGCAATCCTTATGGACATGCCCAGGCTGCCCACAATTCCATTTCACCTTGGACTTGTTGCCAAGAGACTTTGATTTAGACTTCTTGTTCTTCTTCTTTCCTTTCTCCTTCGATCTTCCTCAAACAACAAGAGCCTCCTTTGTCATCTTAGAAGATTTCCTTCACATCTCTTCTGACAACAATGAAGCAACCATATCTTCCATCTTGAAAGTGGTTTTCGTACTCACAATATCCATCCTAAATGATCCCACGAGTTAGGAAAATAACATAACATAAGCATACAACGATCCTCATCATCTATCTTCACTCCTACAAATGTTAATTGAGAAATGAGCATATTGAACATATTTAGATGATCAACCACAGACGCCCCTTCCTCCATTTTCAAAGAGTACAAATTCTTCCTCAAGAATAAGTTATTCACCAAGGAGTTTTCCTGATAAATGTCACCAAGTTTCTTCCACAAGGAAGATGCAGACTTCTCTTCATGAACGTTCAGGAGAACAAAGTTTGCTAGACATAGTCTTATCAATCGTTTGGCTTTTCTATCTACAAGGTCCCAATCTTCTTGCTTCATACTTGAAGGTTGAGTTCCATACACAACAATCCAAAGATCTCTATCTACCAATAGGTCTTCCATTTTGAGTTTCCACAACTCAAAATTGCCACCATTGAACTTTTCAATTTCTATCTTCCTTGATGTGCTTGCCATCTTAATCTACAATTGAGATTACCAGATTCCTCTACAAGACTCCTACTTCAAAATTGGCACAAAAAACCCGTCCAACCCACAAGGATAACATAACTGGCCAAGCTCTGATACCACTTGTAAGGAAAGAAGAGGTGTGGAAACACTTTCCTAATGCTAATTCTAAGAAGAGAATGCAAACATATGGTTCAACTTCAAATTACAGTTCATTAAAGATGCACATTAGCAGAATAACAAAACATAGCAAATTTAACACAACCATAGAATGGACACTAGATTTAACGCACGAGAAAAACCTTATAGGAGAAAAACCCACCACACCAATTAAAAACACTTTGTATTACAATGAAAAAATTCCACATACAAAGTTACAGTTTGTTGCTTCTAGAGATGTCAATTCACACTCAAGTAATACATGCAACATTACAATTCTTGATCAATCTCATTCTCTCTCACCAGACTCACAACTCAACTCACAAACACTATTACAATTTTCATTACACATTATGTCATTTTTTCATCCCAAGAGAATTCAATCAATCTGCATCACCATACCCATTCAGGAAACATACCAATTTAGTTCCCATTCGTACAACAATAGACAAACCATCACTCAACAATTACCATACCGGGCCATGTCGAACAAAAAAACTCCAACCTCTCGCCGATCTACTCGAGTCACACCGATACATGCTTCTCACAGTACACTGTCAACCAAGTCCATTGCCATGTCGATGAGAGATTTTAGCTTTTCCCACCAATACACAAATGTCTCATCAATGCCCACTTTACCATTCCAATTCTTTTGGCATATCGACTCATCAAAGAGACATTTCCCAAAGTCATGACGAACACCCAAAGTCACATCGACAAGAACATTCAATACTTCTATCGACATGTTGAAGAGACATTTCACAATGTCTCAACGAAGCATCCAGGTCTCTCTGATACAAAGCCTCATCGAGAATATGTCGAGGAGACATTATTCAATGTCTCAGTGATGGTGCAACCTCTTGCTAATAAGATACTCCATCAGAGTTTTAGAATGTCAAAGAGACATATCAGAAACTCTTGCCCAAGTGAGTTACTCTCGCCGACAATGCAATGTCTCGCTGATGAAGAGCTAGGTGAGACATGAAAGCTTATTGGGCCATTGAAGAGACTATGTACAAAGTCCCTTCGATGGTATATTTTCTTGCCGACAAAAAGAGAGAAGAACACAATGCTGCCAATGTCAAGACAATAAGTTGAGACACGGTTTCCAACATTAACATTTCCAACCCTTAAGCTTTGGTCAAAATTAAGTGTTGGAGCTCATCAAATAGGAAAGAAGACTATGTATCCTCATTTAAATTGGTTATGTATTGCTTTAGAAGATGTAACTTAGTCGACATCTCAATATTCTTAAATTGATTTTTAATTTAGTCAAAGTGAGCATCATGATCAAAATTTTACTCATCATTGAGATGAATGGAAATGATCAAGTTTTCAATAATAGACTCATTGGAAGAGAGTATGACAATTGAGAGGTTCAACCTAGAGCCACTCCTAAGATGAATGAGAGAACTTGAGAGCTTTTGTGGTGTGTAAAAATAGAAAATATTACACTAAATAACATACAATAGATTGAATAAATGTAGAACATATCACATCTAAAAGAGTGGAAATAAAATATTACTTGAACTAGAATGGTATATATTTAATATAATATTCAAACAATGAATATAATTTAATCTAAATAAAAAAGAGCCAATTATATTTTTTTGAGAAAATATATTAGTGCTTAACTTTTGCAAAGTGGCTTGTTAATGTTAAGCTTTTGAAGTTGGTCTACTACAACTAGAAATAAAAATTTGGAATTTAATATTTGATCTAGCATCTAGCAACTATGAAAAATATTTACCAAATATTATTTGATGTAGGTAAGTTCATAACATCAAATATGCTTCGATCATTTTCCCATGGATTAGTTTGTGATCAACCTGATCTCTTCGAATGTGCTTTTTTCCTTTGTATTTGTCAAATTGAGGAGTTATTGTGTTGAAAAGCATAACTAGGAACATGCAATAGGATTAGGAGAAGACCTATGATTTTATTGATAGTAGTCAGGCCCCTTAAGTGCTGGTGTGTAATTTTGCAACTGCATTAATCAAGCATTGTAATGTGAATATTCACAAGGATACACAAGTAATGATTTGGAGGTATTGTATGTTTGGATGCTTTCAAATGCTCTTATGATTTCCAAATAATTATTAGATGCCTTGCTAATGACCTAGTATTGTCTATAAATTATACATGTTCCTAGTTGCTTAACTGGAGGTATTTGGTACACAAGTTGGCTAATTAATGGTCAACTTTCAAAAAATTAGAGCTCAAGACTTGGAGCTTTGAAATTTAAATTAAATGCACTAGGTTATGAATGGACTAGTCTTGACTAAGACTATCTATTATGTGATTTTCAACTAGTGAACTCAAATTTAAAGTCAATTTTTGCATCAAATACATCAAATTGAACACTACAACAACATATTTACAACAATACCCAAAACAATATAAAACCTAATGTAAAAATGCAAATTATACGTTTTTATACTTTATAATACCAAATAATGTCAATTATTTTTTCTAATAAAATTTCAATTTAATCATAACTCATTAAAAGTATTCTCAAATTCCTTATACTTCCCATGATGTAAATTCAACAAACAATTACATTTCTAGCCCTGAGATAAAATAAGAGTACTCATTTTACAGTGTTCATTAAGTCTTTATACGTTTATAAAAGTATTTGGAAAGTTTAAAAATATAACTTAAAAACTAAAGTTGAAGTTTAATTGTGGAGAAAGTTTTGTCCAAAAAAGAACCCACCTAACCGAATAGCGCTCAATTCTGACTGTGGTTGGACCTAAACTAGATTCCATTGTGACCGTAAAACAGGTACATAATCATTCTACACATTTTTTCCTTTTTAAAACAGTATGGTTGGCTTGAAAAACAAGAAATGTAGAAGACCAAGAGTTACATTGTTTGATGATTCATTTCACCGAACCTTACCCACAAGCACTGTTTATAGTGTTAGGTATTTTGGTGTTTCAACAAATACAATTTTTTTCTAAGAAAATAGAATAGAAGGCATTCACCAATGTAAGTTGGCAGGGCAGATGATTTCTTAGGTGAGCAGAGCTTCAGTTTTACACGGCATGGGAGCATAAATAGGCAGCTGTCCATAATGTAATCATTACAACTGAAAATGGCAGAGAGCGCAGTAAGTAGCAAGGGCAAAGAGGGAGTGAGAAATATGGCAGCTTGGGATATTGTGCTCAGAGGTGTTGCCTTTGCAGCAACCATTTCAGCAGCAATTGTCATGGCAACCAACAAGCAAACCAAAACCATACCTCTGCCAATGAATCCTGCAATTTCCATTCCTGTCACTGCCAAATTCCGCTACACACCTGCATTTGTGTACTCTTCTTTACTTGCAGTTTTTGAGTTTTGAATTTTTTCAGTTTGTTGGGTTTTTTTTTTGAGATACAATGTTTTCAGTTATAAATTTGATTTAAATGAATAATATAGTAGTTGTTTATATTAGTTTGAGTTTAATTATCATGTATGTTTGGAGATATGATGTTTCTATAGTTCATATTAGTATGTATCAGTGGTTTTAGATAATGGAGAAGTATTCATGGACACTAGTATGTATGTTGGTAGTTAAATATTAGTAATGTATTATATTTTTTTTTCAATTCTATATGATTTTAAAACATATGTTGAAAGTGTATTGTTCATGAGTAACGACCACTACATATAATGTAATGAGTTGTTATCTTTTGAATTGGACTTTTGACGTGTAAACATATCTGATATTGCATGAGTAACAACCATTATGTACAATGTAATGAGTTGTTATCTTTTGAATTGAATTTTTGACGCATAAATATATCTGATATTGAAAGAGCTTAAAGAGTCAGTATGTTGGAATCAATGCACCAATTATTTAGATAGAAATGAATCTCATACATAAACAGTCGTGCATTGATTCCAATTCAACTACTCTTTGTAGAAGGTGCTTCACATTTAAATTAAAAAACTTAACAAACTTTTAATAAAATATTCACTCTTTCTCTTATTTTGATTGTTTTCCAATTTTACTAATTAACTTTGAGACGCCACCACTCTATTTTTAAAAAAAATTAATCATCTTAACTAAAAATTTTACTAAATAAATTTTAATCAAATTTTAAAATATTTTATTATTTAAAACATTTAAAATTCTAAATAACAAATAATTTTGTTTTTATAACAAAATTTTTAAGTTAAGAAATAACAGACCAACTCTTTATTTCAGCCATTTTTTTCTTTCTTTCCTGCACTACTAATTTCAATGGTGATGCAGCTTCTTTGTTGCGGTTAATGCAATTGCATGTGGATATGCTCTGGTCACTCTGATATCCTCCATTGTAGTCAAGCACGTGTTGAAGTCCAAGCACACTCACCTTCATGAATTTCTTGTGGGCCTTCTGGATGTGGTAAACACTATTCTCATTACAGCTTAACTTCCCATGTTTTAGCCTTAGGAAATTATAAACAGCATATATTTTTATATATGGTTTGTCAAAGCTCTTCCAAACAATCCCCCCATAAGATTTTCCGCCATGTTTCTACAGTGAGGTTGTTTACCTAACAGGAAGCGTAATGTTAACTTATTCTACGACACAGACATTTTTATAAGCAGGTTATTGGCACAATGTCTTAATGCAATAAGCTTGCGTCTTCTAATGATTTGACTTTTTAATTAATTGTCAAATATTATTTGAACTGTCATATCATGCACCAATCCTGCATATAATTATTTGAACTGTCATATCATGCACCAATCTTGCATATTTTTATATGATCAGATCAAAAGCAGGTATACAAATATATGTAACGTAGCGACATCTATGGTTTATATATTCTTGAAAATTCAATCTGCCAATTCTACTAGATAATTAGTTGGAGTTGTAGGTGTGACTTGAAATTTGATGGTGATGGGTAAGTTTAAACAATGTATTTTAAGTTTTAATTTGTTTACATAATTTATCTGAAATCATATTAATAGGTGGATTCTATTGAAAAAGTTAGTGTGATTTCAGATGAACCACCGTCTCCACAAGCTTAAACATATTCTAAGTTTTGATTTGTTTGGACGTTCATCTGAAATCACATTAATAGGTGGGTCCTACTGAAAAAGTTAGTGTGATTTCAGATGAACCGCAGTCCAACGGACAAGCTTAAACAACACATTCTAAGCTTGATTTGTTTAGATGATTCATCTGAAATAACGATAATAGGTGGGTCCTACTGAAAAAGTTAATGTGATTTCAGATGAACCACCGTCCATTTATTAGGATGATTTTAGATGAACGACCTAAACAAATCAAAACTTAAAATGTACTGCCATAATCTAACATTTTTCCGCTCATAAGAATATTTTGAATTTATATTGAAATGGGAAGAGTTTGTATGATGTGTAGGTTACTGTGGTCACTCTATCAGCAGGAGCCTCAGCAGCTACAGCAATATCAGAGGTGGGTAAGGATGGAAACAAACACTCACAGTGGAACAAGATCTGTGACAAAGTTGGAAGATTTTGTGATCGTGGTGGAGGTGCATTGATTGCTTCTTTTGCTGGTGTAGTTGCCTTCTTGCTGCTTAACCTAGTAACTTCATATTCCCTCTACAAACGCGGTCGTACCTCAACCTCTGCAGCTCCTGAACAATCTACTCAATCTCCATCAGGCCTATAAATCTCTGTATGCTTAGTTGATTCTGTGTATGCTTGCTTATTCATCATGGGATTATAGTTCAAAACCGCCAGTTTGTTTGTAAAATTTGGATAGCTGAATTCCTTTCTCTTTCCACCATATTTACATGTCTGTCTTGTCTTCCTTCCTATCAAATATATGTTTGGATTTGGATTTAGCAGAGTGCAAGTGAAATTTGACAAAGATTGAATGTTGAGTTGTTTGTAATGATTGGCATTTTGAGAAAAAAATAAAAATGAAGTGATATTTTAATTAAATTCTATTGTCTTCAGTTACTTTTTGTTATATCAATGTAAACCCATATTATAAAACAAATTATAAATGTAATCTTCAGAGCAGCTTTATTTATTCGACTGTACATGAGCAAATAAATATAAATAAATTTGAGTCGATTTTACTTTTACGGCAAAATTATAACATACCAACCAAATAAATCTCCCAACAATTATTAATTATTTAAGTATTAATGTGTTATAAATGTTGCTATTATTTCCCATTTTCCCACATGCATTCAATTGCACCCTTATTTAATAAAAGAGGACTCTATATTATGAAACTGAAATAACTTTGAAATTTAAGAGGGATTTGCATCAAATAAATGTGACTTGTTTGGTTTGTTACATAAGATATGAATTATATATATATATATATGGGATTTATGTAGAAGGTTTATTTCTATATATTATATTGTTTATTTGTTTCAATTATTTTATTATATTATTAGATAGGGGATTTAAATATTTATGGATTCAAAATTTGAATTTGAATAAATGTTTAGATCATTTATTCTAAGATTTAATTATTTGAATTTCTAAACAATATTTCATTTTATAAGATCTCCCCAAGTTCAAATGTTCACTTTGGGAATTAAAAGTTCTATTTGACATTCTATAAAATAATAAAGTGTATACAATGTTATATTTTGTCACTATTAATCAAATAAAATTTGACATTCATTCTCCTTAGAATCTATTTTGAAATTAATATTCCCTCTTTAATTACTAATTCATCATATGAATTCCAAAAAAACATTTAAATCAAGAACAAAGTCAATAGACAAGCTTCAAAATCAATAATCTTAAATAGCATAGTCAAATTAACTCAAAAAGTGAAGTTGGCAAAGAGGTAAGAGACAATTTAAAAGCCCAAAAAGAAAAGATGGTTTAGCAGGTGGGAATTGTGGCTCTAAAATATCTCATGCAAGGCTACAAAACTTAGGAGGTCTAGGAGTCCACCAAATTTGTTGTACTAAGGTTGGTCAAGGCTCTAAAAAAATGCTTACCTTTCCCACTTTGAAACAAAGCAGCTTGACATAAGCTATTGATAAGTCAAGTTTTAGGAATCCCAAAATGACGAGTGCCAAATAGGTAACAAGGAAGTAAAAGTTTGAAATGGAACATGGTAAGGACATGCTAAGGTATAAGTAGATATAGCATCATGGTTCATTGAGAACTAGGTATTTTGCCTACCATTTACCATGTGCCAAAATAAGTGAATTATCAAAGACTTAAGTTTGTGACATAAAATAGACTAAGATATGCTGTGGATTAGGTTTTGGGGATATTGCCTATCGAGTACTCTTTTATTGAATCCCCAAAGACCAAGGCCTAGGTTTAGCAAGTAAACAAACTTTGGGAACATGACTTATGAAGTACTTGATTGATTGGATTATCTAAGTCTAAAAAGTTATGTGAATGTTCAAAGTTGTATCACACTTTTAAAAAGGAAATGGTCAACATTGATCCATCTTTTTAACTTGAAGCACTAAAAAGTAACATATACATTTGAATTTGGAAATGATATAAATCAATACAATATAAAGTTTTTAATATACTTTATATTTGTATATTTTAATTAAAAAATATTTGAATGTATTTTTTTATAAAATTGACATTATGATTTAATTATTGATAAATGCTAAAAAATAAGGTTATGTGGGATGTCACTTTTTAAATAGTAATTTTTTCTTCATTATTTTTTGTATTTATAACTTAAGACTTTGATGCAATTATTTATTTTTGTTCCTATTTTCATAAAATATTTTTTTAACAAATATTAAAATTTACATGTAAAAATACAATTTGTTTTGAAAGATATAATTTGTCTTAACTTTTTATCCAAAAATAGAAAAACATATATAATCTTGATATGGAATCTCTCCTCTAGTGCATCATATATTTAATAAATTTTAGTATTTTCTTGAGAAAACAATCAAACTCATATTTTGGTGTTGGTAACCTATTGTTCTTTTTAGTATAAACATCAATTAAAATATAAAAAGAACATATATTATTTTTTTAAATACAAGTTTATACATTTACAAATGGGTATTTTTAAAGATTTTTTTGAATGTTACTTATATATAAATAGGAATTATGAGAACATCATTTTTTTAATATAATTTATTTTTTGTAAATTGATCCCAAAGTGATGATACATATATATTTAATGGATGCTTTCAATTAGAAAAGTTGTGGCACATATCTAATTTAGCTAGAATGAATTTAGTTAAAACATGTGTTTGACTATTTTTTTTAATGAGTAAAAATCTATTAACTAGAAACAATCATTATAAGGCAGTTAATCTCATGAAACCCACCAAGGGGCCACAATCCATGAAAGTAGTCCTCAAACTAGGAAAATCCTCCCAAAAACCTCCAAATAACCTCTCATGTCCTCCATAAATAAATCTTCTAACAACTTGGAAAAATCACTAGATAAGTTTCCCCAATCCTCAACACTCCACATCCCCATCTACTCAAATGCCAATTTTTCCAAGCAATCTACCACCTTATTCCATTCCTGAGGAATATGGAAAAAGGTGACAGAGTCCAACAACTCACTAAGATGAGATTTGCTTGACCACCAAGGCCAATTACCAATTCGCTCCATCTCACCACCACGTGTTCATCATATTAATTACTACTTATGAATCTTATTCACAAATGATCCTTCTCCATCCAAGGGCACAACCCACTTTCAAAGCAAAGAGAATAGATAGAGTGTCCACAAAGCTGTTAGTTTGTTAATCTTTATACAAAGAAAAGAAGAATATGACCACCCCCGAGCTATCCCTTTCAATACCCTCAATCCTAGCATGTCTATAATTTCCTCTGGAAGACCCATCAATGTTGATTTTCAACACTCCATGAGGAGGGGGTGAGCAACAATCATCTCTTTGAATCCTCCTTTTGGCCAAATGACCCAGTCTTGGTTGAGATCTATAGAATCCTATCACAACCAACTAGACCCAAAGTTTGAACAACTCCCATATCTTTTGGATCCATATGCACAAATAAATCACACTCTGTCACTAAAGTCTCTTCAATAACACATAATTTCTAGCCATAACTATTGAGTTTGTAATTTCTTATCCTAAAAAATCTCACAATTTCTTTCCAACCGAATTTTCCAAATGATCAGGATGGGCCTGATATTCCAAACAATTTGAAGGAAGGAATTCCTAGCTGGAGGATTCCCCATCCCACCCTAGAATTTAGCCAAAGAAGAGGCATGACTACAAGCCTGATTCCAAATCCCCCACCAGCAATGTCAAATATCCCTAGAGAAGGGACATATGAAAATAAATGTGAGGAGCAATCCTCACAATTGTTACACATAACACATATAGAAGGACCCTAGAATCCTCTCTTGTCTTCCTTCCTATCAAATATACGTTTGGATTTGGATTTAGCAGAGTGCAAGTGAAATTTGACTAAGATTGAATGTTGAGTTGTTTGTAATGATTGGCATTTTGAGAAAAAAAGAAGAATAAGTGATATTTTAATTAAATTCTATAGTCTTCAGTTACTCTTTGTTATATCAATTATAAATGTAATTTTTAGAGCAACTTTATTTATTGACCATACATAAGAAAATAAATATAAATAAATTTGAGTCATTTTATTTATAAGGCAAAATTATAACATATCAACCAAATAAATCTTCCAACAATTATTAATTATTTAACTATTAATGTGTTATAAATGTTACTATTATTTTCCATTTTCCCACATGCATTCAATTGCACCCTCATTCAATAAAAGAGGACTCTATACTATGAAACTGAAATAACTTTGAAATTTAAGAGGGATTTGCATCAAATAAATGTGACTTGTTCGGTTTGTCACATAAAATATGAATTATATATATATGGGATCTATGTAGAAGGTTTATCTCTATATATTATATTGTTTATCTGTTTCAATTATTTTATTATATTATTAGATAGGGGATTTAAATATTTATGGATTCAAATTTTGAATTTGAAAAAATGTTTAGATCATTTATTCTAAAATTTAATAATTTGAATTTCTAAATAATATTTCATTTTATACATTTTCCCCAAGTTCAAATGTTCACTTTGGAATTAAAAGTTCTAATTGACAATTCTATAAAATAATAGTATATACAGTGTTATATTTAGTCACTATTAATCAAGTAAAATTTGACATTCATTCTCCTTAGAATCTATTTCAAAATTAATATTCCCTCTTTAATTGCCAATTCATCATATGAATTCAACAAAGCCAATAGACAAGCTTCAAAATCAATAAACTTAAATAGCATAGCTTAAAAGGTCAAATTAACTCAAAAAGTGAAGTTGGCAAAGAGGTAAGAGACAATTTAAAAGCCCAAAAAGAAAAGATGGTTTAGCAAGTGGGAATTGTGGCTCTAAAATATCTCATGCCAGGCTACAAAGTAGGAGTCGTCCACCAAATTTGTTGTACTAAGGTTGGTCAAGGCTCTAAAAAAATGCTTACCTTTCCCACTCTGAAACGAAGCAATTTGACATAAGCTATTGATAAGTCAAGTTTTAGGATCCCAAAATGATGAGTGCCAAATAGGTAACAAGGAAGTAAAAAGTTTGAAATGGAACATGGTAAGGACATGCTAAGGTATAAGTAGATATAGCATCATGGTTCATTGAGAACTAGGTATTTGGCCAGAATAAGTGAATTATCAAAGACTTAAGTTTGTGACATAAAATATATTAAAATATGTTGTGGATTAGGTTTTGGGGATATTGCCTATTTAGTACCCTTCTATTGGATCCCCAAAGATCAAGGCTGAGGTTTAGCAAGCAAAAAAAATTTGGGAACACGATTTATAAAGTATTTGATTGATTGGATTATCTAAGTCTAAAAAGTTATGTGAATGTTCAAAGTTGTATCACACTTTTATAAAGGAAATGATAAACATTGATCCATCTTTTTAACTTGAAGTACTAAAAAGTAACATATACATTTGAATTTGGAAATGATATAAATCAATACAATATAAAGTTTTTAATATACTTTATATTTGTATATTTTAATTAAAAATTATTTGAATGTACTTTTTTATAAAATTGACATTATGATTTAATTATTGATAAATGCTAAAAGATAAGGTTATATGGGATGTCACTTTTTAAATTGTAATTTTTTCTTCATTATTTTTTGTATTTATAACTTAAGACAAGTTGATGCAATTTTTTTTTCTTCCTATTTTCATAAAATATTTTTTTAACAAATATTAAAATTTACTTGTAAAAATACAATTTGTTTCAACGGATATAATTTGTCTTAACTTTTTATCCAAAAATAGAAAAACATATATAATCTTGATATGGAATCTCTCCTCTAGTGCATGATATATTTAATAAATTTTAGTATTTTCTTGAAAAAACAATCAAACTCATATTTTGGTGTTGGCAACCTATTGTTCTTTTTAGTATAACATCAATTAAAATATAAAAAGAACATATATTCTTTTTTTAAATATAAGTTTATACATTTACAAATGGGTCTTTTAAGATTTTTTTGAATGCTACTTATATAAATAGGAATTGTGAGAACATCACTTTTTAAATATAATTTATTTTTGTAAATTGATTCCAAAGTGATGATACATATATATTTAATGGATGCTTTCAATTAGAAAAGTTGTGGCACATATCTAATTTAGCTAGAATGAATTTAGTTAAAACATGTTTTTGACTAATTTTTTTTAATGAGTAAAAATCTATTAACCAGAAACAATCAATATAAGGCAGTTAATCTCATCAAACCCACCAAGGAGCCACAATCCATGAAAGTAGTCCTCAAACTAGGCAAATCCTCCCAAAAACCTCCAAATAACCTCTCATGTCCTCCATAAATAAATCTTTGAACAACTTGGAAAAATCACTAGATAAGTTTCCCCAATCCTCAACACTCCACATCCCCATCTGCTCAGATGCCCATTTTTCCAAGCAATTTGCCACCTTATTCCATTCCTAAGTGTTAGGAAAAGGTGTGTTGTACACCTTGCAATAATATATTTAATGTAATTATTCTTGGGGCCACTTAATGTTGTAGTAACATTGGGACATAAGTTAAGTTGCTAAAATGTAATTATTTAATATTGGGGAAAATAAATAAATAAAGTGTACCCAATATAAAATAAGGGGACATGGTTTGTAATCTCATGGTTTTAGTCACATGGTTTTGTGTAATACCACTTAGTGGTTTTGTGGGAGCTTGCTTCTATAAAAGCAACCACAAAGGTAGTTATTGTGAGATGCAATTTTCCATGTTAGCTCTTGTTAGCATTTGTGAGGGTTTGAAGCATGGCACAAGATGTGTGGTTGCATGCTTGTTCGCATGGATTGCTTGGAGAGGTTTTGTTGCTTCAATGGTGTTCATGGAGACTTAGAAGATGTATTGTATTTTTTATTGTTGAATAATACATGAGAGATGGATGCTTTTGGAGGCTGGTTTTTTTCCCTCTTGAGGGTTTTCCGAGGGTATATCTTGTCATATTTTCATGGGTACGTTGTCTATTCTCTTGCATGTGGATTATGAATACTTAGATGCATAGATTTCTTTTGGGTTATGTGGAAATTGTCTTTAATTGGCTACAAGTTTCCAACAAGTGGTATGAGAGTTGTTTATGGGTTTCTTTGACTATGGTGATACTGTGAGTTTATGGATGATCGGATCTTGGATATTTGATGTTGGATTCATTGTATGCTCAGTTGTATATTTCAAATTATTCTATTTTTGACATGGTTATCAATATAAATGGTTGGATTTATATGCTTTATTGATGTATCTACAAGTTGTGCAATGTTGTAGGTGGTCTATACTTACATGTTGCATTTATGAATTGGACATGGGTTGTCTTTGCTCATTGATATTTCAATGTTGATGCATGTTTAGTTTTGGTGGCTTGGTTTAGTCACTTGGTTTGCTCATTTTGTTGTCATGTTGAGGAGGTGAGACCTATGCAGTTGACTATGATTATGTAGATATATGTGGACACGGTTGGGTTGAGTTGTTGGTACATTTGGTGGTAATCATGGTGTCATAGATTTTTCTTGTGCATTAGATACTTTGGCATGTCATGATGGTTTATGCAAGTGCATTGTTGGTGGTGTTGGCTTGGTTCCTGATTATGGTTGTAGCGGTGTATCTTCGTGGTATGAGGATCATGGTTTTACTTTTCCTTTTGGGAGCTCTTGTTATATTTGAGTTCTTTGATTGTGTTAGGGCCTTTGGTTGATCTTCATGAGGAGATTGTTATCATGATGTCATGGATAGCTTGATTACACTTTTCAATGGGAGTTTTTGACAGTGATGGTTTTGGCAATTGTAGGTATCTACTTGGCTTGGAGATTTTGGTTCTACTTTATATGTTATTGACATTTCAGTTGTGTGTGTAGACCTAGATGACATTCATAGAGAGGTTGGTTATCACGATGCCATGTGTGACTCGGTATCATAGTTCAGTGGGAGTTGTTGGCAGTGACATGAATGCATCATTTGGTATGGTTATCTTCATGTGATTGGAGATATGGTTTCTTGGTTTAGGGTGTTATGGTATTATGTCATGATTTACTCTTGATGCTATCTTAGAGTTGTGGCATGGTACATGCTATTTTGAGACTAGGATTTATATATGTATATTATGGTGCATGTGATCTCCTGAGAGGAGATGGTTAGATCATGTTGTCATGTTTATGTTCCTAATTCATGATTGGAGATTTGATATTGATATTGTGTGGTTGTTTTGGTATTGGGTACATCTATCATTTTCTTGATTACTTCATGATGGTGCTATGTTGCATTTGGAGTTTGGCATGGTTTAGTTGGTTCCAGGTACTCATGGATACTTGGAGACATAGGTGAGGCTTGAGTTATCTTATGATTAGAGACATGTGTTGAGATGGTTACTCTTGATGAGATTTCAGTAGGGAGTTTGAGGAGCCTACACCTTGGTTGGATGTGACTTCAACATGGACCTATGAGGATAGTGTTCTTCGATGAGTCGTGATGACTTGGATGTCTTGGAGGAGCATTCTCATTCCTCACTCTTGGTCTACTTAGCAGTTTCACTTGAGAGGTATTGCTCATTGCTACTTTCAGGTGCTTTATGTTTTATGCTTTATCTTCTCATGCATTTGGATCTCTAGCTATGGATATATGGTTTTGGAGGGTTCATTTGAGGAGTGTCGGCATGTTTATCTCCTTATGCATTGTGATTACACTCATTGATGTTGAGTTTAGGAGATGTAATGGGCTTGTTTCCTTCATTGGGAATGGATCTAGTTTGATCTTCTTTGGTTATGAGAGGCTTACATCCATGTTGATTACATGATACATATGTTATGTTTGATCTTGGTGATTGAACGGTTGAGTGTTGTTATGGATTTTCTTTTGGGGTGTTGTGGAGGAGATCATACTTGACACAATTGGCATTTAGACGTGTATGTAGGAGATTTTTCTTACATGTTATTGATATAAAAGTTTGCATATCATTGTGGATGATTCCTTGGTT
The DNA here is from genome assembly GCA_007258455.2 of Sequoia sempervirens. Classification (NCBI taxonomy): domain Eukaryota; kingdom Viridiplantae; phylum Streptophyta; class Pinopsida; order Cupressales; family Cupressaceae; genus Sequoia; species Sequoia sempervirens. The sequence continues at coordinate 144,081,725 of VDFB02075321.1, read as the reverse complement.
CTACATGATGTAGTTTACACTTTCTCTATGATGTTATTGGTAGACTTGGTATGTCTTGATCTTTTTTAGATTTGCATTACCCATGTAGTGGGAGCTCTTGGATGTGTATGTCATTCTTTGACAAGTTTTGCACATGGAGTTTATGATTGTAGTTTATGGGTGTATATGTTTATGGCATGAGTTTTCTATGTTTTGTATACCTTGGAGGTATGGACAATTGGTTGTATTGGCACTTGTTGTGGGTGTTATTTCAGATTTGGGTTTGTGTATCTTGACAACTACTGGTGCATATTAATACCTTTGGATTGAGTATTTGTGTTTGGATATCAGTTGAGCGGGACTTATGCTTCATTATGACAGATTGTGTGGCTTCTCTATTGGATGGTTTCTTATCTTTGTGCATTGGCATGATGGAGGAGGACAACATTCATGCTTGGGATGGTGGTCACTTTGATTCTTGTTGCAGGTATCTTGATGGAGCACATGGAGCACTTTGATTCCATGATGGTATATGTGGCTATATGGAATGTTCATTTGATTCATGTTTTGAGGTTACCTGTTCCCTTTATGAAATGTATACAAAAAGTGGGAGAATGTTAGGAAAAGGTGTGTTGTACACCTTGCAATAATATATTCAATGTAATTATTCTTGGGGCCACTTAATGTTGCAGTACCATTGAGACATAAGTTAAGTTGCTAAAATGTAATTATTTAATATTGGGGAAAATAAATAAATAAAGTACCCAATATTAAATAAGGGGACATGGTTTGTAATCTCATGGTTTTAGTCACATGGGTTTGTGTAATACTGCTTAGTGGTTTTGTGGTAGCTTGCTTCTATAAAAGCAACCATAAAGGTAGTTATTGTGAGATGCAATTTTGCATGTTATAGTTCTGGTTAGCATTTGTGAGGGTTTGAAGCATGACACAAGATGTGTGGTTGCATGCTTGTTTGCATGGATTGCTTGGAGAGGGCTTGTTACTTTAATGGTGTTCATGGAGACTCAGAAGATGTATTATAATTTTTATTGTTGAATAATACATGAGAGATTGATGCTTTTGGAGGTTGAGTTTTTTCCCTCTTGAGGGTTTTCCCAGGGTATATCTTGTCTCATATTTTCATGGGTATGTTGTCTATTCTCTTGCATGTGGATTATGAATACTTAGATACATAGATTTCTTTTGGGTTATGTGGAAATTGTCTTTAATTGGCTGCAAGTGTAACACCTCTCTAATTTCAGCCTGGTAAGATAGTATTTTGATTTTGATTTGATATTCTAACTGTAAATGTTGTTATAATGAGATTAGACATTGATGAGTAGGGAAAGGTTATCATGATTAGTTAATATTCTGGATTACATGCTTATATGTTTATATATTAATATCATTGCTTATGTACGATTATGGATAGGAAAGGGATGATGTCGTAACACTCATATTCGAGAGGTTTACGATGTCATGACTCCCTTCTTGATGATTGATGTTGCTTTGGACTATATGTATATGCACATGTACCTTGATGTGTAATTGGAAGTGATGCAGGTACTGAGTATCGACTCCACCTGGATCCACAGGCCTGAGCATACTTATACTCCCTAATGGTGGTCACTGGAGGTAGTCATAGGCCAAAATTTCCCCTATCCTAGCCCACTATACCCTGTTAGGGTAGTGTTTTCCTTATTGATGTCTTACCATCTTGTTACCTAATAGTAACTTCCATAGCTAGAACTTCCGTAGCAGGAAGTTCCGTAGCTGGAAGTTCCGTACCTGGGAGTTTTGTAGTTGGTAGATCTGTAGCTAGAACTTTCGTAGCAGGAAGTTCCATAGCTGAGAGTTCTGGAGCACCTTTCAGCCGTATGTTCCGGAGCAACTTTCAGCTGTATGTTTTGGCGCACCTTTATGTTGCATGTGGTTTACCAGTATGCCTTGCTGAGGTATTTTTTCTTGGTTTCCGTGAATCTTTTATATGGTTATATCTATATTTAACTAGTTGACAGTGTCTTGATGTGGTTCCTTTGACGTCTTTTCGTGATTTTATATATGGTATTTCATTGTGTTCAGTTGATTTTATATTTAAATGGTTTTATCCATGAGATTTTTAAAATGTGTTATTTTAAACATGATTTTATTGATCATTCAAGAGAATAATATTATTTCATTGGAAATTTTAAATTTTGTGATTTTAATTAGTTGTTCCTTTTGGGGGAGCTTTAATGCATAATTTTATAAAAAATGTTTTATTCTCTTTTGGATGGTGGAAGAAAAAAAAAAGATAGAAAAGAAAAGGGAGCTTTGTTGAAAGGGGATTTTATTTTTGGGGAGAAAAAAAGAATGAAAATTGTTATTTTTGGCATGGGAAAGAAACCCTATGACTTTGGTGATGGAGTTGTGAGATTGTGAAAGTTTTGGGAGAAGAAAATTGTGGGCAGTAAATTATTGAATTCAACCTCCTTGTTCTTACTGATTGTTGGTTTATGGAGCTTGGTCGTGCCTTCTCCATTGAAAAAATTCGCCATTTCAGTTTTGGAGAAATTCAAGGTAATTTTCTGATTGTTCCTCATTCATGCTTGGCTAGTAAATTTTCTTTCTTAACTGAGTTATTACTGTCCCTTGAAAATTGAGGAATTCCTTCATGTCTTTGCTTGGTATTGATTGGAGTTGGATGTTGGTTTGTTTTAATTGTTTTTTTTTCTGCTATGTGGGGGTTTTTGTGTGACTGAAATTGTAGATCTCCAACAAACTTGAAATGGGTTTATGAAATAAATTTGTTTTGGGCTCTTTCTGATTGTTTTTGTCTTTTGCCCAATTTGTAAGAAAAACTGTGTTTTTCAATTGTTGCTCATTACCCTGTTGGTAAAAATGAAAATTGAGGGTGAATTTCATGTTGGAACGCCAAGATCTCAATTGGGTCATTGGCGGATTTGAAATCTGGGCACTTTTATTTTTTTGTGCTTTTTGCTTGCCTAAATTGAAAAATGACATTTTTTTCTGAACACTTCTTTCTGGCCCTAAAATCAAAAATCAAATGTGGGTTTTGACTTGAAACGCCCAAATCCGAACTGGGTCGGGATTAGATTCGTGATCTGGGCACTTTCATTTTTGCCCAAATTTGTGCATATTGTTAAAATGACGTTTTTCATTGCTGCTCTTTTACCACCTGTCAAAAATGTAAATTAAATTTGGATTCCATGTTGAAATGTCAAAATACAAACTGGGTCTTTGTCTGATTTTTAATCCAGACACTTTCATTTTTTTATGTTTTTGCCCAGCCTTGCTTTAAATGACGTTTTCCAGTACAACACCTCATTATGGGTCTGAAAATAAAAAATTGATGGTGGATTCCAACTTGGAATTCCAAAATATGAATTGGGTCAGGTTTAGAATTTTAATCCGGGAACTTTGAATTTTTATGTAATTTTGATGCCTCTATTTCATGATTGAAATCAGCCATCTGAATAATTAGTAGCAATGTTTGTTTGACTATTTTAAAAAGATTTTAAGATGGATTTTGTGACTTTTCTTTTGTTTCACTCTTGTTATGGATTTCTCATTTTGTTAAACGAGAAGACCTATCTGTCTGCAGGGTGTTGATGCAGGCATGATTGAGTCTCCTAATCTGTAGGAGAGATGTACTTATTTCTGTGTGGTGCCATCCTTTCGAGCACACATGATGTCTTTTTGTCCAGTCTGTACTCTAGCGCCCTACACCTCAGTAGTCATGAGTAGTACCCGACATGCTATTGTATGAGTGTCTTCATGATGTGATTTCGGCTTTAATGCATTGTATTTCATGTTTGCTCCATGTTGGATGTTAGTGTACTTGTCTTTATGTTACCCTCGCCTTGTGTTTCTGCTTGGGACTTGTGACTAACTCCGAGCACGGTGGGGTGGCCTCTTTTGAGTCCACATGGTAGGGAGGCGTTGCCACCGCCATTGGGGATCGGTGTACAGGTTATTGGAGCACCAGTTGAAGTTGAACCCTCTTGTACTCGTCTTATATACATAAATGTACATTCATTTATGTATATTGTACTCTTTGAAAGAGAAGATGTAATCATATAATTTAATGAGAAGAAATGTGATGATTAATATTTGGTTTACAAGTTTCGATGTTGGTATCGGACTTGCTTGTGTTATGCTGATTATAATGGCTTTTCCTTCACAAGTTATGTTGCAAAAATCCGAGTTTTAGTTGTATTTTTACTTCATGTTTTAGTCTGCAAAAGTTCCGGAGCATCGCCGCCTTTTGTTAATGTTTTGTGTTGCGGTTGCAAAGGTTCCAGAGCATCACCACCTTCTATTTTATTTTTTGTGTCATTGCTGCAAAGTTCCGGAGCAGCGCTGAAAGTTCCAGAGCAGCGCTGTTAAGGTTCCGGTGTAGTGCAGAAGTTCCGGAGCAGTGTTGCCAAAGGTTTCAGAGCAATGCAAAAGTTTCGGAGTAGCGCTGTTAAGGTTCCAAAGTAGTGTTGTTAAGGTTCCAAAGCAGTGTAGAAGTTCCAGAGTAGCACTGCCAAAGGTTCCGGAGTAGAGGTTTCAGAGTAGGAAGTTCTATAGCTGGAACTTCCATAGCTAGAAGTTCCGTAGCTGGAACTTCCGTAGCTGGAAGTTCAGGAGCAAGTTTATGGAGCTATTATGTCTGCTCCTGTTTGGAATTTCTCTAGAGGGTAGATTAGTCCTCTCCTTTGGGTTGTGTTCGGTCATGCTTGGCCATGTTTGTAGTTGTTATATCGTATTGGCATCTGCTTTTTGTGTAAGTTATTCTTTATGTTATCAAAATTTTTTTATCTTGTCCTCTTTTGGCTCTTACCCTTTGGGGTTGCATAGCGGGATGTTACATCTGGTATCAGAGCCCATGTTCACACACTGAGAGCTCTGGCATACTTGAGCCTTATATGTTATGTTGTGTTTGGCATGTGTGGCGTGAGCTTGTTATATTATTTTTCAATCTTGTTGATTTGCATCTATGCCTTAGTATGGTGTATAGACCATCCTTGCGATGATCGATTTTAATGTGGTTCTTGTTTCCTTTAGGATGCCTCTAAGGGGAGAGCCAGAGGCAAAGTTAGAGGTGGAGCCCATGTTGCAGCACTGGGATCCCTGCTTTTGGTTGTTACCTTCTTGGGTGTTGTGCGTGGTGGATGGCAACGAGTGTTGTTGTTTCTTGCCCCTTGCATGTCCTGTAGAGGAATGCTTTTGTGTGAGGGTTAGTTAGACCCTCGAGCCTACCAAGAAGTGTATTCTGATTGGTCTCCTTCTTGATGTGTGGCTCTTTCGTGTATAGGGTTGTGACCCTTGAGTGGTTCCTGAGTGTGGATGTAGCCCATGTGGTTGCAGTGTGCTTGGTGTCTGTGTTTCAAGTGCTGGTTGTGGCAAGATAGTCATAGGACCTCTTGCTTTGAGTGCTTTGGTATGGAATTTTAAAGGGTTGAGTTTCCTAACCCTATCTTGTGTTGTGAAGGAATGATGCCTCTTAGGTCTTGCCTTACCCTATGGGATTGCAGTGATTCCCTTGGTTGAGAGTTTCTCGAGGTTGAGATTGATTATTTTCCTATATCCTATGTTGCGGGCGGGCATGTTGGACCTTAGTTTGTTGGTGGGTTGCAGGTGACACGTGTTACCTAAAATTACCCTTAGTTGGCTTTCTTTGCTCATGTTCTTGGAAGGTCTATTTGACCTTGAGGGTGACAAGAAGTCCCTTTGTGTGTATTCTCTTCCTGAGTTTTCTATTTTCGTTATCATGCAAGTTTCGGTGCATGCCTTCTTGTGCTTTACCTCCTTGTGTTAATGATTGCTAGATTGACTCTATGTGGTTTTAGAGTTGTTTATGCATGTTATATTGTATTGAGACTATAAATATGGTGATAAAAAAATTTAAAATAAAATAAAAATGATCATGTTGTTAGTTCATAGAGATTAGTGTGTGCTCTCATATGATTGTTGTGTTTGTGTGAAAGTAATTGTGTGATGATGAAACCATGTTTGCATTCATGCCTATGTTAGAATTGTAAATCCCTCACTCTCTCTTTCTCTCTCTCTTCTCATTGGTTTAACGAAGATGCCTATCTTGAGTGTGTGGTGTATTGAAATTCATTGTATTCTTGTCTCTTATGAGAAAAGTTATGCATTCATGAAGATTTGTTTTATTAGATCTAACCTTGGGTAAAGGACCTAAGTCCCCAAGTTGCATTCATAATCATGGATCATGTATGAATATGAATAGAAAATTGTTCTGTACTAAGTAAAAGTTGGAAAAAGGGAATAGAGAAACATTTGCATGTTAATGATAATTGCATAATAGGTGCATCTTGTTGGTGAGGTCTATAGTCCCCAACTATATTGTTAATTCTTATGAAATCTTGTAGATGTTAAATTATTGTACCTGGATTCAAAATGCAAAATGTTAAATGTATGATGAAGTGATAATGTTGCATACCTTGTCTTGGGTGAACATTATGATGATATTGCACTATGTGTGGGAAATAAATGTGGATAACTTCTGTGTCTGGTAAGGGGATTTACCACTTAATAAAAGTGAATGTGAATGCGAAATTTATTATGGCATTGTTGATTTACTCCATGTAGCACTATGATGTTTTGTATGGATGTTGGGAGTACATGTTCTTGGAAAGCTGTATTGATTTTGCATGATTAGAGGTGGATAATGGTTTATTTTGGTAAGAGGAAATTGGAAAAGGGTACTCCATTTTATGTGAACATCCTGTGTTAGTGCACATGTTGAGTGTTGTGAATACCCTGTGCTTGTTTTGTGTGCCCATGGGATGGTTAGATTGTGTACCCACCCATGGAGGATATGTTGTATTTGGGGTGTGGGATTAACCATACCATTATGTGTGCTTGTATGTTTGTTACCTGACTGAGGGCCAACCTACGTGTGGTTGAAATTTACATATATATTAAGAGTAACCAAAAGTTAGTTCCGTAGAATCTCTCTCTTGGTTCTCTAGTCCCTCAATCCGTGATGGGGTAGTAGCAGCCACAAAGTTCCTTGGGTGGAGTGTACAGCGTACGCATGTTGCGGCCCAGAGCGTCTTCAGCTCAACCGATCCCAAGGAAAGTACTCACTACTTCCCCTTATGATGGATCAGGGTACTTGGTCCATATGTGCTAGCCTAATCCCCATAGTTTTATGTACAACATTGATTTGTTCATATTGCCTGGCCCTCCATAGGGACGTTGAGCTGGCATTTGTGAGTCGACCTCATCCACATGAGAGGTGAGACTCGAATAGCCCCATATTTTTTATATACTCATATATGCACTATTTATTCCATATATGCACATGTTTTACCATGATGCCATAGATATGATGCCACATCGCATTGGTGTTCTGACATAGTGTTTTTGATGATGCCACGTGCTTAGACGCGTGAAGGTGCACTATGAGATTGTGTTATGGTAGCCTACTTGTGTGATGAGCGTGATGGGGCCTCATACACTTGTAGAGGGACACTCATGTTTGCTCTTGACAGTGTTTGGGTTGGTTGACATATGGGTATGTCCTAACCATGTATACCTCTGGTTACGGTGAGTACCTGTGTGTGCCCTTTCCATGAGGTATCGCTATGCAGGGTGTGTTATGCGCATGTCTACTTCCGCGGAGCCACAGACACACTACCATGCGGTGTACGACTAGTATGTGCCTTCTCTGGCTGGTGTATGACCATGTTGCACTGAGACGCGATGTGGGATGTAGCTGAGGTGCACATTCCATGCGAATAGCCAAGCAGTGCGTGGGCCACTTGGCGAGGTGTGGACGAGGAGTTCACTTCATGCCATGTGGTTGTTGTGATCACTCCACTACACATGAGGGACTATTGCGATAGTTAGACGTTGTTCCCTCCTTCCTCGTTTGGTGGCTAGTTTAGTCACATAGTTATGTATTGTGCCATTTCAGAGATTGTGAATCTTCTCTTGGTTATTGATGGATTTTATTTGACTTTGAAGACCGGCAAAAATTTGATTTATTTTGTTTGCGATGGTTTAGCCATAGATTGTGAAATTTCTTTGCTCATAGCCCTCAAGGTTACACATGATTTAGTGTTGAAATTGCGCGCATTTCTTGCTTTATTGCTGCAATTGGATCTTTATTTGATAATTATTTATGATCTTTGGTGGTTAAACTAGTTTTCTATTTGTTGTTTTCAAATGTTGGTCTTGTGTTGTAATGTGATTCCTCATCGAGAATGGGAGAGCCGGACTCGGTTGAGTGTATACGAGGAAGTAGACGTAGGGAACCTCGAGGATGGGGGTATGTGAGGCTGTTATGCAACTAGGATCCACTACCCACCTATGTGTGATGACTATCTCTTGGAGGCTAACCACCTTATTCAACAAGAGATAGGTCATTGTGGTCTTGTTTGGATGGTCTCACCGTGTGTGTGTGGCCTAACACCATCAAACCACTGAGTGTGAGGTATGGATTATGTGAGATGGATATTGGCTCTTGGCTTATGGTTTATGTATCATGGATTAGTATGTTGCTTACTAGTGTCCAGATGGACCCTTGTGTAGCCCTGTGATGTGATACCCAGTGATGTAAGTATGTATGTATGTATAAATGCATGTTTCATCTTGGATATGGTTTCATATGAAAAGTTCAAAGGTTGGCTTATTGTGCTTTAGAAAGTGTAAAATTGTTATATTTGGTTGAAAATGATGTCAAATATGTTCTCATGTGTGAGATGGGAAGTGTTTGGAAAACAAATATTGTTGCAAGTTATGGTTTTTGGAAAGAATTGAGTGCTTATGCATCTTCTTTACCCTATGCTTAGTGGAATTAATGTGTATCTTAACCATGCTATTTTGTTTCATGTTGAGATTTTCTGAGTAAGGCATATGTCAGTATATTGATCATGATTCATAGAAAGGAGAATGTTAAAAGGATTTTGTTCTATTTTGTTTAGTGATGAATTATGTAGATTATGTTTTCATCCTTGGAAGGAAGGACAATTGTTTAATGTTGATTATTATATTTTGAGTACTAATGTGTGACATGGCTGCATATTGAGTTTACATGACTTCTAGGAGTAAGTCAAATCTTAGGGAGGGAGGATGTAACACCTCTCTAACTTCAGCCTGGTAAGATAGTATTTTGATTTTGATTTAATATTCTAATTATAAATGTTGTTATAATGAGATTAGACATTGATGAGTAGGGAAAGGTTATCATAATTAGTTAATATTCTGGATTACATGCTTATATGTTTATATATTAATATCATTATTTATGTACGATTATGGATAGGAAAGGGATGATGTCATAACACTCATATTCGAGAGGCTTACGATGTCATGACTCCCTTCTTGATGATTGATGTTGCTTTGGACTATATGTGTATGCACATGTACCTTGACGTGTAATTGGAAGTGATGCAGGTACTGAGTATCGACTCCCCCTGGATCCACAGGCCCGAGCGTACTCATATTCCCTGATGGTGGTTACTGGAAGTAGTCACAGGCCAAAATTTCCCCTATCCTATCCCACTATACCCTGCTAGGGCAGTGTTTTCCTTATTGATGTCTTACCGTCTTGTTACCTAATGGTAACTTCCGTAGCTAGAACTTCTGTAGCTGGAAGTTTCATAGCTGGGAGTTCTGTAGTTGGTAGATCCGTAGCTAGAACTTCTGTAGCAGGAAGTTTCATAGCTGAGAGTTCTGGAGCACCATTCAGCCGTATGTTCCGGAGCACCTTTCAGCTGTATGTTCTGGTGCACCTTTCTGTTACATGTGGTTTACCAGTATGCCTTGCTGAGGTATTTTGTCTTGGTTTCCATGAATCTTTTATATGGTTATATCTATATTTAACTAGTTGACGGTGTCTTGATGTGGTTCCTTTGACGTCTTTTCATGATTTTATATATGGTATTTCATTGTGTTTAGTTGATTTTATATTTAAATGGTTTTATCCGTGAGATTTTTAAAATGTGTT